>VDFB02026320.1:136094681-136218402 GCA_007258455.2 Sequoia sempervirens | reverse complement strand
AAAGTTGTAATAAAAATTCATAATTAATTATTTACTTGGAAAAAAATTACAAAAAAAATGCATTACATCCGACATGAGTCCTCTACTTATATATAAAATATTATAAAAAATAATTATCATTTTATTATGGTTAGGGTGGTCAGACAGACACCTACTTCTTATTTTTGTCCTGAAATTTAAGTAATACTGCATTGAAATTTCAAATTTTCACCAAATAGATTTTGTTTCTAAAAAGTTAAACCTAGTAGTTTAGAAACTACATTCAATTTCCCACAGATTCTATTCTTACATTTTTGAAATAATATAGATAACTTATTCAAATTTTTACGTCAAGTTGCCTAACTCTGATTTTTCTGAATTTTCATTGCCACTTAAGGGGGCTGTTTGGCATACCATGATCCTGCACATACCTTGACCCGAGAGTTGAAATGTATCCTATTTATTTGCAAATCATGGTTCTTCTGTTATATATTTTGAATGTTAGAGAAAATTTCCATCCCATCAATTCTTCAAACATAATGAGAAATTCTCCTCAACTAAATGAAACTAACTTTAACAGAAGTGAAACTAACGAGATTAAGAATATCTATTGTTGAAGCTCAAAGAAACCTTTAACCACACTAGTCATGAATTGTAAAGTTTAATCTAGGAAGCATAATTAGTATCATGGATGAAATAAAAGGCTAACCATGCTTACTCTGACCACCTCATGGGTAATCAATCAGGTTCTCCCTTTCCCTCACTCTGCTCACTTGTGGGGTTAGGAGCTAGTCCAAGCTATATCTTGATCCCTCCCTATTGCCTTGTCCTATATAGTTTGGTCTAATGTGATTGAGTTGGAGATCCACCCACTTGCAATATGATCCCCTTAGATCTCTCTCTCTCTCTCTCTCTCTCTCTCCAGATGGGTGAGTGAGCCTTAGAGATTGGCAAGTGAAAAAGACCAAACAAATAGCAAACACAAGAATGGAGTAGGACAACTACCTTTTGATCCTCTCAAGAAGGATATTTTGGTAGCTATGATGTTTGAAGAAACCCTTGGTTTGAATGGGAATGGCATCAACACATTCAAAAATGGTTTTCTTCTATCCCAATCTTCAACTAGGAACATGACATCTTAGGCCTCTCCAAATTCTACATCTCTAACCCCTAATTTTTATAGGGAATAAAAAATGTGTCCAACCCCGTGCATTGCTATAATGGTTTTTGTAGGTCCCAATTTCAAAGTGCATCCTTTGTGCTTGTGCTTGGATTTAGTATAATTGGTCATTCTAGTTGCTTTGATGGGAAAAGGCAAACCTCACAATCCTAACCATGCTCCCTCTCCCTTAGCTTTCTAAAATGTTGAGCTCTATCAAAAGATTGGATTCAATATTTAAATTATAAAGGATTCTATGAGTGCTACTTCAAATAAAAAATATTGATATATTTTTCAAAGCTATTCTTGGCATTAGATCTATTAGTATTCTTTGCATTAGATCGATTAGTCTTAAAAAATTAATTTGAAAAGAAGTAGTCCTCACAAAGATTTTATATGACATAATCATGAAATTTTCTTTGTTCTATCTTCATCTTCCACATTCTAAGATGTGGTTGTTTGGATAGTTGTTTCCTCTTTCAAGCCCACAAATGTAATGGGCCAACAATTTTTTACCCCTACAATGGAAATACATAGTTATTCTCCTTTGCAAGTGGCTTTCCACAACTTTAAACAAAAACTAGAGGGTATTGAAGATTACTAGTATAGCTTGAAACATACTTTGGAGGATGAGGACTACTTTCTATAGGCATTTTCTAAAGAGAAATACTTAGAGATTTTGGATATTTTGGGAGAAAGAGTATGATGAATTGATTTCCACCACAATTAGGACCATTGCTTGGACACTAGCAAGATAACCAAACCAATTTGTGGTCCATCTAGTAAGAGGATGGGTAGGAAAATAGAAGCTAAAAGAAAGAATGGAAGTGCATGATTCTGTGGTTGAGGTCACACAATGGACTATGGACACTCTCCTAACAAAGAATAAGTGGAAGCAAAACATAAGATACCATTGAGAAGTTTAGTTGTTGGGTGAAGACTTATAGTTAGTCTTCAGAGGCTTAGCTATGGAGGATTTCTAAGGAATTATTATCTTCTTCCTTTCTAGTGGTTTTGATCTTAGTTCTTTAGACTAATTTTTAAAAATTATTCTTTGTCATATGCTTCCCATTTTTTGAGTCTCAAGTTTTTCTTATTTGTGCTTAACTCTATATAATTCTATGTCTTACTTACCTATTAATGTGTCCATATATATATAATCCTCACCATTTCTATAAGGATATAATCAATACAGAAATATATTTAGATATATTAACACAACCATAAAATATTAAAGTGAATGGAAACCATAAATACCTAAAAATTGAAAAATAAAAATGAAAACTAATTATTAACATTTGTATTTAAAATTTAGAAATTAAAATATACACTCTAAACAAATTGAATAACAAAATTATTTACTGTAAAACAAAAAAAAAAAAAAAATATACAATCATAAATTACATAGCAAAATAATTACATGTATTGCAAGCAATTACAAGTCAATTACAGCCAACTAATCCATGATAATGGAGTAGTAAAAAGGAACGCAGTCTATGGATGCAAAGGTGATGCCAAATTTGTTTTTAGAAAGGAGGATTTCTTGACATTCTTGATTTCCCAGAGTGTCGTATAGAGGCCGGTCTTTGGTTTGGGGAAACAATTCCAAACAATAAATCTGCAACACATTGAACGCTGTCCCTCCACTCAAAAAATGCTCCTACTTCAGCAACTATCTGTGCCCCATTCTTAGTTATGGATTTTTTCTATTTGCAGTTGAATGATGAGTATCTGATGAATATATCTATCACTGGAACGGCAAGCAGCATCAGCAGCAATAGCAACCATAATCTCTCTATGCGTATGTTCTGTTTTCTGTGCGTGTTCTATTCAATGGGTATACCAGATTTATCCGATTCAACTGCAAATAGAAAAACATCCACACCAACGAATTGGGCACAGATGACTGCTGAAGTAGGAGCATTTTCTGAGTGGAGCACAATGTAGCACAGAAGAATCAGTTTGTGAATAAGACTCGGTTGGCTAAGTACCACCGTCCCCACTGGAAGTAATCTTTGTGTTTGTCGTGTCTTTGTTGTATGACTGCTTTGCAGAGGGATTCCTTTTCCAGAACTTGAAGCTGAAAAGTCTGACTCTTGACTGTAACATTGTTTCCACTTGCTCGAATGACAGTCCTTTTGTTTCTGGGACAAAAACCAGAGCAAAGAACAGACCTGCGATAGCTATGCAGCCGAATAACATGAATGTCATGGATGTTCCAATGGCGTTCACCAGAGTCAGAAATGTCTGTGCAACTACTAAATTGGATACCCAACAAGCAGTCGCAGCTATTCCTCCACAGATGCCCCTGTATTTCAGTGGGTATATTTCAGAATTTATAACCCAGGGAACTGTTCCCATGCCAGGGGAGAAAAAGATTATGTACAGGGCGAGCCCGAGAATGGCCAGGTATCCATTGCGGCTGGGGCATCCACGAGTGAACCATGGGCGGGAGTTCACCATGCTGCATAGATGTTTGGTTGTAGAGTTGGCAATTATACATGCTCCTGGCAGCATCTGAACATTTGAAAAAGAACATTTGGTAATAATTGTGTATAAGAGGATAACAGAGTGTTAATCAAAATATAGTGTACACATTGCTGTGAGTTTTTCTTGATGCATTGGATCGAATTCCATTATTCATTATAATAATTATATACTCTAGCCTAAAAAGCCTATAATTTGTTGTACCTGATCGGCTCTGTTAGCACAGAATCCACAATCTGTGTTTGCCTGCAAGCATTTGGTACAGTCCCAGCTTGAGGTAGCAGTTGCATAATCTGGGCACATGTAGCCTCCAAACTGGCTTGTGGTGGCTACCTTGCTTACCATGGGCGCCTGATCTGCTGCTAAATGGAAAACCACGGCTAACATTGCCAATGATAAAATGACTCCAGATAAACTGAAAATCACAAGCTTCTTCCTCCCTGCTCTGTCAATCAGAAAAATGCTGGCTATGGATCCAGCAGCATTCAAGCCGGAGGTAATTAGAGAGAGTAGCAAAGCCACTGTGTTTGAAGCAAACCCTGCTAATTGCACTATTGTGGGACTGTAGTACATCACCGTGTTGATGCCCACAAATTGTTGGAATATCTGCACCCAACCAATACTTAATTAGATTCGTAGCTTGCATTACTTTTTAGAAAAACATATGCCTCAAGAAGATTCATTCCTTGCATTATTGATTCAAAAAGTATACCTGAAGACCCACCCCTACAAAAAGGGCAAATCTTATCTCTTTCACAGTCCACAGATTAGAGATTTGAATCTTCTCATGGCCTCCTATCTCCATTTCTGCTTCCACAGATTGCTTGAGTGCTTGAATTTCACTTTCAACAGTGTCTGGTGGGTATATCTTTTTAAGGATAGTGATAGCTTCCTCCTCTCTTTTCTGCTCACAATATACACAATACACAAGGTGCAGGTAAGTATTGGATCAGGTTTATGACTAAGATTTGCAACCACCATATAAAAGTAGCCGTGATGCTGGTGTGGCTGCTTTACAGCCCTTAGTTCATATCTATGTTACCAGAAACGCGACTGGGAATCTCCGTTTCGCGTTCTGACGGTCGAAACGGGTTTCCCGTTGCAAAAGGCTGTTTCTAAGCCATTTCAGACGTTAAGAAGAAGTCTGCATTTATGAACAAAATCTGTGCATTTTTTTAAGCCATTTCAAGGTTGCGAAAAAGTCTGCAATTTTTTAGGGCTTTTCCGCTACTTCCGGGAGTTGAGTGAAGTTTTCTTTATTTTAAAAATTTATTGCAGAACTCTCGCAGGCATGATTTTGCATGATTTTTTGCTTGATGTACCGGTTTACTTATTCTGATTTCTTTTCCCCTTACCAAAAATACAAAATTATCTAATTGTATTTACAGAAAATTGGAAATATCATGCATGCTCCCAGTCTGAAATTATCATCCACAGTTTTTGCTTACCTTTCTGTACAACCAACGAGGAGATTCGGGTAAGAAGATCATTAGTACAAATTGTAAAAGAGCAGGAAGCCCTGCAACTCCAAGCATCCACCGCCACGTTCCAGGAGCCTGCATCCATCCATGTATTTGAAATTCATTTCACAAGTTCAAGCCTACTCAAACGTAACTGTTTTCAACAGTCAATCATAACTTAGCAACAAAATATAATTGCCCACCTTTGTAAAAGCAAGATTGATGCAGTATGACAAGAATTGCCCCCCTGTGATGAGAAAAGCATTTGTACTAGTTAAAGCTCCCCTGACTTTGGCCGGTGAGGCCTCAGAAATGTAAAGAGGGGTTGTCATAGAAGCCATGCCCACGCCAAATCCCACAAACAATCTGCCCACAATCAGAACGCTTGGATTGGGTGCAGCCGCCATGAAAATTGCTCCCAGGAAAAAGAGAAAGTCTGCAATCAATAGAGCGGTTCTCCGTCCATACCGGTCGTTCAACCAACCACCGACTGCGGCTCCAATGATTGCACCTGCGATGGCCGTGCTCACTATGAGCTCCTGTTACACACTGCTCCATTAGTTTTAAAACATTGGGTAAACAGCCATCAATCAAGTTAAGAGTGCTGCAAGTTTTTTTCTTGATTACATTATGATGAGAAAGAGAATACGATCAATAGAAACGAAATTACCTGCAGAGTGGTGTTGCGATCGACGCTCTTGAAATCATCTCGAATATACAAAATGGCTCCAGATATAACACCTGCATATTCAAAAGAAGCATTAATAAGATCTGTATCACCATAAAAAGAACAAAAAGCAGGAGCATGTCCAAACTGTGACCAAAACTACAGAACACTCCACATCCTATTCAAGGACAATCTCTGACAACTCAGTTTTCCATGGTTTCTTATTTCTATACACCTAAAAATAACTAAATGAACCACCACTTAATTAAAGACATAAAATTTACAGCCCATGATAATAGCTTGAGTGTTTCTGAATTTGACTCGGTGTTTTCTATATCAACGTTTCCGATTTCAGAGTGTTTCGGATTACAGTTCATAGAGTGTGATCCCAAACATTTTCATAGAGTGTATCAGATTACAGTCTATAGAGTGGGATCCCAAACATTTTCATAGAGTGTTCCGAATTTACAGTCCATAGAATACAATCCCAAACATTATTGTAACAAATTCAAACAGTTAAATCTAAAAACACTTCCATAAAATGTAACCCAAACATTAATATAAATTTACACAGTCAAATCCAAAAAGACCAACTTCTGCTACCACTTATTACTTTTGAACTGAACGTCACACTAAAACTATAACCACATAAAAGTTTAAGAAAACAAAATACTATAGCCAAATAAAATTTTAAGAAAACAAAATCTCAAGTGAGACCTGTGTCATAGCCAAAGAGCAGGCCTCCAAGGCCTGCAGATAAGGCAAGCTTCAAAATGAAGGGATTTGCCCTTATGAGAGTGAAACAGTTAGCGAATTCTTCTGCATCGGCCTTCACAGGAGCACCTTCCATCTTTGCATTAACTAAAGTACCCAAAAATTCAGGTTATGGTAGAATTAAAATCACTCTGTGTAGCAAGCAGGAGGAGTCTGTTGATTCTAGTCTGTGGTAAGCACATAAACAGCAATGATAACGGAATAAAGAAGATATTTATTCTCGTTCATCTCAAACCTAGGCGGCCACTCCTCGTGCATGCAAATAAAATTCTGAACTCCAGTTAAGTTTTCTTTTATCTTTAGAACTCTAACTTTCATCCCATGCATCGATGCAAGTAAATCATTTGAATTTTAAACTACTACTACTTTGTTTTTTTTAATAATCACTATTTATATATAAAATATCTTTATTATAGTAATATAATAATATCCTTATTATATTATTATTATAAATGATTTTTTTTTTTTTTAATATTATATTGTTATTATATAAATGAGTTAACATGCAAATCATTTGAATTTTAAATTTATTTTGTTTAACTTTTTTTTTCTTTTTAGTGATGACTATTTATATATTTACATTTAATAATAATAT
Organism: Sequoia sempervirens; assembly: GCA_007258455.2. Taxonomy (NCBI): domain Eukaryota; kingdom Viridiplantae; phylum Streptophyta; class Pinopsida; order Cupressales; family Cupressaceae; genus Sequoia; species Sequoia sempervirens. Next base: position 136,211,281 of record VDFB02026320.1, on the reverse strand, counting down.
CTTTAATATATATAGCTAATAATGTCTAGATATATTTTATATTATTATTAGTATATTATATTATATTTTAATTTTATATATTTATTAAACTTATCATATTATTCCTATTATTATCATATTATATTATTCTCATTATTAAATTATTTTATTACTATATTATTATTGATATTAATATTTTAACAATATAATTAATAAAATATTATTATTATTAATGTTATATTATTATTAATTTAATAATATAATTTGGTTTAAGATTGCCTCACTCTTGACTATAATTCATGTCTACCATGGTTCACATGTCATGTATGTCTTTGTCTATCCCTGTAAACATTAAACTTAATTTTGTGTTAATTGTTTGTCAAAGGCGAAACCTTAAACCTAAAACTATGTTTGCACTCTTTATTTTGATGACCATAAGAACTTAAATATTAATATAAAATACTTTAAATGGCCATTTGAAACAACTATTAAATAATTCAATATTTTTGAACTTAATGGTGATACAAGTTATTTGATTTTGGCATGGATATATCTATATGTGTTCATCGAACTAACTAGGTACTAACAATTTTGTGAGAATATGGATGAGTTTTGTAGGTGCTCAGGGTGCAACAATAGATAGACCTAGCAACCTATTTCGAGAAGGAACCTTAAACCCAATAGCCTAGTTTGATTAGTTGAAGTTGTGTCACTCTAGTTACTCTACCTAAATTAAGAGCTTATTCACTACCATAAGGTTTGATTTGTATGAGCCTATTTGTCTCGTTGGTAGATTAATTAACCCCCTATTCATCTACCTATTACACCCTCACTTATACTGAACCTATTGTGATGAGGTTGGACCCACGATGTAGTATGGGATGCACTAAAGCCTCATCATAGCTAAGCTTTGACCTTGTTAGTTATCTTCATGACCACAACCATAAAAACTATAGGACTATCCTAGAATAGCTTGTTGGGTCCACTTGGTTGGGGTGGACGAGGTTGTGGTTCACATGGTTGGGTGTGTTGCACCCCACAAGGAAGTAAAAGCCATGTCAATTAACCATTTTGGCACCTACATATGCCATGTAATCCAAAACATGAATCTTCCTTTGATATTTACTTTTTGGAATTCTTAACTATGTATGCTTATCTAGTTTTGTTGCTAATGATTTATGGATATTGCAATGCTTATATGTGAAAATGTAATGTATACAAAAAAAAAAATTGCTCTCATGGCTGGGTTTTTACATTTCTCATGGTTGGGTTTTTGCATTGGTATCAAAGCACCCAAGTTCAAACTCTGGCGTTTGGCACCCCCATATTTCATGTTTAATAAAAATCTTCTTAAACTTTTACAGCCATGGGACATGGAAGGAAAGGCCAGCATAGAGCCCCCAAGAAAACTCAAGGGAAATCAAAACCATTACCTAAACCTACAGAACTTGAGAAGACTTTACATCTGAGTGAAAATGATACAATCTCCAACACATAGACCTTGGCCTCCACTCTTAAGCGAATGAACATCAAACAAGAAAAAAGACTGTAAAGCAAGCCCCTATCGAGCTAAAGAAGCAACCATCAAGACTAAACCATCTGCTATCATAGATTTTCCCTTTGGATGTGGGCGTTATGCCCCACCACTGACTAAAGAGTTCATAACAAAATATGACCATGTACACTCTAAGGCGAATATAACAAAGGAATTCCCTGAGGAAGATCCCACTGAAGAGTAGAACAATGTAGTCAAAGGAGGAAACTATGTACTTATGTAATCATGATAGATAGTGTATTAACTAAATAACATCGTGTTATTATGTGTACAAGGAAATATGAATGTAAAAAAAAAATATAAATATGTATATGCATATACGAATATATAATTAATATGAGTTTTATGCCCTTACTATGTGATAAGTGAAATATTTCTTATGTTTAAATGATGATTTTAAAAAATTGATTGAAAATTTCTTATTTGCATTTCCAATAGTTTGAAATGAAATTTTCTTTAACAAAATCAAGGCATGGAAATTAACTATTTAAAAAGGACTAAAATGACACCTTGTTATTTTAATTAGAAAACTTAAACATACCCACTATGAGGAGTGATCTGTATAGGATCTAGACTAGATTGCAGTATTTAAATGCTTAACTTTTACAATGCTTTTACAATGATTATTTCAAGTTAATTAAATCGAAATTAACTTAAGGAAATAACAGAATGAAAGTAATCAAGGTGATTATAACAGAATGAAAAGAAATGAGAGACAGAAAGAGAGAAAGAGAGAAGTGCAAACAGTGTTTGATTTCGGAGTTCGTCACGAGAGTGACTACGTCTCCGGGTCCACTCCAATAGAGTGTGACCGATCCGATTAATCTCCAAATCAATTACAAAAGCACCACCATTCTCCAAGCATTTCGGCAGCGTAACGATGCTCTGATATGCAAGAATGATCTGAAAGAATTCTCCAACAAGACCTCTCTTTGACGCCTCAGCATTAGAACTTCATCACCTAAAAAAAACTTCGATACAACTCTCACCTCAAGCCCCCTTTTTATACAAAGAATTTGCTCAAATTGGTTACTAACCAATTGATTTGAAAATATTCACCTTATCTCTCCAAATACATAAGGATCTTCAAAAATCTTCCCTTATTTACATTTTCAAACACCAAATCCCCCTTACATAGTAAAAATACTTGAAAAATCCTAGTTAAATCCCCTAAAATCATCCTAATTCCCCATATAATCTTTTGATAATATTTTAGCCCTTATTTTGTTGACTCGGGCTTTACAATTTTAGGGAAGTATTTTCAATAAAAAGGTTGTTTGTTTTATTTTAGAGGAGTTTGTTTTTATTTTATTTGGGCATTCGGGTTAACAACTCAACGAATTCAACCAACGCCATATATGTTTTAGACTGCTCGCGGGGTGTATCGGTGGCACTATCTTTTATTGGGCCGGCGGTCGGGGGTTCAACCCCGGCCGCTGGCTTTATATAGCCAATTTTCGGCCGTTTTACAACAAACCGAAGCCGTCGCACTACATAGATAAGTGCAAAACTGTTAGCGCAACGGCGAGCCGAGATTCTCGCGCATGGGTGGTCGCGAGATCAAATCCCATGTCAACCTTTTCCTGAGCAATATAACAAATGAAATAACAAACTCATCCGCCGAACAAAGTGATAGGCCACGTGGCGTCCCGAAACAGTGCCACGTGGCAAAAACTGACTCGCCGAAGTACGCTGACCGGACGATGACACATTGCTAACTCTGTGTCCACGTGTCACCACATGATTTGCTAGTCAATCTGACTCGACCTCCACATTGGCACCGACTGTACTGCCACGTGGCAGAATATGACTGGCTGAGAAAAACACGTCACTGCCACCTGTGTGCCACGCATATGCTGACTATGTGTACGGAAGACACGTGTCAACGCCTGATTCGTCGACCTTGCTGACGTCACCTGCCACATCATCACGCCATGTCGACCTGTACGGACCGTACGGACTGCCACGTGTCAACCTCTGATTGGTCCATTTCAGATTTCGTACCGCATGCTGACGTCATCTGTACGGATGATGACGTCATCACTGTACCAAGTCAACATGAAACTTTGACCAGCTGCATCTTGAGCATACGATGTCCGATTTTGACGAAACAAACACCGTCGAAATCGTCTCGACGAGCTCTTCGACATGATGCTGCTTTCGTTGACTTTTGAAACAATCATTTTTTTGCTTCCTGGATGCCCCTGATTCTAGTTTGACCAAAGGTTTGACTGGCCATAACTCATGCAAACGGACTCCTTTTTGCTCCGTTCGAGTTGCGTTGGAACTAGAACACTGAGCTCTTTCTGATGGTGCAGATTTTGGAGAAAAATGAGACACTTCAATTTTCACTAAAAATGTCCACCGGATCAGGCCTCCCCACTGAAGACCTTTTGGACCTCCAAAAGTGGCATTTACTCTGACAATAAGTGAGGACTTGGCTTCCCCACTTGTCCCGTATCCTCTGTGCATCTGAAAACCTGGCTCACAAGCACAATGAAGACTGCAGAAATATTGTTGATCATAAACATAACTTTATCACTTCCATAAGCTTCTACATCAATTGCCATAGCCGCTAACCAATAAAAATTGACTAGCATCAAGCTGAACATCAATGCAGAAATGAAAGAAAACAAGTCAACAACAATACGATCCTTTACAACAAGAACATTTTTACCCAAGGATCCATCAATGCTTTCAATCATCTTTTTCTCATGCTGTACTGCAAGTGCATCCTGCAACATCTGACCCTGGTTAGCTACTCCAAGTTCAAGTGTAGAACCACCTGTACTGACAGACATAAGAGTTAACTCTTTACTTGCTTTAATTACCCTCTTTAACTGTCCTATGTTTGCAAAAGATTGATCAGTCTTAATCTTGTGAGAATGTACAATATACTGAATGCCATCTTTAAACAAGTGATAATGATTCTTTTCCCTGTAGAAAATAGCTTTCCTGTCATATAAATAAGGGCTTCCAAGCACTATCCCACAGATATCCAATGGAACTACATCAAACTGAACTTCATCCACAAATTTACTAGTGATTGTGAACCTTAAGGTGCATTGTTTTGTTACTTGCAGCTTATCATTTTCACAAATCCAACCTAGTGGATAAGGTCTCTTATGTGGTGTAGTTTTTAATCCCAAGTTATTTACAACACTTTCTGAAATTAAATTCACCTGAGATCCACTATCTATGAGTGCATCAATTTTACTGTTCTTAGCCATAACCCTTAAATGAAACAACTCATTCCTTTTTGCATCTTCAGAGAAATCATTAACTGTAGAAGAAGAAGCACAACTTGCAACAGAAACACCAGAAATAGAGGCTTTACCTTTTAGACCCATCGCTGTTATCTTAGTCTCATCATCTGAATCTGAACCAAGATCCATAACAACATTCATGGATTTATCCTTACCCTTCTGTTTCTGATTACGTCTTTGAGCCCACTTAGGCCTCAATTCGGGATGTAACTTCCAGCAGTGATTTTCATCATGACCTTCCTTGTCACAATGAGTGCAAGAAAGTTTCTCATCCTTCTTGATTGTGGCTGCCTTCTTTCCTTTCCCTGTCTCTGCATTCTTAGAAGATTTCTTTACATCATTATCAATAAAAGATCCTTTACCCCTTGACTCTAAGTGTGTTGCCTGAACAGACACTTCATCTAAGTTACAAGGGTTCAAAACCAGGATAGAATGCCTAAGGTAGGAGTGTAGACCTCCTATGTACTTCAACAATGTGTCTTGGGTATACAGAGGAACATTTAGAGCAATAGCCCTTTTCCTGAACTCATGGGTGTACTCTTGGACAGTTTGACCTTTCCCTTGCCTAAACATTTGCCAATCCATCATTAACTGCTGCATATGTCCTAGGGGATAAAACTGCTTCTTAAGAGCATTAATAAATTCTGCCCAAGTTAAACTGACTCTACCATGTTGTGAAACTTCTGCCTTAGACTTACTCTCCCACCAGGTTAAGGCTGTACCTCCTAAACGAAGAGTAGCTAATTGGATCCTATCAACATCATCTAATAGGTTTTGGACTCTACAATAAACCTCAATTTGTTGAATCCAATCATCCAATTTCTCAGCATTAAGTTCACCACAATATTTAGGCAAATCAAATTTTACATCCAGTTTTATTTTAGGCTTATACCCACTCTTGAAAGGATTTGAAGAAATAGAATGAGGAGAAGATGGAGAAGAAGGAGAAGGAGAAGAGGGAGGAGAAGAAGAAAAGGGATGATCTGGTTGCTTGCCACCATCTTCATGATGTTTCCCTTTCATGTCTTTGCGATCTTCTTGCTTCGACGGACCTTCTTCACGTGCCTTCCTTTCTTGTCTCTCCTGAAAAAGTATGTCCACCTTTGCCTTCATCTCGAGGAATGCTCTTCGAAATTCCTGCTCACTGATTTCTTCAGGAACCTCCATTCCAGAAACTGACATCTTCGGAAATGTTTTATGCTTCCCGATCTCAGGATCAAAGTCTTCAAGCTTGCCTTCGCCTTTCTGAATCCTGGATCTCGTTAGCATTCAAAAACAAATAACTGCAATAAAAGTCACCCTAAAGCTCTGATACCAACTTGATCTGTATAGGATCTAGACTAGATTGCAGTTTAAATGCTTAACTTTTACAATGCTTTACAATGATTATTTCAAGTTAATTAAATCGAAATTAACTTAAGGAAATAACATAATGAAAGTAATCAAGGTGATTATAACAGAATGAAAAGAAATGAGAGACAGAAAGAGAGAAAGAGAGAAGTGCAAACAGTGTTTGATTTCGGAGTTCGTCACGAGAGTGACTACGTCTCCGGGTCCACTCCAATAGAGTGTGACCGATCCGATTAATCTCCAAATCAATTACAAAAGCACCACCATTCTCCAAGCATTTCGGCAGCGTAACGATGCTCTGATATGCAAGAATGATCTGAAAGAATTCTCCAACAAGACCTCTCTTTGACGCCTCAGCATTAGAACTTCATCACCTGAAAAAACTTCGATACAACTCTCACCTCAAGCCCCCTTTTTATACAAAGAATTTGCTCAAATTGGTTACTAACCAATTGATTTGAAAATATTCACCTTATCTCTCCAAATACATAAGGATCTTCAAAAATCTTCCCTTATTTACATTTTCAAACACCAAATCCCCCTTACATAGTAAAAATACTTGAAAAATCCTAGTTAAATCCCCTAAAATCATCCTAATTCCCCATATAATCTTTTGATAATATTTTAGCCCTTATTTTGTTGACTCGGGCTTTACAATTTTAGGGAAGTATTTTCAATAAAAAGGTTGTTTGTTTTATTTTAGAGGAGTTTGTTTTTATTTTATTTGGGCATTCGGGTTAACAACTCAACGAATTCAACCAACGCCATATATGTTTTAGACTGCTCGCGGGGTGTATCGGTGGCACTATCTTTTATTGGGCCGGCGGTCGGGGGTTCAACCCTGGCCGCTGGCTTTATATAGCCAATTTTCGGCCGTTTTACAACAAACCGAAGCCGTCGCACTACATAGATAAGTGCAAAACTGTTAGCGCAACGGCGAGCTGAGATTCTCGCGCATGGGTGGTCGCGAGATCAAATCCCATGCCAACCTTTTCCTGAGCAATATAACAAATGAAATAACAAACTCATCCGCCGAACAAAGTGATAGGCCACGTGGCGTCCCGAAACAGTGCCACGTGGCAAAAACTGACTCGCCGAAGTACGCTGACCGGACGATGACACATTGCTAACTCTGTGTCCACGTGTCACCACATGATTTGCTAGTCAATCTGACTCGACCTCCACATTGGCACCGACTGTACTGCCACGTGGCAGAATATGACTGGCTGAGAAAAACACGTCACTGCCACCTATGTGCCACGCATATGCTGACTATGTGTACGGAAGACACGTGTCAACGCCTGATTCGTTGACCTTGTTGACGTCACCTGCCACATCATCATGCCACGTCGACCTGTACGGACCATACGGACTGCCACGTGTCAACCTCTGATTGGTCCATTTCAGATTTCGTACCGCATGCTGACGTCATCTGTACGGATGATGACGTCATCACTGTACCAAGTCAACATGAAACTTTGACCAGCTGCATCTTGAGCATACGATGTCCGATTTTGACGAAACAAACACCGTCAAAATCGTCTCGACGAGCTCTTCGACATGATGCTGCTTTCGTCGACTTTTGAAACAATCATTTTTTTGCTTCCTGGATGCCCCTGATTCCAGTTTGACCAAAGGTTTGACTGGCCATAACTCGTGCAAACGGACTCCTTTTTGCTCCGTTCGAGTTGCGTTGGAACTAGAACACTGAGCTCTTTCTGATGGTGCAAATTTTGGAGAAAAATGAGACACTTCAATTTTCACTGAAAAATGTCCACCGGATCAAGGAGGATGTTTAGGAGGGGAGAAAGTACTAGCTAGAAGCAAAAGCATATCTATGGTGGGACCATCTCTCAGCCATCAAGGGGTATGACCTCAAGGATTTAACCTGGGAAAAATTTGAGAGGCGATTTTGTAACCTGGAGTATTTTTCTACTTGACATCTTGATTAAAAAATGACAGAGCTTCACTCATTGCATCAAGGAAACATGGTAATAAGTGAGTATAAAGCCAAATTTATGAGCCTACTACGATATGTGCATTACTTAAAAGACAAGGAAGATAAATTGAATAAGTTTATCCTTGGGTTAAACAAAATATTTATGTACACTACTAAGCTTGCTTGACCTAAGAATTTGAGCTAGGCAGTGGAAGTAGCTACTATCGTTGAAGAAAATCGGAGAGTAAGCAGGAAAGGAAACAAAAGTCCTTCACCTTTACCCAAACTAATAACAAGGAATACAAGAAGCACCTACGAGTGGAGCATAACTTAAGAAAATTTAAAAGGAGCTCTAGAGAGGAGATTGAAACTTCAAGGCAGCACCCTCTAAGAATAGAGAGGAAAAGTGGAAAAATTCATCAAAATTGGAGACCCCTACAAGCTCTTATAAGGATCAAGGAAGGAAGGAGATGGATTATAAAGGAGGATGTTGGGAATGTGGAGGCAACCACTACAGGAGAAATTTCCCCAAGAGGATAGATCAAAACACCAAGTCAATTGCCAAGATCTGTGCAGCCATGGACAAGCAAGAGGTTGATAATCAATCCTCTTTGATAGAGCTTCTAGGTACTTTTTATGGGAAACCTATTACTATCTTGGATGATTTAGGAGCAACTCATAGCTTTGTATCTCTAAATGTATTGAATAAATGTAATGTTAGCCTTAATTTCCTAAGTCGAGAGGAGATGGAGGTAGATTTTGGGTTTGGTAAGACTCAAAGGGTAGATTTTTGTTTAAAGGACACCAATCTCAGCATAGGAGGTATATGGACCAAAGTAAATTTATTGGTTACCCTGTTAGGATCATATGATGTGATACTAGGGATGGATTGGTTCAGGGAACATAGGGCCACTCTCAACTGCTACCACAAACAAATTAAGTGTAGAGATGATCATGGGAAATTAGTGATGCTTCAAGGAGTGCCAAGGCTGATAAGAATCTTAACAGTCTTAGCAATGCAAGCCAAACAAGCTATGAGGAAAGGTTGCAAACTCCTCTTAATCAAGATAGAGGAATGCGGAGAAGAACCTGCTCCAAGTATTGTAGACCACCCAATACTCCAAGAATTCCAAATTGATATATTTCCTAAAGAATTGCTAGGATTTCCTCCTAAGCGTCAATTTGAATTCTCTATTGAATTGGTTCCAGGTGCAGAGCCCATTTCTAGAGTCCCCTATCAAATGAATATAGTCGAATTACAAGAACTCAAAACACAATTGCAGGAACTAATGGATAAAGGTTTGACCTGACCTAGTGTGTCTCCATGGGGAGCTCCTATGTGATTCATTAAAAAGAAAGATGGGATGCTATTCCTATGTATAGATTATAGGATGCTCAACAAGGTAACTATCAAAAATAGATATCCTCTTCCCTGAATTGATGACCTATTTGATCAATGAAGGGAGCTACCATCTTCTCTAAGATTGACCTAAGATCTAGATACCATCAGTTGAGAATCAAGGAGGAAGATATTCCCAAGACATCCTTTAGAACCAAGTATGGTAACTACGAGTTTCTAGTGGTACCTTTTGGCCTAACCAATGCTCCTTTAGCATTTATGAGTCTTATGAATCATGTATTCCATGAATTTATGGATAAGTTTGTGTTGGTCTTTCTTGATGACATCCTAATTTACTCTAAGAATCCAATGGAACATGAGGAACACTTGAGAATTGTGTTGCAGAGGCTTCAAGAACATGAGCTTAATGGAAATTTGAGAAAATGCTCCTTCTTCCAACCCAAAACACATTATTTGGGGCTCATCTTATCCTCATAAGGGATTTTTTAATCCTTCCAAGATTCAAGTCATTGTGGAATGGCCCACATCTAAAAATGTGTCAAAAGTAAGGAGTTTCATGGGACTAGCAAGGTATTATAGAAGGTTCGTAAAGGACTTGTCCAAGGTTTCCAACCCCATAACCTCCTTGCAACGGAAAGGAAAAAGGTTTGAATGGTTAGAAAAATGTGAAATGACTTTCCAATAGTTAAAGAGAGCCTTAACCACAACTCCTATTTTGCAAGTACCCGATCCCAAAAAATATTTTGTAATATGGACTGATGCCTCCTTGGAGGGTCTAGGAGGAATTATGATGCAGGATAATCGAGCAATTTCCTATGAGTCCTGCAAACTAAAATATCATGAACTCAACTATCCTACTCATGATTTAGAATTGGCTTCAATTTTCCACGCTTTAAAAATTTGGAGGCATTACCTAGGAGGGAGACCATTCAAGTTAAATACAGATCATAGGGGAATCCAATATTTATTCACCTAGCTTGACCTTAATGCTCACCAAATAAGATGGGTAGAATTATTGAGTAGTTATGATTTTGACATATCTTATGTTAAGGGAAAGGAAATTCATGTAGCAGATGCCTTGAGTCATAGGGCCAGTTTGGCAGCTATTACACAAGTAAAAATCAACCTATTAGATACCCTCAAGCAAATGTAACCTTGGAATAGATCCCCTTTGCCAGTAGATGAAGTTAGATATGGAGAAATCAATGAATCATATAGTATACACTATAGGAAAATATGGTATCATTAGATACCAAAGTCGAATTGTGGTACCCAATGAAGGAGTATTGAGAACAAGAATCCTATAAGAAATCCATAATGCACCATATCAAGGGCATCCAAGAGTGACCAAGATGTATGTAGATCTTAGATCTATCTACTTTTAGCCAGGAATGAAAAAGGAAGTGGCAGATTTTGTGGTCAAGTGCTTAGAATTCCAAAGAGTTAAAGCCGATCATTGCCATCCTGTAGGGGTGTTATATCCACATGAGGAACCGTAGGATAAATGGTCAGTAATTTCAATGGACTTCATGGTGGATTTTTCAAAAACTTGTCTTAAACATGATAGTATACTTGTGGTGGTTGATCGGTTGACCAAGGTGACACATTTTATACCTGGTAATGTTAAAGATGATGCCCAAACCATAGCAAGAAAATTTCTTAAAGAGGTTGTTAGATTGCACGGGGTTACAGAAGTAATCATCTTAGATAGAGATAAATTATTTACCTCTTAGTTTTGGACTACCTTTATGACAACCTTGGGGACTCAGCTCAACTTCAGCATAGCCTACCACCCATAAACAGATGGCCAAACTGAGAGATTCAACCAAGTTATGGAATACATGCTACGAATGTGTACATCATGGACCAACCAACTAAGTGGGAAGAATATTTTCCATTGGTGGAATTTTCTTATAATAACACCTACCAAGCTTTCATCCAAATGGCACCTTTTGAAGCACTTTATGGAAGGAAATTTTGAACACCAATTGTATGGGAGGGATTGGAAAATAGAGTTCACATAGGACCTAAGATACTTCAAGAATATGATCAATAGGTAAAAGTTATCAAGGAAAGACTAAAAGAGTCCTTAGACTGCCAAAAGAGTTATGCAGATGCAAAGAGAACCCCAAGAGAATTTGAAATAGGGGGAAAATGTTCCTTCATGTTAAACCCCAAAAGAGTTTGATAAAATTTGGCAAGGAAGGGAAATTGTCCCCTTGATTTATTGGACCATTTGACATCATAGAGAAAATTAGCCATGTGGCTTACTGACTAGCTCTTGCCCCATCTCTCTCTCCCATACATAATGTGTTTCATGTCTCCTTGCTCAATAAATATATACCTGAATCGACCCATGTAATTGATTGGAATGCTCTATAGGTAGTAGAGGCTAGAGAAATTTGTCTAATTCCACTCGTGATAGTGGACAGGTACAATATCATACTGTGCAACTGCACCATACAACAAGTTAAGGTCTTTTGCGACCAATATGGAGAACGTAGAGCCACTTAGGAGGATGAAGAAATTATCAAACAAGAATACCCCCACCTCTTTAACTAAGTCAAGACGAATTAGCCTAAGGGGGAAGGACTATCACATCCCCATAAACATTAGACTTAATTTTGTGTTAATCATTTGTCGACCCAATGTAATTTGGTCAAAGGAAAAACCTTAAACCTAAAACTATTTTTAAACACTCTTTATTTTGATGATCATAAGAACTTAAATATTAATATAATAGACTTAAATACTTAAAATGACCATTTGAAACAACTATTAAATAATTCAATATTTATGAACTTAATGGTGTTATAAGTTATTTGATTTTGGCATGGATATATATGTGCGTGTGTGTGTGTTTATCATACTAACCAGGTATTAAAAATTTTATGAGAATATGGATGAGTTTTTCAGGTGCTTGGGGTGCAACAACAAACATACTTGCCAACCTATTCTGGGAAGGAACCTTAAAACCAATAGCCTAGTTTGATTAGCTGAAGTCGTGTCACTACAGTTACTCCACCGAAATTAAGAGCCTATTCACCAATATTAGTAAGGTTTGATCTGTACATGAGCCTATTTCCCTCATTGGTTGATTAATTAACCTCCCTCCCTTTTCCCTTTGTGGACATTCTCGAGTTGAGCCATAAGGTGGATAAAAGAAAATACAAATAAAATAAGATTTAATTAATTTATACACAAACCCTACCATTTAGAGGTAAAATAGAAATAAAACTAAAATAATAACTAAAACACAAGAAAATAAATAAAACAAAATAAAATAAAAGAAGAAAATAATACAAATTAAATGAGAAAAATAAGAGCTAAAGACTAAACTATGCAAAATGAGAAATAGAAATAAAGAAAAAGTAAGTCATTATTTTTGGAGGAAGGGAAATTTTCACATTGCATGCCATAGATAGCCAACATTTATGAGGATAGGGGCGCTCGTTTGAAGGCACAACTGCTCCATTAAAGTGGGTATGGCATTCATGCTTGGGAGCTTTCCAAAATGTCCAACGTCTGGGAAATTTGGACAAACATTTCACCATATAACCCCATGATCCCCCTTTTCGAGAGAAGATGAATGCACATAGTAAGAGAAGGCAGAGGCATGAAGGGAATAGCAGAGGATTAGGAGAGACAGACATGCCAAGAATTGAGTCTATTCCAGCTATAGACACCTTACAGGTTCCTCTATTCTTGCTAGGTGTAGAAGATTTCCAGGGTAAAAGCAAGAAGTTGGGTACACGAAGAGGGGAAGTTTCGGCCAAAAAAAATCTCGCAGAAAACGTGTACGTGTTATTAAAAAAATGCGTATGCATTTAGGATCGGGTACCCGATCCTAAAAAAATGTGTATGCACTATCAAATGCGTACGCGTTATAGAATGCATACACATTTTATAACACATAAAAATTAATTATTTAAAAAAATAAATACTTTGTAGAAATGCGTATGCGTTTTGAACTCAAAACGCATAGCATTTTATAACGCATATGCATTTTGAACTCAAAACGCATACGCATTTTAGAACACACGCGTTTTTAAAAAGTATTTGTTTTTTTAAATAATCAAGAAAGTAAGGAACGTATATGCGTTTTGTAATGCATACACATTTTGTAAAAATGTGTATGCATTTTTTAAATTCAAAATTCCCAACCCACATTTTGCTTCGGTTTTAGGCTCAAAAAAGGCTTGGCAATCCGAGCCTTAGCCTGACCTGCAACTAAAAAACTAAGGCAGATTGAAGAAGAATGTCGAACTTTGACAACATAGATGATGGATTTTTTTTCTGAATGAGTCTATAAAATTAAAACCCATTAGAGAAAACAATGTCTACTTTCTAAATATATAATTTTTGTTAAAATTGGATTATGTTTGCTATTTTTTAATTAATTTCTAAGCAAACTAGTCCTTAAACTTGAAATATCAGGTTTTTTTGGTTTTTTAATAACTTTTTATTGGTTGATTTTCTTGTAAAAAAAAAAATATGGGACCAAACTTCAGACAATTCTCTACACAATGAAAAAAAAGAGTCAAATTTTTGTTTAGGTACAATTGTGTTGTCCGTACACGTTGATTTGAAAAAACATCAATTAAGGCCAATAAAAATTTAATAAAAAAAAAAATATTCAACCAAAAATTACAAAAAAAAATTCAAACCAAACTTCATGTTGTTAGCTCTCTTTTCCTAAAAGTAATTAGCAAAATAATTTTATTTGGATCAAAAAGTGTTGTCCATACACCTGCTTGGTATGGTAAAAAAATAGGGACTTTTAAAAAGTGGTTTTTATAGATCCTTATCAAAATGTAATTTTTATAAACTGGGTATTTTAATAATTTACATATTTGGAAACTAGATTCAAAATGATAAATTTCATATTAGTGATTTTTTTTAAGATTCATTGTGGAAGTGTCTCAATTTTTCAGTCCAAGTGTGACAAATTCTGAAAAACAGCAAAAACATTTCCACTTTTTGAGCTTTTTGTGTACCCAACTTCTTGCATCAACCCTCCATGTTTCTTTATTTCAACAACTATTTAGGGTTTGAAATCTCAATTTGTTGAGCTAACAATGCAATAAAAATAATCTCCCTTCTTTGTTTTCTTTACAAAAATCATGCCATGGTTTAGAAAATTCTAGGAAGTAGTCAAACCATGAATGATAGCACTGCACAAGCTTAATATACTTTATAAAATATAAATGTATCCATCTTCAGTTGTTAAGATTACACGATTTGAGTCTATTTAGATATAAATTTTACAAAAATTGCTAAGACTGGGGGAATATTGCAACTGCCCCTTTAGGTATGTCCAAAATAATACAGCCAAAAACAAGTATTAGCTCTTGTAAACAAGGAAAATTATACATAATGTAAGAGCAAAAAAAAAATCTCTATGAAGTGCAACTATGTTTGAATATTCTACAGAAGTTTACCATTTTACATATTAGATGCAACTAATAAATATCCAATGGGAATGTTGACCCTTTTATAGTTACCCAGTAGCCTTATACCACAAAAAAAATTATTGTAGGCATTGAAGTAATTAATCTTTAACATCAATATTTTCTTTGTTTTCTCCTTCTCACCAAGGGTCTAACATATCTCCCTTAATATTCAGAGCTGCTACCTTCACTTAATTAATTTTCTTAGAGATGCTTACGGTGGGGGATAACTAGTATTTGTATCCTTTCTATGACCCTCCAACCTTGCTTTAAGAATCTAGGAAGAGTTGAATAAAATTTCAAATGTAGATTGTTGTCTAACTCAAGAGGATCATGCTAAGAATAGTAAATTAATAGTCAATAACCAATAGGATTAATATGTAACAAGTTAGGGGAAAGAGTGAATCGAAGTGCATGAAAGTTCATGATCATCAAGTCATGATAGAATAATTAATGCTTTGGACATCTTGGAAGCACTTTACCAACCATCGTAACAATTTCTCACCTATGCCAATAAATTGAAAAATGTTAAGAGGATTGCAACCAAGTCCATGACTGGTTTATGTATGATAAACTGATTAGAACATAATTAAGGGTAGAACCAAATAGGAAACCTTGGATTGCAGCCTTAATTGAACCAATAAATGGGTTATGCGTAAGCTCTTACCCCCTAAGGACTACTTCATATATCACCAAAATAGTAGATTGTTCATTTTTAATGATGAACTAATCAACTCCTCAACTAATTTAGGATTCCCACCAAGTTGTGTTTATTTCTACTTTAAAATACTGAATAGGATTGACCCAAAGAAGACCCAAGAGTGAACCTCTGGGTTATTTGAGTAGTGACAAGTAGTCACTGGACTGTGCCAATGATCGATGGTTGGGCTACTGCTAGGGTCTAGCTGGAATTCACCTATTTCACAGAGGTGAAGGTTGTTATGAGCTCCCCTATTATGATATGATCATAGCGGTTGCATAGGTAGGGACCCATCCATGTGGGTAATGGTAATCTAGGGCTAACCATTATATTTAAGGGGTTCACTGGCTGTCATTGGCATGCACAAAAGTGACTGATGCCAAGTGTTGCCTGAGTTATGGTAGGTTCACCACTTGGGAATTCTATAAGACCCTCGAGATGGAGGATGGACCCATGGTGTATTATAGGATGCACTATATCCTCTACCCCGCTAACCAATACCCATACTGCCACCCACCTACTCCAAAAGACCAAGGAACAAATGGGACCCCCGGTGTAGTGTGCAATGCACTGTCATTCCTTTGTATGGGATGCTATGGATGGGATAGTGGTGATTCTCCCCCCTATTCATCTAACTATCACACCCTCACTTGTACTAAACCCGTTGTGATGAGGTTGGACCCACGATGTAGTATGGGATGCACTGAAGCCTCTTCACAACTAAGCTTTGACCTTGTTAGTTATCTTCATGACCACAACCATAACAACTATAGGACTATCTCAAAATAGCTTTTTGGGTCCACTTGGTTGGGGTGGACTGGGATTTGGTTCACATGGTTGGGTGTGTTGCACCCCACGAAGAAGTAAAAGCCATGTCAATTACCCATTTTGGCACCTACATATGCCAAGTAATCCAAAACATGAATCTTCCTTTGATATTTAATTTTTGGACTTCTTGATTGTTTATGCTTATCTAGTTTTGCTACTAATGATTTATGAATATTGCAATGCTTATATGTAAAAATATAATGTATACAAAAAAAAAAATTGCTCTCATGATTGGGTTTTTACATTACTCATGGTTGGGTTTTCACATTCATGGAAAGAGATGAATAATGATTGTATATGCCAACTGTGCTTTATTTTCCATGTTAAGAGGGGTGTAGGAATAGGTAATTTTAATAATTATATAAAATAGCTAGTGGGTCCCACCTTACCAAATAGAATTGAGAGTGGTGGATAGTGAAGGGCACATCACTATCGTAAGCCAAGTTGGTATGCTTAGGGCCATGTGAATTTTGGTAGTGCATTTGAAACAAGATATGGTACATTCACGTTTATGGAGGAGATAAGTATTTAGGTACAATAAAATGTGATTAGTTGTGTGAGTTTCCAGATTTCATGTCATTGAAGTAGACACAAGTTTTTCTCACATAATTAATATATTCACGTAAAAGGAAACAATTAATATATTCCCATAGAAAATATTGCTTTATACACGATATCACATTCACTTAAACATTTAATGAAAAAATCAAAATGAGGATTTCTTATGTGCCCAACATTTAATGTAAGGTTTTTTTGTACATGGAAACTGGCATCCATATTGTTGCAACTGTAGGAAATGCCTCTTGGCATAATTATGAGATTTATTATTATCAAACATTTAAAAATTAAATATTTTATTTTCTCAATTAAATTAATTTTGCAAACAACACATCCATAAGATAGTCATTATTTAAATCATAATGCACAAATGATGTATTCATGATAACACAATACAATCATGTTCATACACAATGCATAATGAATGCAACTATGTGAGTGTGTGCATAGGATTTCCATCATGTCGACTATTTCTAGCAACTAGGTCATCTTTTCCTCAACTTTTTCTTGCACTCATTTGCACTCAATATCTTGTTAATAGGTTAGCTCATAAAACCATAATCAATAATTGAAATATTTGTATCATAATAATTCATCATTATTTTAATCACAATAACATGAATTTTAAAGATAACTTCTAATTTATCATTATCAAAAACATATTAATCTATGCTTCAAATGCATATTGTCCACTAGTCACATCTAGCTCCATTTATTAACAAATAAAGTTTATGCAAAAAAATTAAGATGTGACATCCTTCCCCACTAGAAAGAGACATTGTCTCGATGTATTATTAGATACACACTTAAAATAAATAATAGTATCACATAATCACACTGATGCAATAAAAAAAGTATCTCAAAACTAAGCACTAAAATGAGGAAAAGAGTGATCTATACCCTTTTCATTCTCCCATGTAGCACTATCCACAAAATATTGGTCCCACTAGACCTTATACTGCACTATATCTTTATTATACAACTTAACATTGTGTCTATCAAGAATTCAAGTGGGCTCCGCCAACACTACTCTTTGATCATGTACTTGTACAAATCATGCCAATCAAGTATATGGGTGGTGTTAGGATGATACAGTTTAATCATACACACATGAAACACATTATGGATTTGAGTAAGAGTAGGTGGTAGAGCAATCCTGTAAGCAATTGGTTGATCACTTCCAATATGTCAAAAGGACCCACAAATCTTAGTACTAGTTTGGAAGATTTTCCAAATGATATTGAGCTCTTATGAGGTTTAACCCGCAAGAATACCTTATCTCTAACTGAAAAATTCCTAAAAGGTCTATTCTTATCTATTGTAGCATTGTAAATTGTCACCCTTGAAAATTTCACACTATTTTTTGCTCCCTCATAAGTTATTGGACCTAAGTGTACATGTTAATTTCCTAAATTATGCATTTTGTGGCCCATTTAAACATTTAGTAATAAATTGTAAGTAGAAAACCAATGCATTTATTTAATATTTTTCCTCCAACACCTTAATTCCTAAAAAATAGGTCTAAGACACTAACGCCTAGGGTGCCTATGTCCCCTATTTTGGCTCCAAAATTGAATATGTTAGAGGTGGAATTTTATTATTGCAATTTCAATGTCCAATGTTGACTATCAGGATTTAATTTACGGGAAATTACAATAATTGTGTATAAATACCTAGTTATTGCATCATTTGAAAACTAAGTGAAAAAATTGAGCATTAAGAGCAAGAATTATTATCAATATCAAGCAATTCAAGAGAAACATTTCAATATCTATTGCAACAATTCAACATCAAATCATCATTTCAAGTTTATTCATGTTTATGTTATCCTTGTATTTGTGAGATCTAACCCTTGTAGGTCTTCAATCAATTCAAGCAAGCAACATTCAAGCCTTGAGGAGATGTGCATGACTTAAGTCCTTTAAGGAAGCCATTGATGAGTGGTAAGTTGCATTCCATTGTTGATTCATCATTAATTTTTATCATTTAGTCTTATCCATCAAAAGTATAGGCTCCTTATCATTGGAATTACCATTGTGAAAGTTGAAACACTAACATGAGTTTTGACTAAGGCAAGCCCCTATATGACACACCCCTTCCTCTCTCTTTCAATGTGTAGGATTCAAGTCTAAAGAATATTGAGAGAAGTTTGAAGGTCCATTATTCATTTTTGCAATCAAACCCTACACCTTGAAAACAAATGAAAACTCAATTATTTTAGTATCCAAGAATGTGACACAAAGGAATAGAAAGCTTTGATCTAGCTCTCGAGGACTATGAAATCAGATCTAGAATTCATCTATAGAGACATAGGCTCCCTAAGCGACTTGGTCCTATGTTTTCAACTTCAAATTCATATCACAAGTGCACAATACTCTGCTCAGTCCATTTATGTAGTCGAAATTCCTTTGTAACATTCCAAATCTGTTATTTTTGCATCAAAATAACTATTTGTATACTTAACCTAGTTAAATCATTGCATATCATTCGCAAATCCACTCCAATTTTGGTCAAGGGAAGGTTGACTCACCTTTTAGGTTGCAAGTTAACCTCACACCTTTTCCAAATCCATCAAATCCCCTCTACCTCAAATCTGAAATGAAACATATGAAAAAAGCACCCACAAATAATTGAAACCTAAGACCACAAATCCTAAACCAGCACTTTTTCTTTGTTTCATTTTGGTGAACCTAACCTAAATTAACATTAAATGCATTTTTAAATCTGAAGCAATTCACCCTAGATCTAGGATTTACATTGCTCATTTAGGCATTCATTTTGCATCATAAAAAGCATAAAAATTTAAAGAATTGCATATCATATTACATCATAGGTTGCAATAGGGTTCATTTCAGTCATTATAGCTCAGATCTACATTCCAATTGCATTAAAAAATCTTCATTAGGTCATTTAAATCTTTAAAAAAATTTGAAAGTGTTCATTACATCCATTTAGATATCTTGTATATAGCTTAAAAAGTGAAAAATTGTATTATTTTGAACTTCAAAATGGCATTAACATCATCATTTTCAGATTTTTCATATTAGAATAAGTCAATTGTTGAATTTTGAATCTGAAAGTTGTATTTACAATTGTCATTTATTGTCCAAGCATTTTCAACATTGTTGCACACTCACATTCTTGCATTACATAATCTTAAATTGAGCAAATTTTAGAAGAAAAAAAATCAATGTCAGACCTGTACAAACATAGACTAGGAAACCTTACACAATGAAACATAGGAAAAAAAGCGATGAATGATAATTTTAGTATCTAAACCTAAGTTCAATTCCACTTTTCCAAGTTTTTCATTAGGATGCAAATCACTAAGGTGCATAAATTGACTTTCAACCTCAAAGGTGAGCCAACCAAACCTGGATCTGATCCTTTTGAGTCTTAGAAATGAATTGGAATGTGATTTGGAATATTTAGCCTAATTGAACTATATGACCTAATATAAAAAATACAATATCCCGAAGATGAACAGACGAAAATAGTAATTTGTAGGCAGATCTGGGAGAGGCTGACTGATGTGTAACTATCACCAAAATTTAAATTCAACATGCCAAGAGGGACTCAAATTCCTAGAGGTGTATGGGTCTTTGATGGAGCATCATAAAATTGATTTTACAATCCTTCGATGTTGGATTTGAGCTCCTAATTCTCCATTACATAATTGTTGGAATGTCATCAATAAATTATGTAGCTAAGTTTTTGTGGCTTGGGAGCTTTGATGAAAAACAATGCAACAATGAATGAACTTCCTTCAAAATTTCCTTGATCTTCCTCAAACCTATAACCTACACATTCACAAAGAGAAGAGATGTTGGGCCATTTAGGGGATTTCCTCATTAAAACCCCAAATGTAAGTGTTTCCACTTTCATAATGGTAAAATGTTAATGATAAATGATAATGGAAAGGAAGGAATGATGAAATCGCAATGTGTTGTAACTCACCACCCTTCAATGGATTCCTTGAAAGACTGAAGTCATACAAATATCCTCAAGGATTTGGATCTTGTTTTCTTGAATACTTGAGTGCTTTGGAGACCTACAAAAAATATTATCCTTCACAAAATCATGATAACATGAACTCACATAGAACTTCACAAGATGTTGGATCTTGAATTGTTGCAATAAACATCTAAAATGTTGCTCTTGACTTGCTCAATAGTGCACTTGATCATAATTTTTCTAATATATTCCTTGTTAAAGATTTCAAATGATGAAAAGACTAGGTATTTATATGCAATTATTCTAATTTCCCAAAAATTAGATTCCAAAAGCCAACACTTGAAATTTGAATTTTAGATGTTAAAATGTTGCCAACAACATATCTGAATTTGAGTCCTGACTAAAAAGGGAGACCCATTCACCTATGGGTGAATGGGTCTTGACCCAAATTTCCATGACACACTTAGTTGGGAGAAAAATAACATTTAGATTCATTTATTCAATGCTTGTAATTCTTCGAAAAATGATAAAAATTAGGCCTTGGAATACATAATTTGGAAAATTAGGAGCTTAATTAAGTACAATAAATTAGGGGGACAAAACATAATGTGAAATTATTAAGGGTGACAGTTTTTGACACTGCATTTAACCCCCACTTTAGTGAGATTAAATGAACGTATGCTCAAACTCACACTAAAGTAGAGAAGTATATGTCAAGAGGGGTTCGAATGTACAAATGTTGAAGAGATGGAGTGATTAAGGATCAAGGGAGATGGAAAATCCCCCAAGATCTAAGATCTCATGGCAAACAAACATAGTTGCAAAGGAACACACATATATGAAATACAACAAGAAAAAATACACTAACATACAATTTCAATCATGAAATTTAAAAACACAGTATGGACTAACAAGTTATATTATGCTAGGATCCATACAAAAAGTGCTCATGACTCATACAATAGAAAAGTCTAATATTTTCTAGGTGAACCACAAATAGGAAGGCACATGGGATAGTGGGGACTAGTTTTCACTAGGTTAACCCCCAAGACAAGGATGAGAAACACACTAGGTCTACTAGGTATACTCATAACAGGGTGGAAAAATGAGAAACACACAAGGTCTAGTGAGGACCACTTTTCACTAGGTGTGCCTCATGTCAACCAAACCAAGATTTATACTCCCTATTAATCAAGATGCTATTCCAATGCTACACTAAGTTCAATTCTCATGAACAAAGTGAAAATTCCAATGTATGCCCTCACTATAAAGAAATTGAAAAACACAATATTGTAAGCAATTACTTTAAATTAGAAAGAAAAATGATAAATTCCAAATAATAGAGACATGAGAGCCTATTTGGAAAGCCCTATTCCAATGATATGTTTCCAAATAAAGCTAGCTTATGACAAAGGGTTACCCCCAAATACAATACTATAGATAAAATAAAATACAAACACATAATGGATCCACGGATTCAGGGTTAGTATACATCTTTGTTGTGCAATGATATTTAATAGAGCTCATAACTGAAATCATTCCCCAAATACTCATGGAACAACAATCACAAAGGAGGAATGACACATGGAGAGATAAGATGACAATATTTTGTGTCAACATGAGAGAGACCTAAAAGTATCAATGTTTTGCATCATCCCCAAAAGGAAAACACAAGACAAAAAGAAAATACAAAGTTTATGACATATAGAAGAATGATTATACAAATAGAAGAGTATCACGATAGGTTCATTTCTTTTGTATCCTTGCACCAATGGAGAAACAAGGGTCACCCAAAGAAAACTCACAAACATAAAGACCCTCCAAGCAACACAACGTGGGATATCACATCACATGAAATAATTCACAAAGAACACACAAAACAAATATAAAATATTATCGTACATGTGAGCCAACCTAAAGCAAGTCATCTGCATCCTAATCTTGCTCATCATATAGGGAAGGTAGAAAACTAGCTAAAGGGACTAAAAGTTTCAAACTAGGAGCATATCCAGGTACAACATGTGGTGGGTCACTCTCATCAGGAGGATCATCATGGTTTCCCCCATCTAAATTCATTTTCTTTAAAAATGAAACATTAATCTCATTATGCACCTCCTCATCAATTTTAGCAATTTCAAAATCATCATCCAAATTAATCACAATGTGAGGTTTTAGGACAATTGTAATTGAATTTTCTTGTTTCATTTCTTATTTTGGATCCATTTCTTGTTTTGGTGTGAGTTGTATTTCTTCTTGAGATTTTTGCATAGGTGTTAGATTATCATGCATTGTTTTATTGTTTTCTTCCAATTGACAAGTAATAGCACAACGATTGTGCCTATGCTCTTTAGCATTTCAATTTCTTCTTACACAATTTTTAGCTTCTAAAGGTGTAGAAGCAGATTGTTCAACCATTGGTTTATTTTCTTCCCTTAAGGGAGGAACTAAAGGAACCATCGGGGGTTGGGAAACCACTGTCTCTTTAGGTTTATACATTTGCTTTATCTTTGGTGGCACAAATGAGGTCATTTTATTGTCTCTTGGTCTTTTATAGGAGATGGGTGGAGGGATTGCAACATACTTACCTTGGTTATTTGGAAGGTATTTTTCTTCAATTATTGGTTCATCCATGATGGGTTGGGGAGAAGGAGTAACCATAGACCTAACACTCTTAGGTGGGAGATTGGTAAGGGATAATTCTACTATACACTTTGTCATAAAATTTTGGTATAATCTAAAGAAGAAATCCTCAAAAGGCTTAATAGGTTCCATAGGTTGAGGCCAAAAGAAATCTAATGAAAATTTTCCACTTGAGGAAAAAGTATTAAACCCACTATGACGCACTATAAAAATTTGGTTTTCAAATGGGAACTTTATGCATTTTTGAATAATTGAGGGGACAACATTCATGAAGCATAGCCATGAGTAGCCTAGATTCACATGAAATTGGTCCAATGTTTGGGTGATGGAGAATGATACATCTAATTTTTTTAGAACAACTTTAAGAGGAAGAGTGATCAAACCTATCATAGTGCGAGAAAAACCATCATGAGTTTTCAACCATGCTTTTGACTGTTCAAAAGAATCTTGATAAAGCTCATACACAAACAAGAATTCCTCAGTGATCACATTCTCTACACACAAAATCAATAAGTATCCTAGTTATGGGCTTTTCATTGATTCATTCAGAAATATAGAGAGGACTATCGGGCACATGTATAGATGCATCAATATGTGTGAAAGCAATGTTAGGTTAAAAAAGTGGTTTGGCCCTTACGAGGTTGAATATCTATGAGAGTGACGATGTCTTGTAGATCATCCTCATTATCACTCTTATCATCATTTTTTTTGTCAATATTATCAACATTCATCACATCATTCTTAACATCATAAACTTTCAAAGTGTTGGTTGAATGATTGGGCATTGGGTTAGTGAAAATTTCCAAATTTTTGCTAGGCAGGGCAACAGACTTATTCCCTTGATCATAAACACCACCCAATTGGATGTGATTGGAATTAATGAGGTCTTGCACTTGATGTCTAAGATGCATGCATTGTTCTATATTGTTCCCACTTATGTGATAATATTGACAAAAGTCATTTGAGTTATAGCTTGGAGGTAAAGGTTTGGTTGTGTCCATAGGTCTAACTAGAGGCAAATGAATTAGGTTCTTACTCAAAAATTGCAACATAATCAAATGAAGGGAATTAGGTAATGGAGTGAATTTTCTATCCCTTGGCCTAAATTGGTATGGGGTTGGACTTATTGCAGTAACTTGAGGTTCAACATGGTGGGTTGTTTGAGATGGTTTTATTTTGAGAAATTTCTTGCTTGGTTTCTTAAATGGTTGATAGTTGTTTTGATTTGCACTTTTCAGCATGATTCAATGAATCTATGGCTCTTCATACTAAATAACAAAATTTTGATAATCATGAAGGGTCGTACAAAGTGTATGAAGGATGGTAATTTCATTAACAATATCCTATCCCTTCTGTTCGATTGTAAGTTCTCAATGAACATTCTTTGAACATATGCATCAGGAAGGCTAATATTGATTTGTGAGTAAAGCAACCAATAATATAATATAAGGTTTGTGACCTTTTCATTCTTCTTTTGTTTACACCTCATCAAGTCATTTATGGAGTTTCTAGGATCGATTTGTACTTGAAAATGGTTGAGGAAGGCATCAATAAGCTCATTAAATGATTGAATTGAGTTATTCGGTAATGAATAAAACCATTCCAAAGTTGTTTCCTTCAATTTCCTAGGAAAAAGATTAGCCAAGAGCTTGTCTTAAAAAATGAATTCACTACACAAGGTAGTATATGCCAATTTATATGGTTGTTGGGGTCTCCTTTACTGTTGTATTTCTCAAAGTGAGGTACCTCGATGTTTTGTGGCATTTGTGCTTTCAATATCTCTAGTGACAATGGGTTTCTTTTGAAATATTGTGATGGTTTTCCATTTTAGTTTTGGTTCAATGTTGATATTTATTGTTGAAGGGATGTCATATTTTGCAAAATTTGGTTTATGATAGAATAATTGTTTGTCATGTTTTGGGAATGAGGTGAAGATGGAAAAAGTGTATATGTATTAGGTGGAATACTATATTGAATTTTTCCTAGGGGTGATGGATTTGGAGATATGATGTTTGAGTTTAAAAAAAACTATAAGGATTCCTTGTGGAAATACCCAAGCTTGGGTCTATATTGTTGCTTTGTTGTATCGTTGTGGTAATAGTTGGATTGTATATGTGGGAATAGAGTCTATAGTTGTAGGGAGGGAGACTTGGTTTTCTCCTTGAATTTGAGTGTATCCTAAATATTGAGTGAAACTAGCCACTATAGGTACATGACTATCTATTATATAGTCTAGAATACACATTAACTCTAATCCTTGAGCATCATCAAGTAGTTTCCTCATGTTATCTATAGCAGGGACCGATATTGTAATGACATATTTTACACACACATAGTCTTGAAGTTTCTCTAGAGCTTGGTCTAATTGTCTTAATTTCTCATGGGATACCATGGTTTCAACATCAATGAAAGTGGTTGATGGTAATGTCATGGGGGTTGTATCATTAGGGATGGAATCTAAAATTGGTTGAGTATTGACAACACTTTATGTGAAAGAGTTGGAAAATTCAAGATCCATAGCAGATGTACCAACAAAACAGGATGCCATGAGTCTCTAACTATGTCTCATTGAAGTATAGATAGTAGGACACTACGTTGTGAAACTCGTGCAAATTTCACAACACCAAAAGTGTACCCACGATGAACACCAAACTGCTAAATTTTTATAAGTACAACACTCAAGAACAGACAACAACAACAAATAGGAAACACAATAACAGAGGTATTAGAGAAATATTTTGGCCAAGACAAGCAAGACATGGTCACCCAAGTGTGTTTGGGTCCTAGTCAAGGGTTCTAAAATTTCAAAGTTTTATTGTGTACTATACTATTTAAGAATGATGATTCTACTTGCAAAAAATCATAACAATAAATAAGTTTCCAAAATTTCCTTATCCTAATTTGATGCAAGATGCAAGTATACAATGATGTTTAAACAAGTTTGAATGAAAATTTTAGATATGGAAATATAATAATTGACTAATTGCAAAATGCAAAGAGATAAAAATGATGATGTTTGAATGAAAATTTTGACCCTAAACAATGCACTTTCTTTCACAAAATGAACTAAATGAAAAATGATTTAGAATATGCAGCTATGAATTTCAAATAGAGGTCTACGAGTATAGACAAAGACAGACAAGTGTGAAAAGACTATTGATGCACCTATACAAGGACAAGGTTGCCCAAGGGTGTCTGAGTCCTTGTTTAGGGTTTTAAATTTTGAAAAACTAAATGTCTAAGTTGTTGTTGAAGGTTATTGTTCTTTTCTACAAATAGTTTTCAAAGTGATTATTTTTTCTATAATTTTCCAATGTAAAGGAAATGCAAATGTATGACAATTTTAGAACAAAATGACACTTTTTTTAATGCATTTTGAAATGAAAACATGATCTGAATGACCAAAACAAACCCTAATGCAAGCTATGATGCAATATGGATGCAATATTTTTTTATTTTTATGACATTTATGATGCAAATATGAAACCCTAAATGAGAAATGCAAGATACAATGATGAAAATCCTAGAGATCTAGGATTTTAAAGACTACTAAATCAGAAAGCTATGATGTAAAATGTTAGGTTCACCAAAACGAAACATAGGAAAAAGATGGATGAAGGATAAGTTTATTATCTAAACCTAGATCAATTCCACTTTTCCAAAGGTTTCATTAGAATGCAAATCAACAAGGTGCATAAATTGACTTTCAACCTTAAAGGTGAGCCAACCAGACCTAGATCTGATCCTTTTGAGTCTTAGAAATGAATTGGAATGTTTAACCTAATTGAACTTGTAAGATCAAAAAATGAGGTTTTAATCAACATTAATCATGAATCTATTCAAAGCAACCACTAAACTATGAATTCAATACTAAACTCAAATCAAATATTTCAATCAAGAACAAATGCAATATAAGAATGTAACCAAATGATTCAATTTTACCTTCCTCTCTAGATGCTACCTTTGAATCACCTTCATTTTTTCTCTCCATTTGTATCTTTGCATATTGCTCTAAGATTTTTTATGTTAAATGTTGCTTCAAGCTTCAAATACTGTTGAATGATAAAGGATGTCAAATATCAATAATTTTTGGTTAGCCAAAAATGTGAGAAGGATTCTTTTATATAAATGCTTATTTCAGAGGAACGATCTAGATGCAAAGATCAAAGTTCAAGATTAATGGTCAATGTATGTTGAGAGGAAACAAATTGATTAGTTAACTAACCTAATTGATCTAGTCAAGGGGTTTGATTGGATAATCAGTGGAAATTTGATATATAAATTAGTGGGATTGGAATAATTAATGGAAATGGATATATTAATTAGTAGGATTGGAATAATTGGTGGAAATGGATATATTAATTAGTGGGATTGGAATAATTGGTGGAAATGATTGATTAGTCAACAAATTAGATGGAATAATCAGTGGGTGTGATTTGATTAACCAAAATGTGTGAGGATAATTAATTAATTAACCTTTGAGAGGAATGTGCAAATGAAGATTGAATTAATAAATAAAATTTTATTTATTCATAGATCATGTTGAATGAATATCAAGGAATTGAATAATTAAGTTAATTATCTAATTTGGAAGAGGGAAAGTAGATCAAGTAAATAATTAATTTTTATTTAATTAATGAGGAGGAATAAGGTCAAATCAGGACTTTATTGAATAATATGATTTATTTAACTAGCCAAAAATGATGAATAAGAATGAATTAACTAATAATGTTAAATCACTTAATTAATAGACAAATATAAAATTTGATAATAATTAAATAATAATAAATTATTTAATCATTTGGAAGAAGGGTGAAAGTTACTTAAATAGTGTTGTTCACAGGTCCGGACAATTTAGGGAGTCTACAAAACCATGTAACCTAATATAAAAAATGCAATATCCCGAAGATGGACAAATGAAAATAAATATTTGTAGGAAAATTTGAGAGAGGCAAAGTGATGTGTACTTGTCACCAAAAGTTGAATTCAGCATGCCAAGAGGGACTCAAATGCCTAGGGGTATATGGGTCTTTGATGGAGGGTCTTGAAAATGATTTTGCAATCCTCTGATGTTGGATCTGGTCTCCTAATTCCTGGTTGTAGAATTGTTGATATGTTGTCAATAAATTTTTTAGGTGATTTTTTTTTGGCTTGATAACTTTGATGACAAAAAATGCAATAATGAATGAATTTCCTCCAAACTTTATTTGATCTTCCTCAAACCTATAACCTATACATTCACAAAGAGAAGAGATGTTGGACTAATTAGGGGCTTGCCTTAGTCAAATCCCATGTAAGTGTTTCCACTTCCACAATAAAAAAATTTCAAATGATAAATGATAATGGAAAGGAAGGAATGATGAAATCAAAATGTATTATAACTCACCACCCTTCAATGGCTTCCTTGAAGGATTGAAGTCATACAAATCTCCTCAAGTATTTGGATCTTTCTTTCTTGAATGCTTGAGTGCTTTGGAGACCTACAACAAATATCATCCTTTACAAAACCATGATAACATGAACACACATAGAACTTGACATGATGTTATATCTTGAATTGTTGCAATAAAACTCTAAAATGTTGATCTTGACTTGCTCAATAGTACTCTTGATCATAATTTTACCAATATATTTCTTGTTAGATTTTAAATGATGAAAATACTAGGTATTTATATGCAATTATTCTAATTTCCCAAAAAATAGATTCCAAAAGCCGACACTTGAAATTTGAATTTTGGATGTTAAAATACCACCAACAACATATTTGAATTTAGGTCTTGGCTAAAAATTGGGACCCATCCACCCATGGGCGAATAGGTCTTCGCCCAAATTTCTAGGACACACTTATTTGGGAGAAAAATAACAATTGGATTCATTTATTCAATGCTTGCAATCCTTCAAAAAATGAGGACTTGGAATGCATAATTTGGAAAATTAGGAGCTTAATTAAGTCAAATAAATTAGGGGGAAAAAACATAATGTGAAATTGTTAAGGGTGATAATTTTCAACACTACACACAATATCACAAACAATCAAAATTTGAATTTTATAAAACCCTATATAAAACATAGTCGCCCTTGGTGACCTGGTCATGCTATTTTTGCCTCAAATTTTTCTTAGACTTCGATCTCTATGTTCTTTGTCTATTTCTACTCTAATTTTTTCTTCTAAGTGTTTTAATATGACCATTTGACAATTTAGCATTCATAGTGGTCACACTTAGTGTTTTAAAACTCACATGAGCTTCACAACCTAGTGTCCTATTACCAATACTTAGTGAGACATATTTTTAGACTTATGGCATTCCACGATGTTGGTATATTTTTTTTGGATCCATAGTCTTCTAACTCTTTCACACAAGTTATTGTCAATACTTAGCCCATTTTGGACTCTATTCCTAATCCTACTGTACCTATGACAACTTTACATTCAACAATTTTTTATGGATGTTGAGGTTGTTGTTTCCCATGTTCCCAAATACATATTGAAACAACTGGAAAGGGATTTAGAAGGACAACAAGACTACTTGAGCTCTGAATCTTTGGCTAGCCTAATAGTTCCTATAGTGGATAACCTTAAGAAGTTGATTGCTGATGCCCAAGGATTAGAGGTTTTGTGTAGTCTATCCCATATAGTTGATGCTAACATCCTTACAATGGCTAGTTGCACTCAAGCTTTGGGATGCACTCAAATCCAAGTAGGAAGTAAAATATCCCTCCCCACAACTATATCCTCTATTCTTACATTCACAAACCCAACTTTAGCTTTCAACGATACAACACACCAATGGCATAACTCCAACCTTAGGCCTTTCCACTAGGAGTCATTATAGTTTTGTGTCCTCACATATGACACCTCAATATTCATCACCCGTCATAAACTTACAATATTTTATTCCACCAAGCACTTACACATTTCCACCATATTCACCACATTCCCAAAAATGTCAAATAATGATTCAATCATAAACTAAATTTTGTAGAATGTGACATCACTTCAACAACAAATCTCAACATTGAACCAAAATCAAAATGGATAACCACTACAATTTGTCAAAAGGATCCCATTTTTACTTGAAATATTGAAAAAACTCATGCCAAAAAATACAAAAATACCCCAATTTGAGAAGTGCAATGGTAAAGGAGATCCTAATAATCACATGTCAACATATACTACCTTGTGTAGTGACTTCATTTTTGAATATAAGCTCCTAGCTAAACTTTTTCCAAGGTCATTGGAAGACATGGCCTTGGAATGGTTTTGTTCATTTTTTAATAACTCCATACACTCCTTCAATGAACTTGTTGATACATTCCTCCAACACTTCCAAGTAAACATTGGACCTAAAATCATATTAACTTATTTAGTGTAATGCAATCAAGGAAAACATGAAAATTTAATAGATTTCATAGGGTGTTATCAATTACTTTACTCACAAATCAATTATACTCTTCCCGATGCTAATGTTCAAAGAGTTTTCATTGGAAATTTGCAACCTAGAAATAGGGATAAGATTTTGTTGATGAAATATACATCATTTATATAGTTGTGTATAGCTCTTTGTGATTATTATAATTTAGTTATTTAGAATGAAGGAACATATTCATTGACTCCTACCAAGAAATTCAAAATTGTACCTCAAAACAACTATCAACCATTCAAAAAGAAAAACAAGAACTTTATCAAGATAACCCCACCTCAAACAACTAAACACATTGAGCCACAAGTCGCAACCATAAGTTCAACTCCTTATCAATTTAGGTCGAGAGATATAAAATTTACTCAATTTCCTAATTCCCTTCATTCAATCATGTTATAAATTTTAAGCAAGGACTTAAACCAATTACCTCTAATTATACCTATGGACAAAAAACTTGTATCCCCAAATTTTAACCCAAAATCCTTTTGTCAATATCATCGTACACACGGACATGGTACAGATCAATGTATGCATCTTAAAAATCAATTTCAAGACCTCATTGACTCTAATCACATCTAGTTGGTTGATGTTAATGAAAAAGGAAACAAGTTTGTTACTCCACCCAACCAAAATTTACAAATTTTCACAAATCCAATGCCAAATCATACATCTAACTTTGTGAAAGCTTGTGATATTAAGGATGATGATAAGAATGATGATAAGGATGATCTAAAAAATATGGTTACTCTCATATATGTTGAAGCTCATAAGGGTCAAACCTCTTTGTTACTTGACATTGCTTTCACACACATTGATGCATTTATACATGCACCAAATGGTCCTTTTTATACCATCAGACATATCAATGACAAACCTACACAAGGGATACTCATTGATCCTATGTACATAGAGAATTTGATCACTAAGGAATTCTTATATGTGCATGAACTTTATCAATATTATTATAAACAATCAAAAATCATGGTTAAAAACTCATGATAGTTTTGCTCGCCCTACGATAGGTTCGATCACTCTTCCACCTAAAGTTGGACCAAAAAACTAATGTATCATTATGCATCATCTCAATGTTAGACCAATTTTTTGTGAAGCTAGGTTACCGATGGATACACTCCATGAATTTCATCTCGTCGATTACCCATAAGTGCATAAAGTTCCCATTTGAAAATCAAATATTTACAGTGCATCATAGTGGGTTTAATCCTTTGTCTTCTTGTGGAAAATTTTCATTGGATTTATTTTGGCCTCAACCTATGGAACCAATTAAGCCTTGTGAGGATTTATCTTTCAAATCATATCAAAATTTTAAGGCA
Organism: Sequoia sempervirens; assembly: GCA_007258455.2. Classification (NCBI taxonomy): domain Eukaryota; kingdom Viridiplantae; phylum Streptophyta; class Pinopsida; order Cupressales; family Cupressaceae; genus Sequoia; species Sequoia sempervirens. Next base: position 136,178,950 of record VDFB02026320.1, on the reverse strand, counting down.
AAGCACATAGCAGAACTATCTCTTAGTAATATCCCACTTGAGGATGATCGGTCTATGCTTGTTCCTCCCACCCCATAGGTCGTGGATGAACCCATGTTTGAGGAAATTTCCCTTCCAAGTAACCAAGGTAAATATGAAATAGTTCCTCCACCCATATCATATAAAATACCAAGAGAATCATATGATTCCCTTTGTGCCTCCTAAGGAAAGACAATTGTATAGACCTAAGGAGACAGTGGTTTCCCAACCCCCAATGGTCCCTTTATATCATCCCCTAAGGGAAGAAAAGAGACCAATGATCGAGAAACGTTCTCTTACACCTTCACAAATTGAGAACCGTACAAGAAGAAATAGAAATGATAAAGAGAATATGTGAATACATCATGTTATTTCTCATTAGTTAGATAAAAGAATAAAACATCATATAATGATCAAAAACCAATCCAAACAAATCATGATGAGTTTCCACCTTCACCAAAAAATGAAAATAAAGCTTTCATATCTCAACCAAAACAAAAATTGAAACAAGAGCATACAGTTGAAATTTTCATTAAACCTCCCATTGTGATTAATTTGGATGATAAAGATGAAAATGCCAAAATTGATGAACAAGTGTGCATAATGAACTATCTTTGCTATTTTCAAAGTCTATAGATTTAGATGGGGGAAACTATGATAATCCTCTTGATGAGAGTTACCTACCACATGTTGAACCTAGCGATGCTCTTAGTATGACACTTGTTGTAGTCCCTTTGTCTATTTTTCTACCTTTTGTATATGATGAGCAAGATTGGAATGCAGACAAGAGCAAGATTGGAATGCAGACAATCTTCTTTAGGTCAAATCACATGTTTTGTACATTTGTGTGCTTTATTTATGTTTTCTTGCATTTAATGTGATCTCTCGTGTTTTTTTGTTTAGTATGTATTTGATTTTTTAAGTTTTCTTTGGATGAACCTTGTTGCTTAATTGGCATAAGGATACAAAGGAAACAAATCTATGTTGACATTATTCTATTTGTATCTCCATTCTTCTATATGTCATGAACTTTGTTGTCTATCTTGTGTTTTCCTTTTGGGGATGATGCAAGGCATTGAGACACTTAGGTCTCTTACATATTGACCCAAAATTTTGTTTGTTCTCTCTCTCTATGTTTCATTCTTCCATTGTGTTCGTTATTCCACGAGTATTTTGGGAATGATGTCAGTTTTGAGCTCTATTGAATCATTGTAGAAAAGATGTATACTGACCCCATATCCATGGATCCCTTCCATGTTCATATTTTATATTTTTTGTGGAATTTCATTTAGGGGAACCCGTTATCATGAGGCATCTTTATTTGGAAACATATTATTGGTATAGGGCTTTCCAAATAAGCTCTCATGTCCTTATCACATAACATTTATCATTTTTCTACCTTAAAGCAGTTGCTCAAAGCATGGTGTTTAGTAATTTCCTTAAGGTGGGGCCATACATACCATTATGTGATTCACTTTTTTCACACACATTGGACTTGGTGTTGTGTTGGCACAACATTTTGTGCTTCACTTTGTTCACACGTGTTGGACTTAGTGATGTATTGGCATGGCATCTTTATCATTTGTGTAGCACCTCATCAAAATTATCAAAGTATAATTCTTGGTATGGTTGACAATGGGTACACACCTATTTAATATAATACTTTACTAGACCTTGTGTGTTTCTCATTTTTGTACTTTGTCTTGGGGGCTCACCCAGTGAATATCAGACTTCACTAGCTTGTGGTGCCTTTAGTTTGTGATTCACCTAGAAAATATTGGACTTGTTAGCATGATTAATGAATGCCTTGGGTGTGGATCCTAGCATAACACAACTTGTTATCCTGTGATTATTCATAACCTCTTTTAGCATTTTGTTTTGGCATTGTGTATGTTGTCCTGCGGCATTTCACACATATGTTGGTTTGACATGGGATCTTGGATCCTAGGGGCTTGTGCACTCCCCCTAGATCCTTTTTCATCCTATATCTTCAACATTTTTACAATCAAACTCTCTTGACATATATTTTCTAATTTATTATGAGTCTAAGCATAAGTTCATACCCTCACTAAAGTGGGGGATAAATTTAGCATCATAAATTGTCACCCTTGACTGTTTCACACTATTTTTTGACCCCCCTTAAGTTATTAGACCTAATTATACACCTAATTTCCTAAATTATGCATTTAATTTCCCATTTAAACATTTACCAAAAAATTTCAAGTAGAATACAAATCCATTTATTTAATATTTTTTCCCAAACACCTTAATTCCCAAAGAATAGGTCTGGGACACTGATTCCTAGGGTGCCTATGTCCCCTATTTTGTCTCTAAAATTAAATATGTTGGAGTTGTCATTTTATTATTGGAATTTAAAATGTCCAATGTCAAGTGGGGATTTAATTTGTGGGAAATTAGAATAATTATGTATAAATACCTAGTTATTGCATCATTTGAAAACTAAGTAAAAGAATTAAGCATTAAGAGCAAGAATTATTGTCAAGAGCATTATTAAGAAATTCAAGAACAGCATTTCAAGATCTATTACAAAAATTCAACGTCAAAGAATCATTTCAAGTTTATTCATGTTTATGTTATCCTTGTATTTCATGAGATCTAACCCTTGTAGGTCTTCAAGAAATTCAAGAAAGAAACATTCAAGCCTTGAGGATATGTGCATGACTTTAGTCCTTCAAGGAAGCAATTGATGAGTGGTAAGTTGTAGTCCATTTTTTATTCACTGTTCATTTTTATCATTAATTCCTATCCCTCAAAAGGATAGGCTCCTTATCATTGACATTTCCATTGTGAAAGTGAAAACACTAACATGGGGTTTGAATAAGGCAAGCCCCTATATGGCACAACCCTTCCTCTCTCTTTCAATGTGTAGGTTTCAGGTATGAAGAATATTGGGAGAAGTTTGAAGGTCCACTATTCATTATTGCAATCAAACCCTACACCTTGATAACAAACAAAAAATCAATTATTTTAGTATCTGATAGTGATCTGACAGTACAAAACAAAGGAACAAAAAGCTCTAATCTAGCTCTCGAGGACTGTGAAATTAGATATGGAATTCATCTACAAAGACATAGGTACCCTGGATGAATTGGTCCCTTGTTTTCAACCCCAAATTCACGTGACGGGTGCACAATACTCTTCTCAATCCATTTCCTTAGTTTGAATTCCTCTGTGGCTTTCCAAATATGTTGTTTTTACATTAGAATAGCTATTTGCATACTTAACCTATTCAAATAATTGCATATCATTCCCAAATGTACTCAAAGTTTTGTCAAGGGTAGGTTGACTCACCTTTCAAGTTGCAAGTCAACCTCACACCTTTTCCAAATCCATCAATCCCCCGCTACCTCAAATCTTAAATGAAACATATGAAAAATACACCCACTAATAATTGAACCCTAAGACCACAAAACCTAAAGCAACACTTTTTCTTGTTTCATCTTCATAACTCTTTTTCCTATTTGTTGCTTCCTTCAATCCCCCCTTGACAAATTTTATTTGATCATCCATCTCTCTAAGCATATCTAGACCAATTACAATTTTGTCTTCCACCTTATCCCAACTGATAGGTGTGCAACACTTTTTCCCATAAAGAGCTTCAAATGGTTTCAACCCCAAAGATGCATGGTAGGATTTGTTATAATAAAAATCCACCAATGGAAGATACTCTTCCCAGTTATACTACTAGTTTATACAATATATTCTAAGTAGGTCTTCAACTACCTAATTCACTCTCTCTGTTTGTCCAATTGTTTGTGGCTGGTATGTTGAACTGAATTTCAATCTTGTTCCTAACACTACATTCAATGTTGTCCACAATATAGATAGAATGTGAGTATCTTGATTTGATATGATCATCTCAGGTACTCCATGCAAGCAAAAGATCTCTTGGATAAATCTCTTATCTAATGTCAATGAACCATCCTGAATATTTCTTGGAATGAAATGATCTTAGTCAACTTATCCACAAATACCAAAATGATATCAAGTGTGTTCTTGGACATAGGTAACCCTTGAATGAAATCCATACTAATCACTTTTCATTTATACTTAGATATGTCATGTGGGTAGAAAATCCCTATCAAATGCACATGCTCAGCCTTGACTTGTTGGCACTCCAAGCATCGAGCCACATATTCAATTACATCCATATAGAGTCTTGGCCAAAAATATAATGATCTCAATTTTTCTACCATCTTGGTTACTCTAGGGTACCCCAAATAAGGTGCATTATGAATTTCTTCTAGGATCAAATTTCTCAAATCCCTTGACTTTGGAATGTACATACTTCCTTGGTATCTCAAAATTCCATCTGATTCCAACACATACCCATTGAAACAATGATCTGAGGAGTTTTCTCTAAGGCTTGATTTACTCTAGAATAATGCTCATCTCCTTGTAGATTTTAAACCACTTGTTGTCTCAAATTAGATCTTGTAGAATTCATAGCTGCTAGATGCCTTCTTCTGCTAAAAGCATCAGCTACTTTGTTTTCTTTCCCCTTGATATACTCAATTCCAAAATCATATTCACTGAGGAACTCTAACCATATCCTTTATTGAGTGTTGAGATTGGGTTGTGTATGGCCTCACTATTGTCCATTCAACTTGGTGTTAGACACAAAATTCAGAGGAAGGGTTCCTAATTGAACAGTCCACTAAACCCTTGGAAAGACTCCATTAAATTATCAACCAGGGCTTCATAAGCTTTTGATGATGTTAGCATTGTGTGTACATTCGCATACTCTACATGGCATATATCATCAAGTATAGGTATTTTACATATGTGCAAAAAAATAGTAAAGGATGAAAAATGAAAAGAAAGCATAAATTGCAAAATAAGTGAAATAACTTAATCTGCTACTAATGTTGTGAGTACCTCTGGCTTAACATTGTAACTGTTAACTGCTAAACTTGAACTCTATTGTTTCACTAACAATTATGATTCTTACTTCTACTTGCTTGACTCGCTCTAGAGGACAACTCAATGGTGCATTACATAATTTAAATCATGATACTAAACATCATTCATGTGCATGTATTGAAGAATCTATTAAAACGAATGCAATAATGTAAACATCTAAATTAACAACAAAAATGAAGGTGGGTGAATAGTACCTTGAGTGGCCATTTCTCAATTTGTTGTACCCACAAGAGAAACCGAATATGTGCTACTTAATTCAACTAGTCATAACAGTAAACTGGAACATCTTTATTGCACATAACTGAACTCTACAAACTAATAAGATTTTTTGCAGATTTCTCATTCAGGAACTCATAACAAAGATATTGTCTATACAAAAAAACTATAACTATCAAAACATATCACATCCAACTAGATCTGCTCCTCAATTATCAATCCAACTATATAGGTTTGGAAGGAGGTTTATTTGCATAAGGAAGTTTAAAATAGAAATTAAATGAATATGTCCACTCTCCTTCAAAATAGAGAGAGATAGTCTTTGCAACTAAAACTATAACTAAAAAAGATAGAAGAATACAAATAGGTTTGTAACTCTACTTTACCGGTATGACAGAGATGTACTATGTGTAAATAGTCACGTCAATTTCTTGATTACTGCAAACTTCTTCTTTCCTACATAGTCATATTGAATGCTCTAATGACTCACAACTGATCACTCCAATGATCGCTTCCATCATTTTTGTAATGTTACATTTCCAGTTTCCTTGGAATCTCCCCCATAATTAGTTTGGAATCCTTTGGCTATGGGTTGAGCTCTCCAATTGTTACGGCTTACTATTTTATAGCTGCAAGGATTTAGTTTCATCTAAAGCATACATACCATTACAAATTGTGAATTAAACATGGATTCATAGTGAATCTCATACACATTCACACATTCATCCATGCAAAAATCATCATATCATTATCATATTTCCATTTATCAAAGTTTGGTTTGGATGTCATAAAAGATATTAAAGGTATATAAATTTAGGAATGTATATGAAATAAGTAGCTTAAAATGTTTAAAATATATGAACTAGACAAGAGAAAAAAAGCTATTAATTAGGCTCATTAGTTTGTGTGAAAATATACATGAGTCCTAGGTAGTTTGTATTTAACTCAAATAAAATCCCCAAGAGGTAATGTCTCCACATTTGTAGTGCAATAAATATGGATGCAAACTCTAAGTCATGTGGTGCATAGTTCAATTCATACTACTTCGACTTCCTTGATTCATAAGCCACCACTTTCCCATTTTGCATTATCACTCCTACACCTCTTGATGTATCGGTTATCACCACGAATTGTACATTTGGATCAGGTTGTCAAAATTGGAGTTGTAGTGAGATTTTCCTTTAAGAGCTTGAAAGCTTTCTCACACTTGTCAATCCACTCAAATATTTTTTCCTTTCTTTTGGAGTGAAGTGATCAGTGTTGCAATTCTAAAAAACCCTTCCACAAACTTCCTATAGTATCTTACAAGTTCCACGAAGCTTTGAACTTCAGTTACTATAGGCATACAAAATTGCATGACTTGTATCACACATCATTAATCTTGCATTTTTGTTATATTCATCCCCAATCACTACATTCACATCATTTTCATCACTTGCATCACTAATTTCCCTTTTAACATCATTTAACCTTATTTTCTCTATTAATTAAGTAATTTTGAATTATTTGATTAATTCATCCTATTTCATTAATTTTCCTCTAATCTCCCCTGTTGGATAATTTTAAATATTTAATTAGCCATAAATATAATTTCATTTGAATGTCTTATGATTAAATAATCTTGAATTATTTAATTACTTAATTTGCATCCCATTATTTTGAAATATTCCTTTTTAATAAAGAATATTATAATCCTCCATAATTAAATAATCTTGAATTATTTAATTTTCCTAATTTCCCTCTCAAAGGCATATTCTCTTTCAAAATATCTTATTCCTCTCATTCATTCGTATACTTCCATTTCAAATATTCTCAACCAATTTTCCTAAAATTGTGGAGATATTTGAGTTATCTTGATACTTCATCTTCCTTGATTCACTTAGGTTTGTGGGTGTTAATGTGAAATCTCAACCATTCTTTGTGGGTCTTGAGGTTTAATATACTCCATTGATTCAAAAATGAAAATCTATAAAACAATCATTAATCCTTCATTATCACCTTACCTAGACATTTGAGAGAATTTTAGCACTTGAGCATAGCAATATCATGAGCATTTGAGAAATTATTTGCATCTAGGTCATCAATATTCATGCTCTTGCAACCATGGGAGTTTCTTGATCAAGCAATCCAACATCCCGTCACCATGAAAATGGAAGGAAAGGTTTGCACATTGGTTGGTTTCATATTTTGAATTATTTTCATTTTTTATCTTGATTTCTAACCCTTGTATGCATTCACTTTCATTTTGTAAGTGGCATATGATCTTCCATTTTTTTGGGTTTTCTTGATTGCTAATCCTTATTTTCATATCAATTCCATTTTCCAGCTCGCATTAATTGGCATGCCCAATGGGACCCACACCCCTATTTTAATGAAATTGTGTAAGTTTGAGTGAATTTACAAGTTTTTGGGGCATGATTGCATTTTACAAAGGTCACATTGGTTGTTTCCACTGCCCTTCCTATACATCTCAGTGTGTTTGACGTTTAAGGACTGCCATGTTTGATCACCCTATTGCGATTGCTTATGGTTTTTTTGCTTTGTTTTATCTATGTAGGAATATTCTAATTAAAAAAGATGTCTTTGAGGAAACCTATCATGTTTTCCTAACATTTTGTCATGTCTACCATTTAATAGAGTCATGTCTATCAACAGGGTTGCATTTGCATAGTAACATGCTTGTGTTTGCAGGTATACATGGCCATGTTTGACTATTTTTTATCTTTTTTTTGGTTTTGACTATCACTTTTTGGTTTTAGATTACCCTAACCCTAACCCTAACATTCTTTGTTAGTTATTTTTCCTTTTTTATAATCTATTTATGTAGCCTTTTCGTTTGGGAGAAGACAATTATTTCAAAGCTTGTAATATCATTCATCTTGTAGGGTTTTTGAATGGTCAAATACAAAATAATTTGAAACTAATAATACCTTGATCATAGATTCCTAAGGCAATGCATTATCATTTTATTATTTATGATTTCATTTCTTGGTTGTTTAGTTCACACTTAAATTTGGGGCCTAAAAATAATTTGTTTGTTGTGTATTGTAAGTTGAAGTGTAAGTATCATCTCCCCTTGCACTTTGTGTGATCTTGGGTGAAGATAAATACCCACTTTGTGTGATCTTGGGTGAAGAAAAATACCTTTAATTTACCTTTGTTTCTCTTTGGATGAAAGCATATTGTCTATGTATCGTCTCCCCTTATGATTTGTGTGATCTTGGGTGAAGAGAAATAGCAATACATCAAGAATTCATATTTTTTTCTTCTATAGGAGGCCTGCCTTGAGACACATCCTAACAGAGAACTCAAGGGTTCCACCTCAAGTGATATTTTTTGGCGTGCCATATAAATTGGCTAAGAGCGAAAGCTGTAGGTCGATTCGTGCATGTGGTGCTCTAGAAATTCATTAGGGAACTACAGTTTTCCAATTTCTTGAGGAGATGTCTGAGAGGTTGGCGATGTTCACCAATGTACCACCCACTAAGAACTAATTTGTATCAAAAGCCTAAGACCTTTCAAATGCATTTTAAGTGGTGCAAGGGATGCAAATCGTACCCTGAAGCTACTCACCATGTCCTCTCTTAGGTTGAGATAGAAATTTTTGTGTTGCTAGAAATAGCTTCTTAATAATTGAAAGAAGGTGTTCCCATGGCGTTCGTCAATGAACCTATGTCACCGGACATCTACTATCCACTTTCATAGGAAATTATTTTTAATTAATTCACTATACCTAATCTATTTGAGTATTTACCCCTTAAATGGGAGGTGGGCCTACTTAAATTTACACACATACTACTAAATTTAGGTTGTACTTGTTTGGTTCTATCAATCATTTGAATTTAGTTCTGGTTTTTCATGTTTGTTGTTCATATCACTTACTACCAAAAATAAACACTCAAACTTGAGCATTACATCAAATTCCACCAAACTTGTAAAAAAAATTAGATACAAACACAAAAATCATGTTTACCAAGAAAAAAAGTAGCATTTGCACAACCAGTCATAGTTGCCTTCCATTTTGTTGTGTTTTATTTACATCTGGCCCCCTTTGTTTATCATATTGCCACCTTTGTTAAAATTTTGTAATTACTTTGTTCTACTAGACTAAAACTTGCATAGTATCACTTTTGGCTACACTCTGCCATGTTTGACTTTGTATCTTGTCATGTTTGCTTGAAATCTAGCTACCTTTGCTCATTATTTTACAATTTTTTCTAGAAACAACAATCATGTTTGTCATAATGGCTCTATTTGTCTATAACCCAAGTTATTTTAGACCTATAAAAATTTTGAGCTAGAAATTATCATAATTCTTGGTCCTACCATCAAAACATATGTCATAGTGGATCTTTCACTATTGCACAAATAGTTGTACCTTCAAACATCACAACTATCCTTCAAATATCTTTTCATAGGAAACTTCAACATATCTCTTTTGGATCAAAACATAAAACATTTTCAAACATCAATAACCTTAATCAACATCAGTCTTTTGAGACCATCATTACTATCCTTTTCGATCAAAACATCAAACAAAATTTTTAGGCATCAACATATCAAACCTATCAACCTTTTCTAGTACCTTTCGATATCATCTTTCCATATCTTGTGAAATTATCAACTTAGAAGAAATATATTTCTCCTAGGTATACGGATCATCACTATCATCCCTCTTTATTTGAATTCATGAGTCTAGCCCAAAAAAAGACATCAACCAATCTTTCAACATCTTGAGATCTAGCATAAATCAACTTTGTTATCCTTTTTGTCCAAAGGTTAACCATACAATCCAAAATCAACTTTAACATCATTCAATCTCATATTAGCTTGAACATCATTCTTTTTTCCAAAATATTTATCTACACATCCTTTCAAATTTAATTTTGAAATCAAAAATCCAAACAACATCATCATCACATATCCTATCATCTCATATTTTATATCCTTTAAGGTCTAGTGTGACTTTTATGACAATCATAACATCCTAACAACATACAATGTTATCTTTCTAGTTCATTTTCCTAATCTTGAAATTAGCAAGAATGTGTCAACATAAATCTATTACCCGAATTTAGTTCCACTCTACACACACATGGAGTCATCATATATTACTAGCTACAAAAACATAGAAACTATGGGTGTCCCTTATCAATACTTTGAAGTACCTTATCACATGTCATATTTTAATCAATGTCAAAGCTCAAAAATCTATCAATCAAAACATGAATCCATTAATAAACATATCCCAACCCAACCATAACATCAAACTTGAATACACTCCTTTAGGGGAGCCAATCGAGTTTGTATTAACATCATTCAATCCCATATCAACTTGAACATCATTCTTTTGTCCAAAATATTTATCTACACATCCTTTGAAATTTAATTTTCAAATCAAAAATCCAAACAACATCATCATCACATATCCTATCATCTCATATTTTTTGTCCTTCAAGGTCTAGTGTGACTTTTATGACAATCATAACATCCTAACAACATACAATGTTATCTTTCTAGTTCATTTTCCTAATCTTGAAATTAGCAAGAACATGTCAACGTAAATCTATTACCCGAATTTATTTCCACTCTACACACACATGGAGTCATCATATCTTACTAGCTACAAAAAAATAGAAACTATGGGTGTCCCTTATCAAGACTTTGAAGTACCTTATCACATGTCAGATTTTAATCAATGTCAAAGCTCAAAACTCTATCAATCAAAACATGAATCGATTAATAAACATATCCCAACCCAACAATAACATCAAACGTGAATACACTCCTTTAGGGGAGCTAATTGAGTTTGTATTAACATCATTCAATCCCATATCAACTTGAACATCATTCTTTTGTCCAAAAGATTTATCTACACATCCTTTCAAATTTAATTTTGAAATCAAAAATCCAAACAACATCATCATCACATATCCTACCATCTCATTTTTTCATCCTTCAAAGTCTAGTGTGACTTTTATGACAATCATAACATCCTAACAACATACAATGTTATCTTTCTAGTTCATTTTCCTAATCTTGAAATTAGCAAGAACATGTCAACATAAATCTATTACCTGAATTTATTTCCACTCTACACACCCATGGAGTCATCATATCTTACTAGCTACAAAAACATAGAAACTATGGGTGTCCCTTATCAAGACTTTGAAGTACCTTATCACATGTCATATTTTAATCAATGTCAAAGCTCAAAAATCTATCAATCAAAACATGAATATGTTAATAAAAATATCCCAACCCAACAATAACATCAAACGTGAATACACTAATGAAACTAATGAATTGACAAATAGAAATGAAGTCATGAAGTTCAAATGGATCTCAAAAAAAATAAAAGAAAATAATATTCATCAAACTCCATTAGTCAAAGAAACTATGGGGGAAAATCTAAAAGGAACTTCCATCCATCAAAAGTCTTCTTCAATGCAAAAGAAAGCTTCAATAGCAGTGTACAAAGTGGGTGAAATCACATAGTTTTGTCTCACTTTTGGAAAGAGCAGATTTTTAGGCTTGAATTCAAGTTTTTAAAATGCACCTTTGATAGAAGGTCGACCTTCAATCGAAGGTATGTCAGTTTGTACCTTCGATAGAAGGTCAACCTTCAATTGAAGGTCAATGAGTAAAGAAACATGCATTTACTCAATGACCTTCAATCGAAGGTCCTTCAATAGAAGGTGCCAGAAATTTAAAAAAATTACATCTACATCAAAATGTCCATAGAAATTTCAACTTTAGACCCTAGGTTGGACTTGCAAATGAGATTAAACTGATAAGATATTTTAAAATATCATAGCCCTCGAAATGAGCTTTCCAACAAGCATAATTTTGATGTTTTCATTTTATCATGTATTTAATTTTTAATTTTTAATGAACATAGTTTTTTTTTCCTAACATCAAGATCTTAGTTCTACAAAGGTTAAAAAATAATAAAACATTATTAAAAATTTCAAAAAAAATCCATTCACTACATATTGATGTTCTTGTTTCACCAAAAAAAAAGGATTTTGACATATACATAACAAGTTATATTATACGACACACAAGTATGTCAAAATTATAGTTATAGTGAATTCAAAAATTAATTGAAAAAAAATATTAAACCAAAAATTATGAAAAAGTATCCATTCCCTCTGTATTGATGTTGAGAATCTATATTTCAAAAATTAGAATTTTATCCTTTATACAAAAAAAGCTATGTTTTATGACACAAAAGTTACTTTTGAAAATGTTGTTTTTTGTTTAAAACTAGTTATTAAAGGAGATGTTGAAAGATTCGTAATTTATTTCATTTTTAAATATATATATATATATATATATATATATATATAATCTACATAGAAATTTCCACAAATCACTAGTTAGCATCATCTTGAAATTCTTAATGGTTTAGCTACTATAGTTCTTGGAAGATGAAGGTTCGGTTAAAAATATTGATGTAAATTTCCATCTTGGGCAAAAAGTGAGACACAATATTGTTATTTCACCCAAGTATATGAAAAATTTGGTCCTAAATCGAATCAAAACTCCATATCTACCTTTTGTTTCTCATCATCCTACATTTGGAGAGTCAGATTCGTTATCCAAGATATCGACCAATCCATCTATGCCATATCCCTCATCAAAATCTGCCATCTAGCTTGAAACCAAGAATACCCAACTCTCACATTAACTGGGTCTTGGTAGCAACTCTTTATAATGACTCTAAGGGCACTCTATTGTGATGTGTGTATCTAGATAAGTTAACTCTAGTATCTATGAAGACAAGAATATTTAGGGGTTATATTCATGTGCTCATATCTTGGTGAGAAAAATCCTTCAAGAAGGATATCGTTGGCACATCACGATAGTGGAATCTACATCATCACCACCAGGTGGTTCACCTTAAACATTCAAGAAAACATAAAAAATAAAAAAAATAAGAAAATAGTAAAGAGAAAAAAAATCGTCCTCTAGTGAAAACCACTTTGGTGGCACTTTGGGCAAGTACCATGATGGAAACTTGGAAAACAAGTGTCATGCGTAGAATTGGGCACCTACATGTACCATTCTAGGTGGAAGTATCTTATCTCATTCACCTCCATCCATAATAAATCCATGGTCCCTCCAAATCCACTTTCATCCATCTGCCATATCCATCTTGATCTTGACAAATATTAAGGGTGTACTTCAAACTTTATTTTGGTAAAAACTTGACATGATTATTCCTATATATCGTATCCTATCTCATGTAATACTATCACTTACATCTGACCTATTATTCATTGTCCAAGAAATCTAGCACTATATCTAAGCTATTTAGCATTATCCTAATGACCATCCTATATTTGAACATGTTATCATATTAAGGGATAGCCCTTGTAATTCTTTCCATTTCATTCCCTGCATCCATGCATCCACTCATAACATTTCATACATTAATAAACATTGGGGGTAGATACTTACATCTTGCTTCAAAATAAACCCTAATCTATGTCCTCTAGCTCACTTTGTGATCCAAAACACCATTTTCATTTCATTCATCCATTATCATGATCATTCATTCATCTGTTCCATAATAAACATGTGTCCAACCATATCTTAATCACTTGAAAAGTGTCTAACCTTGTTGCACTATGACCATCCTTTATCTACATCATCCCATTTATCCATAATAAATGTAATCATGTACCTATCTAGGGGAATCATCTTGAACCTGGTAGATAGATTAGATCCTTTTCCATATCCCAAGTCGCATAATCATTCAAAAATTAAAAAAACATCTAGATAATCTTCAAAATCAAAAACATCCAAATAACTCTCAAAAATCCAAAAACATTCATAAAAGGTCAAAAACATCAAAAAAATTATTATCCATCCATGTATGAGCTAAGCCCGGTCTAATAATTGAACTGTGTTGCCGTTGCATGTATGTAGTTTAGGCCATCATCGATGAGCCCTTGAGGCATTAGGTCAATCCCCTTTGGTCTCCCTCACTGGGTTTTACTATTTCCAAAATACCAAAAAAATCAAAATACCAACAAACAACAAAAATAGCTTCAAACAATCTCAAAAGCACGAAAACATTCAAAAAATCCCCAAAATTTTGTCATCACCCATATGTAATAAACTTATCATCGCCCTCATCCTTTGACAACATAATCAAATTAAACATATCAGTCATCAAAATCTAAAATATTCAAGCGAGAATTGTGAAAACTTGATCATTATCTATTGAACAATGCCTAAATATCAATTTCCTTATCTATTGGTATCATCATCAAAAACATTAGCATCCTATCATGAGCCTTAATGGATATATATTTGCTACAATAGGCATCATCAATGGATAATATCCTTAAACTACAAAGTTCCTTGGCAAGTGATATGGCAGCTTTGTTAGTCTTTTTTATACTTCTATCTTTTGATCATTGATTTTATATGTCGTGTTTGTTTGGATGTTCTTGTAATATGACCATGGTGAATACTTTCCTTGTGTGTGCACTTGGATAGTCTCGAGTAATACAATGGTTGGTGCATATTACGTTCTTCATACCTTTTGTGTATTAGTATCCTTACTTCAATGGTTGTATTCTCTCACATTACAAAACAAGGTTTTTGTATGTTAGGTATGAACATAAATACTCCTATCTATTTGTAGAGTCAAAGTTTGTGTAATAGATACAAAGTTTCCTTGGTTCTTCATACCTGAATGCTTCATGTTTGTTTGCTACATTAATAAGGATTGCTAATCATTATTATCTCTCAAAAAAGAAAAAGAACATTCATCATATTTTCATACATCAATTATCATTCATCATTTATTCATTCATTTATCATAACATATGGATTTTCATCAACTGGATCATACATCATCAATTTCTTCTATCTTCTAATCTTTCTAATTAATTCTTCTGACTAACATCTCACACATCCTGCATCATAACATCATAAGTACTGCATGCATATTGTATCCACAAACTCATTAGAAATATCCTATTATCCATATCATATCATCCAATATCATCCATACATTTTGCATATCATGAGAATATCAAAAAATACAAAGAAAAAGATTATCACATTTGCATATCATCATAACATAACATCAAATCCTACATCATCAATATCAAATCATAAATAATCATCACATTAATGCATCTCATAATCATAAACATCATGAAATCATACATAAAATCATAAGGATCATACACAAAATATATCACATCAAAAAGATCTCATCTCATATATCATCAGAAATGAAAATGTCATGGTACATCATCATCACAACATGTGTGATAGAATCAATAAATAAAAAATATACATATATATACGAGGACCAATGACCAATGAATTCATATACATCAATATAAATAATGTCTGCAAAGCATCTATATCATGAAATAATGTACAAAAAATCTCTCAGCCTTGAGCCTCTCCATCTAGCAAGGGTCTCTCCTGATCATCTCAGGTCAGGGACCGTTGGGTATGTTGGATATGTGTGGGTGACCTGGGTGGATATAAAATATGTTTATATGACTGATTTGAAAGCCTTCTCACAAAATCACCCTTAACCTACTCGGATCTACTATGGCACTTCTCCTCACATCGAATATAGGTTGTCTCTCCAACTTAGAAATTGCAGCCTCATAAATTGTCTAATAATAGGTCCTCTCCTCCATTAGAGCATTCCTCTCCCACATGTATATATCCATGGAAATGGTAGAGGCCTATGATATCTCAAGCTGCACTCATTGGCTCCTCTCAATGTCTCTATCAGTGATAGTAGTGTCCCTTTCCCTGTGAGCCTGACTTGCTCAGCTGTAAGAACCACAACTTGTGCATCTACGACCTGCTTGTGTGCAATCTTTGTGTCTCGCTCCCTATCCCTAACATCTCTATTTGTGATGTTCTAATCCCTATCGGTCATAACCTTTGCTAATCTCACAGTGAGATCACCCTATCCATAATCCAATGGTGTGGGTTGTGCCCACTAATCATGCCTAAACTAATGGTCCTCATGACCATCCCCTTGTTCATCCTAGTTTTCATTGTGTTGTTTAACCTAAGGCACTTGTGCTACATGCTACTATTCAACAACTAATTTCAATCTTTTTCTGGCCTAGCGGTCGCCAATTGCACCTCCTCGCATCCTCCTACCACAAATAGGTCCTAAAATATACCTCCTTGAGGGAGGGTAAATCTTAGTGGCCTCCTACAATCCCACCATGTGTCATAGCCCTATGTAGTACTTGAATTATCTAGACCTACAACCCATTCCCATCCAAGCAGAGCCATCTATCAGAACTCTGTATTAGTTTCCCTAGATGATGTTTTGGGCCCCAATGCAGCCACCTCTCTAGTCATCCACACATATCATGCATGATACCCTTGATCTAGAATAATATCTCTATCGCCAAACTGGCAGTAAACCCTCTCTGGTAGGTATCTCTCAAAAGTATGGTCAGAGTGCCTAATCAACCATCAATTCTAATGGTAGGAATTCAAATGTTCATATTCATCATCCCATGCCCCACACCCCAACCAAGGTCTCTAAAAAAATTGTGTCATATCATCAAAAATTTCCCTCTAATACTAGAGTCTTCCAAGTTTTTTTTAGTGGAGATAATCATGATACCTATAAGACTAAGGGTTGTCAGGATCCCTATCATTGATACTAAGTGGTTGTGTAATTGTGATCCTCTCCCATGCCTAAACATGTAATAGGTTGATTCCTATAGAAAAATTGGTTCCTCCTCTATATCACACCTAGTGCATATCATGGTATAAATGCACTAGCACGTATGACCCCCAAGCGTACTTAATCCCCTCTATCATCATAATCTCTATGCAAATCCCCCATTTGATTGGAAACCGTCAAGATCATCTATTGAGCACCAATGGCCCTTTGATAAGTCCTACTAATATAATGGTCATCTCATGAACCTCCTTGATGTAGGGAGTCAAATCAATTGATCCATCTACAACAGTAAGTCACTCCTCTCTAAGCATCATAGCCATCATCGTTGTTCCTTGATCTGCATCGTACTCCACAAGCTCTCTGAGGATAGGGATCTTGAGGATGCACCAAACATCCTCCATTGTAATAGTGCACTCTCATGTTGATAAGTGGAAGGTTGTTATCTCGGATCTCCACCTCTCTACCAGAGTGGTCATCATAGCCTTGTGTGTGTGAATTTTTGGCATGTAAGCTATATAGCCCAATCCAACTACTTCTAGAAATTGAACCTTGAAGTCTTCAATGTGAGCTAATTGATCCAATAATTGTATTCTCCTCTCCCTTGCATACAGAGGATGAAGAGTGACCTGTAAGCATAAAGTCCACAATGTCAAATTTAAAAATTGAGCTAAAAATTATAAGTCTATTAGAAATTTGAGAAAATGTGTTAGTTTGTGCAAACGCATAATTTTTTGCAAACAAAAGTATTTTTGCTGCAAACACATTACACTATGGAAAACATTCTAAATTCCTAAAAAAGGTCAGATGCATTAACATTTTGCAAAAGTGTCACTCTAAGTCAAATGCGCCAAAGTTTTTCAACCATGTTGCTCTAAAGCAAACAAAAGCATCCTAAAACTACAAATGCGATAGTACTACACCAAGCATGACAATCCTTAAGGATTTCCATGTTTTTATGTCCTACCTTTGGCTAACAATTTGAAAAGCGAAATTAAAGTGCAAGTAAAAGTTTAAGTTGTGTGTACTGTAACACCTACATCGATTGGCCTTTGGAACTGACAAATGAGATATGTGTGATGTGGTGCTCTTGGTACTCATGACACCATGAATGTGTGTTTGAAGGATAAGGATGTGAAAATCTCTCTGAGAGTATGCAATCCTAAAAAGTAAGTGTGTAAATGAGGAGGTTTTGAACCCTAATTGCATACAATCCCTCTAAAACCTAGGGTTTTTCCTATGACATCCCTTCTAAGGTATTTTTTGAGTGTCCTATTTCATCTTTATCATTATCTATGACCCCTAGGGCCTTATTTTTCATCCTCTTTTTATCTAAACTGGTCCTAAACTCTTGTCGTGAGCTCAATCCAAAATTAACTCTTTTGGCCAATCTCCCAAGGGGGAAACCTAGCGTCCTATAATCGTTTGGACACTTGTTGAGGCATAGTGGGGCTTCAAAATTTGATTTAAGTCCAGAAAAAGTCTTTGAAAGAACGTAACAAGTACACTAAGTCAAAGAGGGTAAAAATGTAGACATGAAAAATTGTCTAACTTGTATCACACATTGTTAATCTTGCATTTTTTTCATATTCATCCTTGATGACTACATTCGCATCATTTTCATCACTTGCATCACTAATTTCCCTTTGAACATTATTTTACCTTTTTTCCTCTATAAATTAAGTAATTTTCTATTATTTAATTAATTCATCCTATTTCATTCATTTTCCTGTAATCTTCCCTAATTAGATTATTTTAATTATTTAATTAGCCATAAATCTAATTTTCATCTGATGTCCTATGATTAAATAATATTTAATTATCTAATTATCTAATTCACATCCCATTTATTTGAAATATCCCTTTTTAATAAAGAATATCCTAATCCTCTGTAATTAAATAATCTTGAATTATTTAATTGTCCTATTTTCCCTCTCAAAGGCATATTCCCAAGGAATATTCTCTTTCAAAATATCTTATTCCTCTCATTCATTCTTATCCCTCCATTACAAATATCCTCAACCAATTTTCCTAAAATTGTGGAGATATTTGAGTTCAAACTAATCTTGATCCTTCATCTTCCTTGATTCACCCGGATTCATGGTTGTTAAGGTGCAATCTTAACCATTCTTTTTGGATCTTGAGATTTAATCTATTCCATTGATTCAAACATGAAAATCTATAAAACAAGCATTCACCCTTCATTATTACCTTACCTAGATCATTTGAGAGCACTTGAGCACTTGAGCATAGCAATATCATGAGAATTTGAGCAATTATCTTCATCTAGGTCATCAATCTTCATGCTTTTGCAACCATGGGAGTTTCTTGATCAAGCAATTCAACATCCCATCACCATGAAAATGGAAGGCAAGGTTTGCACATTGGTTGGTTTCATATTTTGAATTTTTTTCATTGTTTATCTTGATTTCTAACCCTTGTATGCATTCACTTTCATTTTGTAAGCGGTATTTGATCTTCCATTGTTTTGGGTCTTCTTGATTGCTAACCCTTGTTTTGATATCAATTCTATTTTCCACTTCACAATTATATTTTATGGTTGAGGCCAATCAACTATTGCCTTGATTTTCTATGGATCTACCACAATTCCTTTTGTTGAAATTATATGGCCTAGATAATACACTTTGTCTTGGTAGAAGGTACACTTGGATATCTTTCCAAAAAAAATTCTCTCCCTCAAGAGTTGTAACACTATCCTTAAATTATTTTCATGCTCCTCAATATTCTTGGATTAAATTAAGATATCAACTAGGAATATCATCACAAGTCATCTAAGCAATCTCTGAATACATTATTCACTAATTAAGTTCATGAAATATGCAGGAGCATTGGTTAACTGGAATGACACTACAATGAATTTGTAGTGTCCATAACGAGTCCTCAAAGTTGTCTTGGAGATGTCCTCTTTAATCCTCAATTAGTGATATCTGAATCTTAGATCTATCTTAGAGAACATTGTAGCCCCTTTCATCTGATCAAATATTTCATCAATTCTCAGAAGGGGTTACTTATTATTGATAGCTACCTTGTTCAACATCCTATAGTCAATGCACAAGTGCAAAGTTCTATCCTTCTTAAAAATGACTAGTGCACCCCACAATGACACACTAGGTCTAATAAACCATTGGTTCAATAATCCTTCAATTGGGTCTTCAATTCATACAACTTAGTAGTGGTCTTCCTATAGGGAGCCTTGGACTAAGGTTCAGTTCTAGGTAGCAACTCAATAGAAAAGTCAAATTCCCTTTTTGGTGTCAACTCTCTTAATTCCTCTAGAAACACATCTTGAAATTCTCTAAGGATAGGTTAGTCATCAAGTATTGGCTTCATAATATCAAGGTCACTAATATGAATGGCATGCATGGAACATATCTTCCTTTGGGCCTTCTTTAGTTGTATAGCTGAAATTTTTCCAAGTTCCAAAGGTCTTGAAAATCCATGAATCTCAAGATGATTCCCAAAATCATCCAAACATCTTACAATATTATCTTCACAATTTACTATAGACTTGTGTTCATTCAACCAATTGATTCCCAAAATCACATCATATGTTCCTAAGGGAGCTACATAAAGGTTAACTTGAGTCTGAAAACTAAGAAATTCTAACTCACTGCAAGAAAGACGAGAATCTACCCTATTTTCTAATTGATTTCCATACTGAACCATCCATGAGTATCCATCTATCTTTTCTAACTAGTAACTTTGAAACTATTTTTGGATCTACAAAGCATTTAATTTCTCTAGTATCAATTAATATAGAAATAGGTTGGCCATAGAGCTTACCAATACACTAAATTGGTGTGGCTTGGAAGTCAACATGCTAGATGCCTACAACTACATGGATTTGATGTTGAGGTGCCCCTTTCTAATTTATTTCTCTTCATTCTCTTGAACGTTGAGGGAAAACATTGGCATAGTGCTCTCCTCCACATGCAAAGCATCTGCCATGAGGTTCGATTGGTCCCTTAGGCCTATCTCTCATATTATTGTTATTTTTGTTGAAGTTATCTCTTGTATTTCCTCCATTGTGATTCCCTTTTGCTTTATCTTGAAATTTTTTGCATTTATTCATTTTTTGGATCTTCCAATTGTTGCCTCCTTGCTGGTTATTATTTTGAAATTTATTATTTCCAAAACCAAATCTAGCATCTTAGTTCTTGCAGTAGTTAGCCACCTACTAAATTTTTTTCTCTTGTATGGTAGACTTCTCAAAAAATTCATCCATAGTCAAAGGGTTATGAATGTCCACATTTGGTTCAATATGAGGCTTCAATCCCAAGATGAACTTCTTGATTTTAAATCACTCATCCAATTGATACTGAGGTACATACTTAAGAAAAGTGGTGAACTCTTCCCAATACTGAGTCACTTTCATGTTACCTTGAATCAAATTCTAGAATTTTGTCATCTTCTTGTCAAAGAAGAGTTGAGGAAACTACCTCTTTTTAAAATGTTGAATAAATATTTCCCAAGTTGTCTCCCATGGAAGTAGCTTCTTTTCAACATTTTAATTGTCTCACCAAGTAGCTTCTTCACTAGTGAGTTGATATGTAGGCCAAATAGCCTTGGTCTCATTGGATAGATTTCTAAGTTCAAATTATTTCTCCATCTCAATTATCCAAGCTTCAGTGTTTGTCTTCGATGGTTTTTCCATCAAATTTGAGTAGTGCAATCCTCTTAAGGACCTTACCCAATTCCTCTTTAATTATAGCCATATGATTTCCATGGTCTTCATTCCCTGTATTTTTTTCCTATCAATTCCCTCTAACCTCTTGTTCTAAATTATTCATCTTGTTCCTTTTTTCAATTAAAAGGTTGAGGATTTGGTCCAACCTATCAATTTTCTCATTGTTGCTCAGTCTATCATGGCCATTTCTCCTAGTTTGTACCATGGTTGGTTATGAAATGACTTGCATAAAATTTTTCATCTTAGTGTAGTTAGACAAAGGCCCTAGTGTTAAACCTAGAGCTCTGATACCAAATGTAAGGTTTGAAACCCTAAATAGTCTCACAAAAATAAATAGTAACTCATTTTCACATAAATATAGAAATAAAATGAAACATCTTCAATATATACAAATGGCATATTACATCTCACATGTAAAAGTGTAATCCAAAATATTAAGTACAAGAAATAAGGTACATCATCACATGAAGTACTATCTAGTCCAGTATTATAGAGTACAAGATACAATTTATGCAAGAATATGAGTCAAGCTCTCATTCCTATCTGGTCATAACAATATAAGTAAAGGTATAGAAGAAACATAATCATTTGAGTCTCTGGCAACCACTAACCACAACAGTCATCTGCAAACCAAGAGATGAGAGCATGGCTTTGAAGCTTTTCCACCCAACCACAAAACTTATGCCTCCCTGAAATTCTTCATAACATGAAGAATACTTGACCTTGCACAAAAAGGCTAGCAACCTAAAAATGGATGGAAAGATGGAATCTGGTGCGACTCGATATATCTACATGCATTTCACATATGAACATGTTATGCCCTACTATCAAGATATGGCAAAGAGAATAAAATAGCATCCATCTAAAATATTTCAATGGTAGATAGCTTTGGCCAAAGTAATTAATCATAAGCAGTAGGTAGATCTAGAAAACCAAATCTACTCCCCTCTGTTAGTCCATATTCAACACTCATCCTAGAAGCTAAACCAAATCGGATATAGAAGAAAATAACATGCATATATATCTAATGATCAGAAAAATAAGTAAATAATTGTTTTCTTTTCATGAAAAATGATTATATGAAGATATTTTTTATTTTAATCCTTTCATGCATAATTATGGCTAAATGTATAATTGACATGCTATTTAATTATTTACGTGCAACTAGATTATAGACATGCAATATTGACTATTTTCATGCAACTAGATTATAGACATGTGATTTGATTTCTAACCAATGATATTTCAAAAATTTATGCAATATTTAATGGACATGTAATACTAACTAATTTTTAATGCCATGCATGTAAATCCATAAGAAACCAACTCATAGTATAGGTAATAAAATAATCAAATTCCATAACAATTAAATGACAGTTTCATATTTCAATTTTACAGATTCACTGAGGGATTATCACAAAGAAATAAGCTATTTACCAATGTTGACTTAATGGTAAATACATTATGTTTATATATAAATATTATCGTAGGGGAAGAAATTAAGCATGAATGAAAGAGTGAATGTAGTAATTGGAGTCAAAAAACACTAAGAACTCACACAATTGAGATCATACAAACCCATACTTGATGAAATTTATTTACAAGGAATTCAAATGGTTTAATCTAAATAATTGAATTGAAATCAAAGAAATTAACCCAACTGAAAGTGCAAACCTTCGATTTCATTGTGGATTGATGCATATTTTTTATGTGGATTGCTCAATTTGTGCATAATCCATGTTGCAAAAGCTTGATATGAGAGGTGTGATTCACAAAATAGGTGTTCACAAATGCTCAAGATTGGCTTAAGAATTCTAGAGAGTTCTTATGCTTATGACGATTATGAATGAAATTTATATTTGAGAAGGATTTTTTAATATATTTTAGGAATTATGATCGACAGCCAAGACTCGATCTCATGATTAACATATGAGAGGATCAATGGTTAAGGATTCATGAGAGCTCAAAATATCCCTAATTTCATGGAAATAGGTTGGAAATATTTTGAATTGGAGGGAAGAATTTAAATTTGAAAGGAATATTCTTTGTGCAAGTTGGAGAGTTGGAGGAAAATTAGCCAACTAAACAATTATGAAAATTATTTAATTGTAAGGATGAGGGGAATTAATATTTTTAATTAAATAATTGAGAAATATTTAATCAAGAGGGGTTATTAGCATGAAAATGATGAATTAATCAAATAACCTTAATTATTCAATTAACAGGGGAATAAAGTGAATTTAACTAAATAATTGTAAATTATTTAATTAAATAGAAGAATTAGGTGATAATGAGAAAAATGATATTAGCAAGTGAAATCAAGATGTGCGATATGCTTAGGAAAATTTTAGATGTCTAAAAATATATATAGTTTCATGTATATATCTATATTTATACATATATAAATATATGTCAGAGATAATGATCATTGCATAGGTTCTACAATAGCCACAAATATATCAAAAAAATGGACAATAATATGATTTAAATGTTGTAAATAAGTCATTGTGAGGTTCAATCCAATGCTATACATTACAAGTTATATGCTAGAAGTAGACAACCATAATACTTAGGGGGCGATTTGAAAGATCCTGTGGTTTCAAGCATATAAATTTATCATATTCCTTGTTGACCGACTACACTAAGGCATTTCCCAAAGTCATATATATTGATCAGTTTCTTGAGTTAAAGATGTTAGAAATAGGATGCAATTTAATTGCAAATCCTAAACATTAATTATTTCATGTATCTCCTAAGTTCTTGGAATTTGTTCAACATCACTAAGATTAGGATGAGATAAATATTTGATGAAATAATCATGATTATTGAAATTTGTAATTAATTATAAATTTTAGGAGCATGTGAGGGTGTCCATTGTGAGTTCCTAAATTATAGGGGCACATGGGGCACCCACATGATAAGGTGACACTCTCCTTGAGTTCAATTCAAATTAGATTAGTTCATATTAGTTCAGTTCAGAATCAGTTTAGTTTAGTTCAATTCAATTCAATTTAGTTCATTTATGGTTTAGTTGTCTTTAGTTAGTTTTATTTGTATGTTATTTGACTTCATTTAACTTGGAATGCATGGCTAAAAACTTGATTTGTATGACAGATAACAAGGACTACCTCCAGTTAACAAGAGATGACCATTCTTGCATGAATGGTGTTGAGTAATGTTTCAATTAATAAGAAATGACTTGGACCCAACTTAGTCACCCAAGTTGGATTCTTGTAATTAACTCCCTTGCATGATAAGATATTTCTGAAGGCTCAATTAAGTGGGACCGTCTCTTGGGCGCCATCTTTGAGGAGGAGCTTTGGAATTATCACCAAAGTGAAGGATGAGTTGTAGCTTCAATTTGGGATGCCCAAATAGATGAAGCACATGTTCTAAGCTTTGTTTTTTACAGAATAACTCACCTTGAAGCAATATGGTGTACCTTTTATAGGGCTTGGGCTTGGGAATTGTAATTGTCACCTTTTGGAGATTACAAGGTTGCTTATTGCCTCTATATCTCATTCAAGTTGAAGAAAGTTTTGGATGATTGTTATTGTAGGTTGTGAAGAAGATTGGATAAGGAAAAGGAAGCATTCTAAAGAAAGAATTGATGCTATTGTAATTTAGAGATTGAATAATAGAATAATTCTTGGTAGAGTTTTTTCTCGAAAGGGTTTCTCCACGGTACATCTTGTGTAATCTTTCTAATATCCTGTCTAGTTCTTCTATCAACTTCTGTCTACATTCTACAACAATAAAATGGATTAATCAAGATAATCACCCACAAATAATATATGTAACAAAGGAAAAGCTTATTTAGATTAGCAATATTAAAGTTTTACAAAGTATTACACTAAGAAAACACCTCATTTTTCAACATTTGGTATTAGAGCTAAGGTTGGGTAGAGTATTGGGACACCTTTCTCTTAAATTTTGAAGGATTTATTGGCTTTGTGGGAGCTTTTATTATTTTAATAATTTTCTGATTTTAGAATTAAGTTTTTTTTACAATGAATTCAGGGTTGGATATTGAAAGATTCAATGGTTCTAGCTATGAAATGTGGAAATTAAAAATGGAGGATCTTCTTGAAGAAAGAGATTAGTGGTTAGCGGTTAACAATGAGACAAAGACACCTACAACTATTTTAGATGAAGGTTGGGCTAAGTTAGATAAAAATGAAAGAGGAACAATTAGATTATTTCTTGTTGATGTTTTTCTTTTAAATGTTTCAGAGGAAACTAGTGTATATAAATTGTGGAAAAGAATATGAAATATTTATCAAACAAAGAGTCTAACAAATAAGTTGTATCTAAAAAGACAATTGTATTCATTGAAAATGAAAGATGGTGATTCAGTAGCACAACATTTAAATGCTTTCAATTTAATTCTCAGTCAGTTAGCATCTGTAGATGTAAAGCTAGAGGATGACGATAAATGCATTTTATTGCTTTGCTCTTTACCAGATTCTTGGGAAAATCTATTTTTTGCAATCAGTGGTAATGGTGCAGATCCAAACATGGAAAACATCATTCCCACTCTCCTATCAGAGGAGATGAGGAAGAAATCTAAAACTGGCTCCCAAGATGCCTTGTTTGTAAAAGGTAGGACTAAAGAGAAGGAATCTAAGGCAAACAAGAAAGGAAAGAGTAAGTCTAAAGGACGGTCAAAAACCCCTAGTAAGAGTAAGGTAAAGTGTTGGAATTGTGGAAAACTTG
Organism: Sequoia sempervirens; assembly: GCA_007258455.2. Lineage (NCBI taxonomy): Eukaryota > Viridiplantae > Streptophyta > Pinopsida > Cupressales > Cupressaceae > Sequoia > Sequoia sempervirens. The sequence goes on along the minus strand of VDFB02026320.1, from coordinate 136,152,650 downwards.
GACACATCAAAAAGGATTGTAAGAGAAATAAAAAGAGTATTGATGCATCTATAGACAAATTTGATGACAATAATGATGCATTAGTCATTTCTTCTAATACTATTATTGATAACTCTTGGCTTATTGATTTAGGTTGCTCCTATCATATGACTCCTAGAAAGGAGTGGTTCTCTAAGTATACAACATATGATGGAGGAGATGTCTTCTTTGGATACAACAACACAACAAAGGTTGTTGGCAAAGGAGAGGTAAAATTATGTTTTAACGATGGTAGTGTTAAGACCCTTAATGATGTTTTACATATTCTAGAACTTGCAAGAAATCTCATTTCTGTCTCTAAGTTTAATGACTCTAGAATGCATGTGACATTTGACAAAGGTTGTTGCAGATTGGTGAAAGGGAATATGGTGGTTGCTAAAGGATATCAGATTGGGACTTTGTTTAAGTTGAATACATCCAATGCAAATATTTTATCAAATGTAATTGAAGCTGAAAATACATGTATGTTATGGCACCATAGATTGGGTCATATAGGTGAAAAAGGTCTTAGGACCATTCTTAATAAAAATTTGGTTGACGGTATTCCTAATTATAATATTGGTAAAAATGACTTTTGTGAACACTATGTATTTGGAAAGTAATCTAGATCTAAATTTTCTAGTGGTACAAATAGATCTAAAATATTATCAGATGTAATGGGCCATGTGGATATTGACTCTATTGGAAAATCTAGATACTTTGTCACATTTATTGATGATGTCTCAAGATACACTTGGATATATTTTATGCATAGAAAATATAATGTGTTTAATAAGTTTAAGGAATTTAAGGCTTTGGTTGAGAAACAATCAGATCATAAGATAAAAGTGTTGAGATCAGATAATGGTGGCGAGTATTGTTCTAGGGAATTTGATGATTATTGTAAGCATGCAGAAATAGTGAGACAGAAAAATACTCCATATTCACCTCAACAAAATGGAGTAGCAGAAAAGATGAACTGAATCTTAATGGAAAGAGCTAGGAGTATGTTAAGTAGTGCTAAGCTTGAATGGTCCCTATGGGCTGAAGCAGTATGTACTTCTTGTTATTTAATCAATAGATCCCCCAGTTCATCTATTGAAGATAAAACTCCTTATGAGATGTGGTTAGGTAAGAAACCTAGTGTTGCACATTTAAGGATCTTTGGTTGTGAGGATTTTGTTCGTGTGCCTCAAGAAAAGTGATCTAAATTGGATCCTAAAGCACAAAAATGCTTATTCATAGGTTATGGTGAAAATGTAAAAGGATACAAGCTTTGGAATCCACTAACACGAAAAGTTTATTTATCTAGAGATGTTAATTTTTAGGGAATTTAAAGCTTATTCAGGAGAAGAACAACCAAAGGAGAAGGATACTTCTCAAACAATGCATTTTGAGACAAATACTGAGAAGCAACAAGATGCACATGTTGAAGAACAATTGGATGGATTAGAAGAGGAGAGTTCAAAGAGTTCTTTTGAAATAGATGCTCAAGATGAGCATATTGAGGAACAAGTAGAAACCCCTTTGAGGAGATCCACAAGACAATGGAATCCCGTTGATAGGTATATCCCACCTAATTTCCATTGTATTTTTGCTTTAATGAGTACTAATGATGAACCCAATTCTTACAGGGAAGCTTTGTCCTCATATGAGAACAAGCTTTGGTCACAAGCTATGCATGAGGAAATGGAATCCTTGGAAACTTGTGACACATGGGATCTTGAGAGTTTTCCCAAAGATAGAAAGGCCATTTGTTGTAAATGGATCATTAAAAAGAAGATTGGTGCAGATGGTAATCTCGAAAGGTACAAGGCTAGATTAGTAGCCAAGGGCTACTCCCAAAGAGAGGGAGTTGACTTTAATGAAATCTTCTCTCCTGTTGCTAAATTAACTTCAATTAGATTATTTTTATCTATTGCTACTGCTTATGATTTTGAAATTGAGCAAATGGATGTGAAAAATGCTTTTTTGCATGGGAATCTTGATGAGGAGATTTATATGAAGCAGCCTAAAGGTTTTGTTGTAAAAGGAAAAGAAGAATTTTTTTGCAGGTTAAAGAGATCTTTATATGGATTGAAATAGTCACCTAGAATGTGGTACCAAAATTTTGATTCTTTCACATTGAAAATTGGTTATGTTAGGAGTGAGGAAGATCATTTTGTTTACATAAAAGTTATTGATGATCAACTTTTAATTATTCTCTTGTATGTTGATGACATGTTTATTGGTAATAGCAAGGTAATGATCAGAGAATTGAAAGCACAACTCTCAAGCACATTTGAGATGAAAGATCTAGGGGCTGCAAAATATATCCTCAATATGGAGATCAGTAGAGATAAAGGTAACAGAAAGCTTTGCTTAAGTCAGAGAAATTATGTTGATACTAGTTTTAAAAGATTAAACATGCATGGTAGTAAACCAGTTAATATTCCTTTACCATTTGGCACGAATTTAAGTTTAGATATGAGTCTTAAATCTGATTTTGATTTTGAGATGTTTGAAATTTTGTATGCTAGTGCAATTGGTAGTATAATGTATGCAATGGTCTGTACGAGACCAGATATAGCACAAATAGTGGGAGTTCTTAGTAGGTTTATGTCTAACCCTAGTAAAGAACATTGGACATATGTTAAGAGGGTATTTCTAGATATTTACGAGGGATTTCAGATTACTGTTTATTTTATCATGGTTCTAATAATATTGATATTATGAATAGATCATTGGACATACAAGGGTTTGTTGATTCTGATTGGGCAGGAGATCTGGATAGTTGGAGGTCGACAAGTGGTTATGTGTACACTTTGTTTGGAGTTGCAGTTAGTTGGATGAGTAAGAGGCAGCCCACAGTTGCTTTGTCCACCACAGAAGTAGAGTACATGGCTGCCACACATGCCTCTAAAGAGGTTGTTTGGTTACAAAGACTTGGGTCAAGTATTGGTTTTAATTGCAAGCAAGTTAGGCTTGAATGTGATAGTCAGAGTGTTATTTGTTTAGCCAAAAATCCCATGTATCATGTTCATACTAAACATGTAGATGTTCAGTATCACTTTTTGTGAGAAATGGTTGAGAGTGGTAAAGTATTAATTGAAAAAGTTGGTACTTTGATTAATGTTGCAAATTATCTTACGAAGCTAGTTCCTACAGATAAGTTCTCATGGTGCAGGAAGGCCATTGGCCTTGAGTCATGTACTTGATTTAAATTATTATTCCTTTTTTAGAATAATTGCAATGTATAATGTCAAGTTGGAGAATTTTGAAAATAGGATGCCATTTAATTGAAAATCCTAAACATTAATTATTTCATGTATATCCTAAGTTCTTGGAATGTGTTCAACAACACTAAGATTAGGATGAGATAAATATTTGATGAAATAATCATGATTATTGACATTTGTGAGTAATTCTAAATGTTAGGAGCATGTAAGGGCATCCATTGTGAGTTCCTAAATAATAGGGGCACATGGGGTGCCCACATGGTAAGGTGACACTCACCTTGAGTTTGGTTCAGTTCAATTCAATTCAATTCAATTCAGAATCAATTTAGTTCAGTTTAGTTCATTTCAGTTTAGTTCAGTTCAGTTCAGTTATGGTTCAATTATCTTTAGTTAGTTTTATTTGTATGCTATTTGACTTCAGTTAACTTGGAATGCATGCTTAATAACTTGAGTTTTATGATAGATAATGACTACCTCCAGTTAGCAAGAGATGACCATTCTTGCATGAATGGTGTTGAGTAATGTTTCAGTTAACAAAAAATGACTTGAACCCAACTTGGTCACCCAAGTTGGCTTCTTGTAATTAACTCCCTTGCATGATAAGATATTTCTGAAGGCTCAGTTAATTGGGACCCTCTCTTGGGCACCATCTTTGAGGAGGAGCTTTGGAATTATCACTGAAGTGAAGGATGAGTTGTAGATTCAGTTTGGGACAACCAAATGGATGAAGCACATGTTCTAAGCTTTGGTTTTCACATAATAACTCAACTTGAAGCAATATGACATGCATTTTCTAGGGCTTGGGCTTCGGCATTGTAATTGTCACCTTTTGGAGATTACAAGGTTGCTTATTGCCTCTATATCTCATTCAAGTTGAAGAGAGTTTTGGATGATTGTTATTGCAAGTTGTGAAGAAGATTGGCTAATGCAAAGGAAGCATTCTCAAGCAAGAATTGATGTTATTGTAATTTAGAGATTGAATAATAGAATAATTCTTGGTGGAGTTTTTTCCCAAAAGGGTTTCTCCATGGTACATCTTGTGTAATCTTTCTAATATCCTATCTAGTTCTTCTATCAACTTCTATCTACATTCTACAAGAGTAAAATGGATTAATCAAGATAATCACCCACAAATAATATATGTAAGAAAGGAAAAGCTTATTTAGATCAACAATAATAAAGTTTTATAGAGTATTAAGCTAAGAAAACACCTCATTTTTCAACAAAAGAATCAATTTTTTTGTAAGGCAACGATGATATTTAGTGATATACATATAAGTCTATGAGCAAAAATGACCATCTAATAAACAACAATGAACAAAGTAGTACTAACCTGGTATTTTTATCTCTATTAACTTTGTACTTTTCTCATGATTCCAACCTCCTTCGTCGCAACTCGTAGTCTTGGTCAATGCAATTATGATTTCCAAACAGTCGTTGCCAATGATACCCACTCCTTGGTTGTTTCTAGTTATTGATCTCCAATAATCATTTCCCCCCTTTTTTTCTTTTGAGTTCTCTCTTATTTATTGTTTTAATATTTTCATGCAAATAAAATTCAACTCTAGTTGGAGAATTTATTTTACTTTTAGAATTGAACTTTCACCTCATGCATGATATATCCTACAAATCATTGGAATTTTAAGCTTATTTTATTTTATTTTTTATTTTCTTTTTAACAATGACTATATATATATTAATAATAATATCCTTATTATATTTTTTTTTACTCGATAAAAGTGGCTATGAAGGGCCATCCCCTTTTTTATTAGTGCGGGAATTTTAACCTGGCTCATGCTATTTGATATCACACAGGGGGAACCTCATCCCCACAAATCCAACCCAAGAAATCCCATAAATGGGCTACAAAATGGAAAACACAAACTAGCTATGAATTTACTCCACCTTTGGTGTGGGAGTGGAGTTGCATGTTAAACATTACCTCATTTTTCTTCCTTCTCCTTTCCACCACAATCCAATTTCCCTTTAAATCCCCAACCCTCTCAACTTCATCTAATTTCTCAAGGGGTCTTTTTCCACCCTTTAGATAAAATTCCTTCTCTCTCTAACTGATCCAACACCTCCTCATTTGACTTAGGGATCTTTGCAGCCTTGACACTATTGCTCCACATCGAAGTAGAAACATGTTAGATGCACATGACAACTAAGAGGGGGGGTGAATTAGTTGTATATTAAAACATTCAATCCATCATTAGCTTTCAAACCCTTATCAACATTTAAACCCTCATTAAGCATTAGCAAAATGTAAGCATATGAAACAGTTCAATGTAAACACAAACAAACACATTAGAACACCAAATTTGCGTGGAAAACTATAAGTAGGGAAAAACCACAGTGAGGATTAGCTCACATATATATGAATAGAAACACCAAATATAAATAGGATCATTTCCAAAAAAATAAGAAAGGCTCACTGTCGAGGGATCACTACCCAAAGGACTCATTGTCTGAAAGAAAGAAGATATAGAAAAAGACAATTACAGAGAGATTCACTATCTCAAAGAAATAGGAAAAATCCATCTCTACAGCTCTACACCATCTACAACCTTTGGCTCACTGCCTCTAGCAACTTTAGGCACACTAAAAATGTAGACACCTTCTATTCACTGCATCTAGAGTCATAGGAATTTAAGCTCACACTTGTATCACCACTCTTGGCCACATTCACATCTCTTACACACACCACATAGATCCACACACATATCCAACAATTCACCTTGCATTTATACCATCCATGACCTAAACAATCTCAATTAGGTCAGCCTCAATGAAACGTGTGCACCTCAAATGTGCAACATCAAATAGGTTGAAAACAAACACTTCCACGATGGAAATAAGTGAAGGAATACCACACCAAGGGTTAACTAGGACCCAAATCTACACTAACACACTTTTCCATTCTTCCACAAGAAATAAACAACCCTTGCAATTAGCGCTAGCACCTTGGTCGAACAAACCTACACTAACACTAACAAGCGACCACATACACACCTCTCTAGGTCTAAAAATAGAATGCAAACCACAAAAAAATACTTCACATCATCCACACAACATCCCAAAATATTCCAACATCATCAAAATATTCTACAATACTGCCACAACCACCTGTAATTGAGAACACCATCATTATGTGCAACTAGACATACTGTCACAGAACATAACTTATGAATCTAGACTTGTTGGACAACTAAACACCAAAAACTTCAAGGGAAGGTAGATACAAAAAATATTAGTGCATTCCCAAATCTACAAGATAAGAATCAAAAAAGCAAAGAGATGCAGAACAATCTCATTTCTCCTAGACAATCTTCTACATAGGGAGACACACTATCAAACACATCTTCCACTGCCACAAAATCTAGAACCTAAAACTTTGGATATAGCACCTTTGAACACCTCTAATCATCACATCCAAACCACACAAGCATATCTTCAACCATGAAGAAATGCATAGCACAACATTGAACACACCTCTTTCACACTGAACACTCTTTTATTCAAATTTTCTCAAAAGCACTTGGAAACCAAGTGAAGTAGCTACATCAGTAACACCAAAAACACCTTCTCAACATATTTACAACATCTACAACACCAACAATCTACACACTACAGGTTGACATTAATGTTGCATCAAACGACAACACATCCACACTTGACACTGATGACAACACAACCAGCAATCTCAATCTCCCCAACTATACTAGAATTTGACATCAATGACAACACCAACATTCTTCCAACAAAACATCTATGGCATTCTAAGTGGCCTACAAATTCCTTAGTGTATCCTTATGATTGATATTATTGATGTGTTGCTTTGGGGAAACAACAAAGGTTTTAGCCAACTGGTAAGAATTTTCTTTCTCCACTGAATAATGATGGGGGGACACATCTTTCCACCATGTAGCTTGGAAAACTGATTTATGGTTTGAGCATTGAGTAGCCATATTCCTAGTATTGAAACATCTCCTACAATGGAAGGGTATACCTTTAAAGTTTAGCGGTTGATTCCAACACCCATCTACTATTTTTAGGGTGATTTCAACTAGAAGATCATTTGTTACATCCATATCTACTAGAATGCAAGCATAAGTGGTATGCATAAAATTTGATGAACCCTCATCCACACCCAAAAACTTCCCCAATGTATTACCTATAGCTTCAAAGCACAATTCGAACCAAAATTGTAAAGGAAGATTCAAGAGTCTTACCCAAATTGGAGTAGCATCGAAAGATTCAATGAATGGATTAAATGAAGGATACCAAGGTTTTACCATGAGGTTTTGTTCACAATTCCATTGATAGTCACAAATAATTGTATTTCAATCATGAACATTGTCAAAAAATACCACAAAAACCCTCGTGCATTGGGGTAAATTTGAATGTCACCATCCAACATAGGGCGTCATGTGGTAGAAATCCAACTATGCAATTCAAAAAGGCTTGAAGAAAACCCTCTGAATCGACCAAACAAACCCATCTTTGTAAAATATGCTTCATTCTCCACTTGACTTCACTTCTAATCTCCTCTCCAAAAATAACAATCAAGGACAAGCTAGCACATTGGATAGGCTGAGCCCCTTGAATAATTCTCAAGGCATGGGTGCCCCTCCATGTCTGATTTGCAACCCTTGCCTCCACCTTTGACATAGACACATACATTTGAAACTTTGAGTAGGAGCAATGAAATTTTGCTTCTACACTCCTTCCTCTTGATTCCCCTCACAACGCCATAGAATTGACTTATCGTAGGATTCCCTAGCTTTTGAAGAATTTACAGCGACTTCATTGTGGAAGCTTTGGCTGCACTTCAAAATGATCATATACTTTTACAAAAATCCATATCCTTATTATATTATTTTTATTATATATAAAAAAATAATATCCTTATATTATTATTATTATTATTATATATAAATTATGAGATTTATTATTATCAAACATTTAAAAATAAAATCTTTTATTTTCCCAATTAAATTAATTTTGCAAACAACACATCCATAAACAACCATTATTTAAATCCTAACACACAAATGATGTATTCATGATAACATAATGCAATCATAATCATACACAATGCGGGATGAATCCAACTATGTGAGTGTGTGTGTAGGATTTGCATCATGTTGTCTATTTCTAGCGGCTAGGTCATCTCTACCTCAACCATGTTCTCACTTTCAACTTGTTCTTGCACTCATTTGCACTCAATATCTCGTCAATAGGTTAGCTCATAAAACCATAATCAATAATCAAAATATTCACATCATAATGATTCGTCATTACTTTAATCACAATAACATATATTTTAAAGATAACATATAATTTATCATCTATGAAAACACATTAATCTATGCTTCAAACACATATTGTCCATCGGTCTCATCCAATTCCATTTATTATCAAATAAATTTTATGCAAGCAAAATCGATATGTGACACTATTGTCATTTGGTTGTAGGGGTCCACGTGTCCACCAACCCTTATAGTGCTTAAATCTACGTTTGTTTGGTCAAGCAGAAGCTTTGACCAACCTCATAGCCTGACCAATACAAAAAAATGACTACAGCATGATATGGTATACCATGGCAGTAATTACAGGTACCAAAGAAACATGTGTGTTGGTGATTTGAATTAAGGTCTTGGTGATGAGATAATTACATTGTGACAAGATAATTATGTCATGAGGAGGATCTGGGTTATCTAGTTTTTCCCATACATCAGTATAGTTTGAAGTGTGGAGTCTTCGAGGAGTTTCCAGAGGAGATAATTATATCATGAGGAAGATGATCTTGGTGACAAGATAGTTACGTCATGAGGAGGAGGAGGATTTTAGTCATCCAATTTTTCCCATACATCAACAAAGCCTAGAATGTCCAATCTTAGAAATTTCATCCCAAAGTCTTGTCCCAGACTCCCATCTAGACCATCTCATCCCACATTGGAGTCACATCCTGACATTCTTGTACTTATGCTACTTGAGTCCAATCCCATGGTCAGGTTCGAGGTTCGTGGCTAGGACACCCTAGAAAATAGGGGTCCCAAAAATTGAGCTCCAAAAATTGGCAAAAAATGAGTCCCAAAAAATGACTCCAAAAATGGGTCCCAAAAATCGTGTTCCAAAAATGGGTCGCATCCTGGAGTCTTATCATGTGTTGTTACTACCATCCCATCTCAGAGTCCCATCTGGTCAAGTCTCGATGACATGTCTTGTCTTGGAAGTTCCATCTTGGAGTCTCATCCTAGAGTCCTATCTTGACCATCATGTCCCACATTAGAGTCTCATCTCGACATTCTTTTACCAACACTCTTTGAGTCCAATCCCATGGTCGGGAGAGGAGTGTTCCAACCATCTTTATTTTTTTCCTCATTAATATCATCTTGAGTTTCTTTGATATTTACATAATGAGGAAAGGAGATACTACCTTCTTTTTTAACTGAGAAGGATCTAGAGTTTAACCTAGAGATCTAGAGTTTAGCTCTTTACAAGACGAACCCCCTTAAATCTCTAGAGTGATGTGCAACAGACTCTCATTCACATCAAACACAAATGAAGAGTTGAACTCACAACCTGAACTTCCTTAAACAACAACAAGACCATAGAAATATTACTTTTTAATAGTATCTCACTTCTTCAAATATTGAAATATTATAAATTATATATTTCATAATTATTATTAAAAATTTGTTAATTCATCGCACAACACAATATTTAGCTGATAGGCTCTACCTCTAGGATCCCCAGGGAATAATTCATCTGAAAACCTATCTCACGCCTGAGAACAGGAATGGCCACCATCAAGCAGTGTGCAGTTAACTGCAAACCTCCCAGTGACTCAGCAAACCTGCTGCTGTCTGGTCAAATATTTGCCACCTTGGAGAATTGGGCAGCTGTGAAATGAAGGGCACAGATGTTGCACAGGTATCCTCTTCTTGCACCAGACACCATGCAGGCTAGAAGCACCAGGCACCACGCAGGCCAGAAAATATTGCATGGTATGGACTACCCCTCATAGGAGAAGCTTGTCTGCCTAAGACCACCATCCCCAACTTGCATAAATTCCCTAACTTGTCTGTCGTCAAGCAATGTGTGGTTAACTACAAACCTCCTAGTGACTCAGCAAACCTGCTGCTGTCTGGTCAAATATTTGTTGCCCTGGAGAATTGGGCAGCTATGAAACGAAGGGCACAGATGTTGCACGGGTATCCTCTTCTTGCACCACACACCATGCAGGCCAGAAAATATTGCATGGGATGGACGACACGTCACAGGAGAAGCTTGTCTGCCTAAGACCACCATCCCCAACTTGTATAAATGCCCTGACTTGTTTACAAATCAAGGCACCGTCGATCTCCGCCGTTGAAAGCCTTCAAGGTTCAAAAGCTCTACACCAGCTCTCATTTGTGTTTGAATAGGTAACATTCGTACCTCTTGTTGATTTAGCTATGCGTTGTTTACCTCTTTTCAGCATTTAAGAAATCTAAGTCAAGGAACAGGGGACCCTGTTTGACCTTTTCTGAGTTTCTGTCTATTCCCCTGATTTTCATTCACAACATGCATTGATGAGACCACATACAGGTTGTCTAGTGGTTTATGCGGCAGAGTCATCTGATCTTACCCTTCACTTTGCTAATAAGTATTTGCAGTTAAATTAGGGTGGCCAACTATAGAGTGACCTGATCTTAACGTTCAGTATGCTAAAGGCCAATGAACCTTTTATTCTTTATAGAGAAAGTCTAGAAATGTTCATTTGTCCCCATGACCTTTTGAATAATGATAATTTTATAGTGAAACATGGAAGCAGCAGGGGTGGGAAGAGAAGAATATCCATGCTCTATGGGAAGTTGAAGGAAAATGTTATTGACTGCATTGTTGTCCATCGACAGCTAGGACTATACCATCTGTTGCTCAGGAACCACAAGTTTGAGGTCAGGTCTCTTTAGGTACAGAGTGAGAGAAAAAGACATTTTGTAGGAAAGGTAGCAAGACTATGAATACCAGAAAACAATGCCATTCATCTATTATGGCTAGTTGGTATCCACTGGATCTGTTCAATCAGACCTCTAATCATCTTGCAAAAGAATCTTGGGTTCATTAGACTATCCTAGGGCTGTTAGGATTATCAACATGCAATTTAAAGACAACTACATGATATTTTTCAGGTAAACAGTGATTAGCATTTGTAGTTAGATACCTATGAAACTCTTATCGTTGTACATGTTGGGTTTTCTCTATATTCTAGTCAGTATTATTACTTTGTACCCTTTGGCTATGACAACTGGTATGAGATGGATGATTCACATGTTATTAACCTTCAACCACTATGCATGCAATCCCATGCCAGAACTTCCAAGTATTGTCTCCTCTGTTGAATTCTAGTTTGCGCGTTGATAAACACAACAACAATATCATCATCAATCATATTAAATTATTTTGACCAAGGAGATCAATTACTGTGATTTTGGAAGATTTAGAAAATTCAACAATACGTTGGAATTAAAACATTGTGATTTGATGTCTTCCCACTTTCCAACGTATTTAAACATTTGAAGTCCCCTTACATCTCATGCTGTTGAGTGAAACCAAAGCAAATCTTGAGAATTTCCAACCGCAAAATTTGTTTCAGTTATGTAATAATTAAAGTCAGTGTATTAACGTCCAAGGTGATTCACATTAATCAAGTCCCAGAATTAGCTTTTGTCCCTAAGGAATCCAAGAGTGATAGAAATTACTCTCCATTTTGTTTGCTATTTTCTTTTTCTGCTTTCAAGTTTCATCATCCATCCAGTTCCTCTGCTCTATACATGGCTAATAAGTTCCATGACCACATCAACAGAGTATCCCCATCACTAGCACTAAACAGAGTAGTAGTAGCTTTCCTTCACTTGTGAAATGTCTCAGGTTATTTCTATTCTTCATGTCAATCTTATGTTTATCTTGCTATGGCCTTTCATTGACCTCTCAACTACAACTGCTACTGCAACTCATAACCCTATACTACCATCCTTACAAGGAAAGTCTGTAAGGTTGTAACTGATCATTTCAAAACAATGAAGTTTCCGTAAGGATATTCCAATCTTTCGGGTCCCCAACATCAAAGACTGTCAAAAGATGAAACCTCCATCACTTTAACATTAGACATATCTTCAGGTAACACCCACCATTCAAAGTTTCTCCATCTTTATTTAAGATGACTGCCAATGCAATGAATAGGTGCTTCATCCCACTGTCTCTCAAGGTATCTAATCAACTTCATTCACTCATTTTTTTCTTGTTGGGTGCCATGTTTGTCTACTTACAACCTGTGAGATTTTTGCATTTATTCATTCCAGCCTATGGTACCTATATTTTGCATAGTTTGTAAATGATCTAGAGAGTTGCTAAAACCTGCCTTTGCCCAATTTGTTTGTGCTCATTCCTAACCAGAGTTTCAGAACAAAAAAAATTATTATTATTTGTAGCATGGCACAATTTTTATTGATACATTTAGTCAGTGCAACTACTATTGAGCTTACCTGATAACAATCTCATTCATGAAGTCACACCTATGAGTATTAATCAATTAAGGATTTTGTTTGAATTGTTTATATGTTTTTTTCCTGTATGTTGCTTAGCTCTTGTTTGTTGCCAGATGATTCATGTTTAATTCATTTGTCCATACAATCATGATTAGGCATCCTATCGTGCTATTTTCATTTCAATAATTCTATATAGATACCAAAGTTATTTGTGTTGTTTTACAAGTCTAGGATTTTTTATTTGAAATTTCTTTCAGTCTCTATGTTTCTTGGCCTTCAGGTAGCTTAAGCTGTAATATTTGTGTACAAAGGACATTCAAATAGCATTTTTTTACTTTAAAACCAGCTGAGAACTTATCAACCTATGCACTTTTATAGGGATATTCCAGATTCATTCAGATATGTCTCTATCTTTGACACCCAATGCAATCACCCTATTGAACAATGACACACTGGATGTAAATCCACATCTCCAGGTCTTCAGCATTTCAACATTTGGGCTAGGCATCCAATCAACAACTAGATACAAATTAGCACTCTCTGATGGGTTGCACCTCCAAAAATCCACCTTGCCAAAAAAGTATAACTACTTAGTAACTTCAAATACAATATAGAAGGGCTCTATACTACAGCTCACACGATTTAGCTGCCCTTCTATTTGTCATGCAAGGTTAGCCTTCAATTTCAATGGCTATAGTCAATTATTACATGTTTGCATTTGTGGGTTTCATTATGCCTACCTAATAATTCATTTTCCTTCAAATCAATAGGTGGAGTGTAATCTTAGAACTAGAGATTGAATGCACAGAACATGACATCATAGGTGATCCCACCTTTCTCTACAAAGAAGAAGACCAATCTATACAAAGAAATGTGGAGGTTTCATCTAACCCATCTACAAACTCAGATGGAATTGGCACATCTACAGTGTCACCTCAATCTATACAAAGAAATGTGGAGGTCTCATCTGACCCATCTACAAACTCAGATGGAATTGGCACATCTACAGAGTCACCTCCTAAGCGATTGATGTTTGGAATTCATGCATCCCTACGCAAAAAAAATGAGATTGCAACTATCACGCCTGTGAAAAGCTTAAATCCTTTTCAAACAAGGTGGACAATAAAAGGTTGTGTAATTATGAAAAAAGAAATCCACCAATTTAACACAAAGAAGGGACATGGCCAGGTATTCAATTTTGACTCCTAAGCGATTGATGTTTGGAATTCATGCATCCCTACGCAAAAAAATGATATTGCAACTATCACGCCTATGAAAAGCTTAAATTCTTTTCAAACAAGGTGGACAATAAAAGGCTGTGTAATTATGAAAAAAGAAATCCACCAATTTAACACAAAGAAGGGACATGGCCAGGTATTCAGTTTTGACATCATTGATAGTGAGCACACTGAAGTACGCTAAAGTACGTGTTACGTGCTTCAATGAAATTGTTGACCTTCATTACATGCATGTCCAAGTTGGTTGTGTATATACATTATCTGGTGGAACTGTCAAAGCAGCAAATAAGTTCTACAATAATTTGAACAGTGAAATAGAAATCACTTTAATGGATGATTCAAAAGTCATTCTTTGTGATGACGATCTCCTCATTCGAGCACATCAATTCTCTTTTACACCCATTACTGAGATTATTAGTAAAGCTAATAGTTCCTCTACTGATGTTATTGGAATTGTTATATGTGTCAACTCTGCCTCAACAATACGAAGAAGAGATGGGACAGAGGTCTTAAGGAGGAGCTTGAAATTAGTAGACTCCTTTGCATCCAATATCAATGTCACTTTGTGGGGTCGAATAGCTCAAAAGGAAGGTTCTAAACTTCAAGAAATGTACCACCTACAAAATTCAACTATTCTTGCAATAAAAGATGCTCATGTAACTGAGTATAATGGTAAGGTCATCAGCACTCTAGCCACCTCTCAATTGTTTATTAACCCTAATATCAAAGAAACAGAAGAGTTACATTGTTGGCTTACAAAGAATGGAAATGAAATTACCATGCCAACAACAACACTTCTAGATGCACCTCTTGTTCTTACACGGGAGAATATTACCAGCATCCAAGGACATTTTTTAGATCTAACACAGCCCTTGCAATGCATTCTCAAAGCAACCATTGTTTTCATCAAATCAAATTCATTTTGTTACCCAGCTTGCCCTACTGAGTTTGAGGGAAAAAAATGCAAGAAAATACTTATACAAAATAATGAAGGAAAATGGTATTGTTCAAAGTGTCAAGCTGCCTTTGAAGATTGCAATTATAGATATGTTCTTCAGATCAAGCTTGAAGATCACACAGGTGCTCTATGGGCAACTACCTTTGAAGAAGCCGCAACTGAACTCATCGGAATGCCTACAAAAGAACTGTATCTACTTCAATTCAATTAGGAAGCAGACACAACTAGTGAATAGGTCATACAAAATGACCTCTGCAAACAATACATCTTCACCCTATCAAGCAGAAACAAAACATACAATAATGAAGCACCTGTGCAAACAATACATCTTCACCCTATCAAGCAGAAACGAAACATACAATAATGAAGCACGGCTGAAATCAACTATCTCAGAAGTTGATATAGTTGATTTCACAAGTGAGAGTGACTTTTTGTTGAGTCAAATAGCTGACGTCTGCACTAGGAACCCAAAATAATTAGTCAAAATGTTTTCCTTTTCCTGCAAGCAGGCTGCACACTCTTCACAATGTTTTCTTTTTCCTGCGATCAGCCTCCCCACTGTATATAATCTTTTCCATTGCACAATGAAAGCAACTTCCCCACTGTATATAATATTTTTCATTGTACAATGAAAGCAACTTTTCATTCACACAAATAGCTTAGTCTAACTGTTTTCCTTTTCCAGCAAGTAGCCTCCCCACTCTTTAGAATGTTTTCCTTGTTCTGCAATCAGCCTCCCCACTTTATATAATCTTTGGCACTGTACAGGGTTTGAAGACCCCTTCAAAACTTCTGTTTCATGTTTACTATCAATACAAAACATATGTAAATCCATTTACCATTCTTGCAAATTCAAAAAAAGTGTGTTAGCTACTTTTGTATAAAGAGATATAATACTCATATCCCTAAAAAGCTAAAACATGATGATGACACCCATTGTTGGGCATTATTTACTAGTATCTATATATGTTTGCCAGTTGGAAGGACAGGTCTATCTGTAGGGATGATTTCATAGGACAATAATTATGTAAAAATTTTGAGTTCAAGTAAAGATAATATTCTATTAAGGGTTGCATCACAAGAAAGCGTTGCGCTATCAACAAAGGAAGCAAGTTCTGACTCTGACTTTTGCAAATCTTGATATTCAAATGTTGCTTCCCTCAAGACATCAAATTTACTCTCGGGCTATCAACAAAGGAAGCAACTTCTGACTCTGACTTTTGTAAATCTTGATATTCAAATGTTGCTTCCCTCAAGACATCAAATTTACTCTCGGGCCAATCAAAATGTTTGAGAAATGCACACTCATCAACCTGAAAAAAAAAGAGTAAAAGACATTTTAAAGCTATTGAACCTACATCCAGTTCTTTTTTGCAGAACTCCTCAACAAAATTTTCTATTGGAGTCAAGACTATGTTAATAAAAATTTAGATGTCCATATTAAGTGGTGCCCCCTTCCATCCAAGCATCTTAAAAATGATCTTTTGGCTTATTGGTTTGACACTAAAGCATGGAAAGTTAACAAATGTGGAACTTCCATTCACAAGTATTAACTCCTCAAAAAGATCCAGATCTGATAACTAAAAGTTGAAATTACAGAACAATTAACAATTGGAAACTATAGAACAAAATAACTTTGAAAAAGCTAGTTTTCATCCATGTATTAGATTAATATTTTTCATTATCCATATTTTATAAATGCCATGCATTGTATGTCTTGAACATCAGATTGAACATTTCAATTCCCCCAATATAGTAACAAACAAAACATGTGAAACCCCACCCTTAGAGTTGCACTGGTATCTACTTTCATTCTTTCTCCAAAGTATGTTGTTTAGAGCTAGCTTTTACTAAATTATTTCTCATACATTATGATAACCAAGAAACCTTTGATAGGTAATATCAAAGACGTAATCAATGTGATCCGAAGTATCCAAAGGGCAACATATCAGTCAAACATCAAAATAAGGACTTGTGCACATAAGATAACCATTGATCCAATAATAAGCAAAATGACAAAGGAAAAGCAAAACACCAATAAAAGAGAAAATGAAAAGTTGTAATAAATTACTTTAATGTCCCAGAATGACCAAAGTAAATCAATGAGACTTAGAAATTAAATAGGTTAGGATAGCAAGTAAGAGTGTTAAAAATAATTCCAGGAGCTATAAAAGTTATTAATGCAACAAAAATGAGAGATCTCTAACTGAAGGGGGTGAACCTCAAACCAGTAAAACCTAGAGAAGTTGGAAAGCACAAATACATATAACATTGAAAAGAAAGCCCATAAATGAAACCACACAATAGAAGGCTATTAGGAGCTAATGGAGACCGAAAGTTTGAGTCCTAGAATGAAGATCAAACCTGGTTCTGAACTGTATCAAATTCCAGAGCAAAAGAACCAATAGGTTTATCACCATTCACCATAAACAGGCTAAAATAGGATGTGATATATCAATAAGGGCATAACGATCTAGGCTAAAGGGTCCCACAAGGAAGTAGGATGTGAATTTTCATTAACATGATTGTATTGTTTTGAACTTTTTAAAAGTGCACATGTTTCTTATATTATGCGATATAAATTTTGTGTATAAGCATTATATTTTATTAAGATAAAATTTGATAGATTTGAGCTCATTGTTGAACACTTGCTTCTTTTGAATTTTATATTTATTTCAAATAAATAGAAATGCCATACAGAAGCCTTTTCTGAAAAGGAGAAGACTGTGTTCTAAAAATAGATGTAACATATTTTGACTTTTGATTAATAACATCTATACAAGAAAGTTACTGGTAGGACCTAGCTAAATTATCAATGAAACAATGCCTTCCCTTTATCAAATAGATGGCAATTTTAAATGTTAGATATTCTCATGAGTATTATTGTGTTGAATATTTAGAATTCCATATATAGGAAAGACAGTTGCCAATTAATAGAGAAATAGAAAATATTACACAAACATAGATAATCTAATAATTTTCTTGTTGATCATGATGGAACTATTTTCTGTGGGCCTTCTAATCAATTTAATGCAGTGCAATAGCAAACATACAAGGAGTTTGGCTTCTTTAACATACAAGGAGTTTGGCTTCTTTAACATACAAGGAGTTTGGCTTCTTTTAAGTTTTCTTTCTTTGTCTTCATTGATCTGTAATCTGTTGTATTAAATTTTTTCCATAGAATGACTTTTGCAAAGCATAATTTATTGCTTTTGTCATCTATTTAATCCACTGTTAAGCTTTGTTTGGAGCAAAGCTGAAATAGGTAGAGAAAATTCGTATACAAGGGAGCAAGATGTCAATGTTCTAATTTTGATTGATGTTCTTATTGTGAGGTTTCTCATCAAAGCCATTGTGTAGGCCTTGGAAATCTCTGATGACCTATCCATCTCTCTATCTGATGTCTCCTTTATTAAATTTCAAACAAGCCTTGTAATCTTCCTTCGTTTTGGCTTGGCAGTTTCTGCTCATTGTAGTAGCAAGCTCAATAGGGGAGGAGTTATTTTACCGCATTGTTACAGTACAGATTGGAACAATCCACTTGATCCCCACTTCCACTCTATCTCAGCTGTCTTAA
Source organism: Sequoia sempervirens (assembly GCA_007258455.2). Lineage (NCBI taxonomy): Eukaryota > Viridiplantae > Streptophyta > Pinopsida > Cupressales > Cupressaceae > Sequoia > Sequoia sempervirens. The sequence continues at coordinate 136,134,105 of VDFB02026320.1, read as the reverse complement.
ATTTGGCATCCTGGACTTTATCTCAATTCTAAATGGTTTTTTCAGTCTAGCAACATCTCAGTAACAAGTGTTAACTATTTAATATTTATACTTTATTTTCAAGGTGGACTTGCTCATGTGTTCCTGAGTGATACATGGCAAAGCAAGGATACTTACGGATTGCAGCACTGGTATTTAGATTTGTGCTCTTTCATTCCACAATTTTATTTTATTTAGGACCTTATTTTAGATTTTATTTTCTTGTATCATTGCTATCTTTGTTTGTATCTTCTTTGAGTGAGATGGAAGTGAATGTTTGTCTGTGTCTGGTTTATATCTAGAAGTTTATATTTACTGTATTCTTTTCCACTACAGATCCCCAAAAATTGCAAGCTCATAAGAGAAGTCGCTTGTACTATGCTAGACACAAAGAAGAAATAAGTGTTCGCCGTAGTATCCAACGAACACACAACTTACAAGAACCATTACAACCACTCATAAGTCACCACATAGAATCTTATATAAGTTTTCCCCATCAACAAACTGAAACACATCTGCATACACAAATGCCACAAAATATAGGTTCCAAAACCAAATTGGCTATTAATTGGTCTGCCAAATTTGTAGAGACATCAAAAAAATTTAGAAATAGAATAGATGCACTGTCAAGCATACAAACATGTACCATCTGTAAGGAACGATACCCTGGTATACATGTTTGTTCAACAAACAACAATCCTATTTGTAGAAGATGCATTGCTGAGAAAGGCATACATCGATTCTCCATCCATAACAATATGGACCCATGTGAACAACCAAATGTGCTTAAAATTCTCACCCAAGTAGAAGAGATGCTCATTGCATGTGTAAATCCAATTTTGCAAGTTACTCATGCTCATGGTGGCCAATACAAATATAGTGGTCACACAATTAGCTTCCCTCAAGATATTAAAACAATTGCAAACTCTTTGCCACATAGACTCAAAGACTTGGATGTGTTGATAGTCCGAAGAATTAGTACACATGGAAAGCATTATGATTGCTATGTTAGTAGGAGTCATGTTCAGAATGCACTTACATACAAAATAAAATATGATCCCTACTACAAGGATGTTGAAATCAATACTAATGCATTGGCAGTTCTCCTTGATTCAACTACAAATATTGTAGACATGCTGCATACCATGGAATGTGAAAATGAAGAACCAACAAGAACATATGTGGAATCTGAAAATAATCCCAATGATGAAGAAAATGAAACAGAATATTCAACATCATTCATGTTTAGCCTGCCAAATAAACCTCGTGAGTTACAAATCATAAAGGAATCTATACATATAAAAAATGACAACCACCCCATCATTAATTTGCCTCATCTAAGCTCAATCCCCATCAATGAATACACTACTGAGGTCCTATTTGATATGGCATTTCCCACTCTCTTTCCAAATGGAACTGCACTACCCATGCAACCTCGAGGTAGGGAGGTGCAACTTCATGAATATGCCTTGCATCTTATGCGATACCATGACAATAGATTTGGACAGCATCCACGATTTAGATACTTCATTCTCAATCTGATGATGTGTCATCGTAGCCAAGCACTTGCACCCATATTCATCAAAAGAAAAGTAGACCACTGTGTACCAACCACTATCGAAGAACTTCATCACCACTTACATAACCTACCTGACAACCAATTAGCTAAAGAGCTCATGCATTTTGGTTCAACCATACGAGGCACACGGTCATATTGGAACAAGTGTCGTTCTGATCTAACAGACATGATAAACCAAATAGGGTCCCCAACATTGTTCTTCACACTAAGTGCAGCAGACACAAAGTGACCTAATTTACACACATTGTTTTCATCGAGCACACCAAATGCGATTACTTCCAACAAAAAATGTACAGATAAAATTATTCAAAACCCACATATCACATCCCTATATCTACATCAACGTTTCACAATCTTTCGAGAAGAGGTCATTGAAAAACTCCTCCATGCCACAAATTATTGGTATAGATATGAATGGAAACATAGAGGCTCTGCACACATACATGGATTTCTATGGCTTCAAAATGCACCAAACATGGATACCCTGAATTGGGATTATCAAATAGAAGTCGATAGAGCAAAAAAAATATTTGACAACTATGTCACTACTACCAACCCTCGCAATAAATTTGAAATAAACAATATCATACACAAAAACCCAATGGATGATCCATGTCTACTAGACACATCTCAAATATTATCTACTGACCTGCACAATGATTATGAAGAAATGACCTGCACAATGATTATGAAGAACTAGTCAATCATGTTCAAAGACACACTAAATGTACTGAGAGGACTTGTCTACGCAAAAAAGGGAAAGAACTACAATGTAGATACAAAGCTCCTTGGAAAGAATGCATAAAATCCACTTTACTCTGTGATGAATCAGGAAACAAATCCTATGAGCCAATAAGGAATGATGACATTCTAAACATTCACAACGCCCAAATGCTATCAATATGGAGAGCTAACATAGATTGCCAACCTATCATCTCGCGTCTACTTGTTCTCAAATACATTGCCAAATATGCATCTAAAGTTGAAAGAAAATCAGAGAGTTGCATTGATATGCTGGCAAGAATATGTGCAAATTAAAGATTGGAAGAAAACGCATTAAAAGCATATCAAAAGTTTCTAGTTGAAATTGTTGCAGAACGAGATATAGGAGCACAAGAAACTTGTCATATGTTTCAAAAAACCCTCTTGTCATTTGTAATCAAAATTTTATATCATTGAATGTAGGGAAAAAAGTGCTCCATCGACTGAAGAAAACAACCAATGGTAATGAGATACAATCTACTTACATACAAGCCTACATGAACCGACCAGACCACCTTGAACTGGTTTCACTAATTGAATCAGCAAGATCCTACACATACATTGGTAGTCGCAAAGAATGCAAATGGAAAATTAGAAAAGAAAAATCAATTGTACAAGTTTTCCCTTGTTTTCACACCATTCCAAAAGAAGATTGTGAGTCCTTTGAATCATTTTGTTGGAGTGAGTTACTTCTATACAAACATTTTCGACAAATAGACAAAGATATAGGCCTCCACAAAGAAGCAATTGTTCAAAACTGGAAACATATGCATACACAACAATACACTCCATGGCATGTTGACCGCATAGATCAAATGGAAGCTTCCCTTGAAGAGGAAGACACCTCTAATGATGATATGCATATACAAGATGGTCTACCACTGAATGAATGGGAGCTATTATCTCAACTAGTCCTTGCTAATAGTCACAATTTGAATGAACTTGAAATTATTGGCCGTCGTGATTATGACAACAACAACATATGGGATGCTCACACAGTTCCTCCACATTTACACCAAACTGCAAATCAATTTGTAAACACAAACAAACTGTACCAACAAGATCTTCAGCCAACCACCACTTTCAACAACCAACACTATACACTATCATTGAAACAACAACTAGCACTCACAATAATTACAAATCACTCAATTCAGAATCACCCTAAACAACCACTACATATGCTAATACTAGGAACTGCAGGCACTGGAAAGTCCTACCTAATAAGTTGCATAAGAAATGCACTGTAGCCCAACATACCAACTGCAGTCAACCCACTCCTTGTTCTTGCACCAACAGGCATTGCAGCTTTCAATATACAAGCATCAACTGTACATGCAACCCTCAAAATACCCATTCGAGACATGTAGCCACTACAAGGACAGAATTTGACAACATTTCAAGAAGACATGAAAAATATACAATACATTCTAATCGATGAAATGAGCTTCATTGGCCCAAAGCTACTATTAAAAATCGATAGTAGGTTACGCGAAGCAAACCCACAACAACAACATCTTTGTTTTGGTGGCATCTCTATAATCCTTATAGGAGACCTAGCACAACTTCCACCTGTTCTAGATAAACCTATATATGCATCGCGTGCACAACTGAAAAAAACCTATGGCACAAATTCAATACAATTGTTACATTACAAACAATATTTAGACAACAAGGTGACAATCCAATCCAAACTCAATTTCGTAATACATTGCAAAACATGCGGAATGCAGACCCGACAGAACATGATTGGAAATTATTAATGACATGCACTAACAAGCACCTTACAACAACTGAACAAGAAGAGTTTGACAACTCAATACACTTGTTTGCTACAAATGACGTGGTAACTTCACACAACAAGAAAAAATTGCAACTGTTAAATCTACCTATTGCACTCCGTGTTGCTATAAATACACAGCATACATTATCTACTGCCACCAATGATGAACAACTCCCGCAAGAAGTACTACTAAGCAAATCTCAACGTGTCATGCTTACAACAAACTTATGGATCCAAGGTGGACTTGTAAATGGATCCCTTGGAGAGATCAAAGACATTGTATATCCCCTCGGATCTAAACCACCTGAATTACCAGCATATGTTACAGTCACATTTGATAACTATAGTGGTCCACCATGGGATGAAACAAACCCAAAAACTATACCAATACAACCAGTATCATGAGGCACCCGTAGACAGATACCACTAACTATGGCATGGGCAATCACTATACACAAATCGCAAGGCCTCACACTAAATAAGGCCACAATTGATATTGGAAAAACAGAAAGACAAGACCTCACATTCACAGCAATGTCTAGAATCAAATCCATACTAGGCATTCGCATAGAACCAACATTTTCTTTCGAGTGCTATGCCAAAATGAAAAAGAATCCATACAACATTATTAGAAAGAAAGAAGAGGCTCGCCTTCAACTCCTTTCTCAATAACATATTCAGGTAAGTACATTTACTACTTTTCTTACAAACTTAAAGAATTCCATATATTCCCTCCTTTGCTACAGGACAACCACTCAAACTAATCAATTTCAACCTTTTCTTGTTGTACAGGTGGCCACTGAGAAGCAGAACAAATGCACAAATCCAGATTCCACCTCTTCATCCAAACAGTCTTTTCATTTCTTTTTACAATCACTTTAATTACATATTTCGTAGCATCTTTACAAGTACAAAAACTAACTAGAATCACCTGTTGCAGGGTCAACTACTCAGTCATGGATGCATCGACAAAGCATATGAATCCTGGGACAGAAAAATGTGAAAGCATAGACAAGGCGTGTGAACTGTTGGCAGCAAAATTTGGAAGCATAGGCAAGGCGTGTAAGCTATTGACCCAGAATCCCAAGAAAATGTGATCTCAGCAAATTGCAATGATTGCAAACCTGGGCATTATGTTTGCAGACTATGTTCAGGTTAAGCTCCATTGTCACCACATTTTAGAAAGGCTATAAACAACTGACATTTGACCTAATGATGATAAAGATCATAATAATTTTGAACAATCTTAAAAAAATGTCTCTGTATTGTTTGTAAATTGGACGAAAACCAACCTGCCTGTGTCTTGTTGATTAAAAGTGAGCACGTTTTATTAATGTATATGATACAGTGCGATTGCTCATATAATTTGGGCTTATGTGACAGCATGAGGAAGGAACCAGTGCGGTTGCTCATATAATTTGGGCTCTCTGATCAAGATCAGCAAAATCCTCTGCATTTGCACTTCTCTTTTGAACTTTATCAATATTTTTCAGATGAGAATAGTCTCCTAGGGGAGCTCAACTTTCATTTGTATATTCGACTTGAAGCACAATAAAATCCATCATTAGTTTGTACTTGTCACATTCTTTCTGATAAAACAATTATATGTTATTAATAACCAGTTACTTGATTTTCTATCTTAGAATCAATGGCTCTACTGTGGTTGAAATGACTGTAATGAGCCATACCTCTTGTAACAATTACTCATACTCTGCAAATTGCTTGTCTTATACGTTATGAAGTTACATCTACAATTTTAATAAGCATTTGCCTTAGGGAAGGAAATTTAGGTAAGAGACTCGATGAAGTACAACGTGCTGGACATCAAATAGTGTAGATCGAGCCAAGAGGGAGGGAAGATTATCTTGAGAAGTTCTTTCAACAGTTCGCGTGCCCAATCATTGACTCGACGTTTGAAAAACTGCGGTTGCAGGGAGACTGATAATGGTTCATCGGAGCACACAAGTATTTATTCTGATTTGATTGTAGCATCCCAGCTTGGGTTTTGAGCTTATTGACACGGCAACTATAGGGATATTTAGCTTTAAATCCATTTAAGATGCAGCAGCTGTAGGGATATTTATGGAGTTGGATATTTGTGTGTCTTGTTTGACTGCTTCATTAATTCAAAGATTTTGAGAGCTTCCTTGCAAAATCCATTTTGTACACATTCTCCACATTTTACTTCCACACTTTCAATTTCCTATCGGCGTTTTCCTTGAACCCCCCATGGGTGCAAGTGCTAGTTAAATATTATCTTAATGTGATCGCATGTTCCATGCCTAGAGATAACCATGATTACTTGAGTGATCATGCGTTCCATGCCTATTGAAGGGAGTTTGAATACGTGTTAAGAGTTAAAGGAAAATTTACTCCAAAAAAGGTGGAGTATACAACGAACCTACTTAAAAGGAATAAACTAGAACTTTTCTCGGTAGATGAAAAGTGTATATATTATTTAATTGGGTTGGATTATGTTATTTTATGTGGATAGTTTTAATGCGTAATTTTGGTATGTAATAGGTTATTTTTATGTATTTGTTAATTTAAAATTTGCATTTAATATTTTATTATATTATATTATTTAATTTTAATATTTTAATATCTAATTCTTATTATAGTTCATTTTTTATATAAATTATAGATATATTTTTTATATTAAATTGTAATCATGATTTTTTATTTTTTTTTAAATTCAAATTTAATAATTTGTTATGTTAATTTTTAAAAATTATGATTATTATCTATTGGCCAACACATTAAAAGTTTTGAAATGTTTTTCTAGGTTTTGTACTTAAGAACATCTTAGATCAATCTAATGATCAAAAGATCACATCAATCACAACAAAGATCAATAAATAGAACAATACATGTACATTAAGATACTTTTGTCATTGTCATCAATTATAGTTTTAGCTATTAGATTTTACCATGTCAATGTCAATATACAACACCTTTTGGTTATTTATTTGTTTCAATTATTATTGTATCAAATCTAGGGCCATGACTATTATCAAGGAAGTTAAGCACTCTTCCATTTATCATAACATGCCCCAATTGTGCTTATTAACATTGTTATTTTTTGATTGCATATACGTTATTTGAACATGTTCTACGCATATCAGCGCTCTAGTATGCCTAGGATAAGACTATCCTATCATAACAAAATCACACCAAATGGATAAGATCACTAGTGTGGTCTTGTCTTAAACTATTAAATCCTTAGGTCTCAATCATCACAAGATTCAAATTATTTATCTAGTTATAGATTTTCAATTTTTTCTCTCTATCATAGCATTATAATATAGTCTATAACATCAATTTCTAAGTAAACCCTAATTTATCTCAATCTATTTTAATTTGTAATTTGCATCTCTGTTTACATTTCCCAACTCCTTATGATTTGTATTGATTTTTATTGATCTAATCTTACATAGTTCTCTTGCTCCTTTGTGAGATTGCATGGAAAACAAGAGTAATCATTGGTGTAGCCATACAGGAGTTGCACTGACTAGAAAACCTATTTGTCACTATTTTAAGGGTAACCAACCACTCCAAACCACATAAAATAAAGATTATTCCTTCATCTTTCATAACTAGTCTACTTAATCTTTATATTTTAAGTAATTGCTATTGGTTAAGTTATATATATCTCATGCAACTTGTATGACTCGATCTTAATTAATTGCTTTTTAAACACAATAAATATTCAAAATCATCCAAATGTACCACATGCATGGTTCTCTTATATGCAATTTACAACCAACTATGAATCTTTTTTGGAGAGGCATAAGAACAATATATTGGTCATTCAAACTTCACAAGTCATAAATTTATTTTGTTGCAATGGTGCAACCACTCAAGGATTTGTGCATGAATAAATATTGCATACATTTAGCATAGTATTTATCGACATAATATTCAGCGGTGTACAAATTATCATAGTGCACATTAAAGGATTAATCATTCTATAATTATGATCAAATGGTGGTGAGTAATGCAAACACAAGTATTACATTAATTACATGCCAAATATTTAGCATGATTCTATAGTTCACTTTACATGTGCACAAACCATGGTTCCACACCTATTAATTATGGTATAAACATAGTATTCTCAACACATATAATTATACATTAATTATCTCACATTCATTTCAATTAGAGTTATTGTATCATTATTTTTAAAATACATGACACATAGCTAAGTTGCATATTTTGAAGTGGTTACGGTATATCAAAATTATTATATTTGAATGGGTTAGAACCTTACTTGGTTCATCTCTTACCCCTAAATGTTCAACCTTTTGACAAGTTATAAAATGTGCATGGGTTCCAAAGCTATATGTCAGCTAGCATTTACCTATAATGAGGTCTAATTCAACACATGACTATTGTTAGAAACACACTTTCTCAAAAAATAAACATGGAATACATCATGAATGCATGACAAGATATAGATGCTAATTTTCTAGATGGTAGGCTACTAGGCTATGCGCTTTAGGATATCTAAAGGGCCCACAAGCATCAACCTAAGATTAGAACCCTTCCATATTAGAGTATAATTTTATGGTCAACCTTAAAAAAATATCATCATGCAAGAGGCATTTCAATCTCTTGGCATCTCAATACTTCTTTTGGAAATCTTGTGCCTCTAAAAGATGTTGTTGAGTAGATCCAATATGGCTTTGCATTTGTTGTGAAAATATTTCATGCCTAAGGAATTGTGGAAAATATTATTATAGGAAAATTCTACCAAATACATGTATTTTTCCCACTATCAGAACAAGGGGACTAAGTGTTATTGTACACCTTTCAAGTCATAGGTCTATTTTTAATTATCCTATATTTTAGAATATTGTAAATAATTTGACTATGTAATGGAAATGGAATCTCATATTTATATTGAGATTTTATAGTTAGAACTATCTTGTGTGATCATTAGTCTTATGATAATTGTAGGAAGTCATTGAATAGGGGGTTACTTGGTGGATTATGACTAGTATCTTTGACCATATATTTATAGTGTGTAAGGGTTATGTAATATGTAATTAATACACCCATATAGAGTGCTTGGGAGCTACTTTGACCCCACTTCCAGGTCTTGGGATTTAAACCAATCAATGGAGATTTACATTATATTTTTGGAGTAGATACATGTATGGAGATGGGGTGCATAGTTTGAATGTGGACCTCCTTGACTAGTCCTTAGCTCATGGTTCGGAAAAAAATTTCTCAACTTCTTAGGTCTCCTTCACCTATTTAAATAAGGCTTTTGATGGATATCTTATGTCCATTTTTATGTAGAGATATGGTTCTTGGATTCATCCATGTTCAAAGTGTTTATCTCCTGTGAAGATTGATATTGTATCATATTCTTGTATTTGTTGATAATACATTTGATTTGGTTCTTGAGGTTTGGTTTTTCCCTTATGAGGATTTTCTCGAGATATACCAATGTCACTCTTCCTTATATTCTTCGTCTAAGTCTCTTCCATTTTTAATTGTTGTTTATATTCTAAAACTTTGCTAAAATTTAGTTAGATGTAGAAACTAGAAGCACTCTCTTTATTAGATTAATTGTTCATTCATCATATACATTGGAAGTATATTTTCTAAAATTTGATTCTCTCATTCTATCCATTCATCTATCTTAAGGTGATATAATGAATTAAAATTGAGTTGTATTTCCAATGTGCTTTACTAATAAATCTAAAAATTAGAGGTGAATATTGAGTCTCTATTTAAAATAATTCAATGTAGTCTAACAAATATCTCATAATAATACTCTCACCATTGATGTTCTATTGTGTGTAGTTTTTACAAGGAATAAATGTGCAACATGATATGTTAATTTATCCACCATGACCATGCTTGCATCATAATGTTAAGTAGATCAATAGGAAGGCCAACAATTAAATCAATGGAGATTTCATCTCATTTACATTCAAGAATTTCACGGGGTATATGTTGAGACTTGTTAACGCAACATTCTTGAGTTCTATGAAATTGAAGCCCCTATTAATTTTTTGGTCATTTTTCCCTTTTATCTAATGTATATTTCATTTTTTATCTTATACTTTTCTCAAGCTTTCAATATTTTAACATTTTCTATCCAGATTTTACTCATTTCTCTATTTTTTTGTTTGGTTCTAATGTTCCAAGTTTTGTGTTTCCTTGGCTTTAAATTCCATAGTTTTCGTTTCCTAACTTCTTATGTATTGAACATCCATAGTTTTTAAACCTTTTTTATTGCTTAATGAACTCTAATTTTTAGAACATTTAATTTATTTCTATAAGTCAGTTGGTCCATGTTAAGGAATCCGTAATTTTTTTGTCTTTCTCTTCTAAGAGTCCTTGGAATTTCCTTCCTATGTTTCATTTTACCATCTCATCAAAAATTTAGACTTGTTAAGGTGTTGAAACCAATTGAATTACTTTTAAGATCAAGGTGTCCCTTGAGTTTCTCCCCAAATTTAACATCTTGTATTTGAATTATATTGGGCCTAATAATAGTTTGACAAGGAAATGTATGAACATTGGACAACCAATTAATGATGTTCACTTGCTAGTAGATCTCGTGCTTTACCTTGCATCTCACATTTGTGTTTTAAGGTTCATTTCTAAATGAAAACTATGGACTACACCCAATATGAACCTTTGGCCTATGTCTCCTTAGTACTTGATTTTAAATCTAAATTCTACTAGTTTGTGACATGTTTCCAACCATAGATTCCGAGGTATCCTTCCACCTAGTAGTTTTTAAGGAAATAAGATAGATGCATTTGAAATTTCTCTAGTAGAAGACCTTTGAATTAATTATTAAATTTGTACTCTTGTATCAAAGTGCTCTCATTTTAGTTGAATTTACCATACTTTAGTATTGATGAGTAAGCATGCAATGTACTATATCTTCATACCAATCACCATATATGATCCTAATCATTACATATTCATAGAAATAAATATTGGGAGATCAATGCTCACTATCATATTTAACTTAGGTCACACTCTTAGAAAATTTTCATTGGATAATTTTTAAATCAATTCCCTAAAGCACCAACATCCATTTTCCTCTATGTTCTCCTATTTTTTATATTAACATTGATTTCTTGATCTTCTATGCTATGTATTCTTGGTCAAATGTTTCCATAATATAGTTTCCCTCTTTTGTTGCTATTATCACAACATGCCCAAGTTATACATACTTGAGACCATGTTCAATTTTCCTTCATTTGAATTTTTCTATTTGGTTTCATTTCATTTTCTATCTTGGGTATTTTTTAGTGTTTTCAATATGTTTCCAAGTTCTCTCTAGGATTTTCTAATTTCTCTATTGTTGATATTTTCTTTAATGATTTCCTGTCACTTACACATTCTTTTTTTTTAGTTAATTCCCTTAAATAATTTTATATGTTTTCATCTTCAAGTTTCTTGTAGACTTGAAGTAGATTAACCTAGCTTTGATATTTTTAAGAGGACCATCTAATTGGTTTCTTTGTTCTTTTGTTAGCTTTCTTGTTCCTAGACCCAATAAGAATTTAATTGATTTTTGTAAGTTAGAAGGCCACATGTCCAAGAAGTCTCAAGGATAAGTACAAAAATTTGGAGGGCCAAAAAATGACCAAAATTTTATAATTCTTCAAAATTCACTCATATTTTGTAAAAATGCATGCACATGTTATAAATCATAAATTTTTTTTTTTTTTTTTGAAAAAAGTGATAACACCCACCATATATTAATAATATAAAGATTGTACACATTTTTCATAATATGTGTTCTAGTTTTAACCAATCAAATGTCAATCAAATGTCACCCTTAGACAAAATGTATACACAATTAGGTTTGCATCTTTTAGGATAAAATTTCTAAAAACACCACTACGAAATAAACCTCTAATGTAGCTTTCTAACTATGAGATAGCAGTTGCATAATCTGGGCACATGTAGCCTGCAAACTGGCTTGTGCTGGCTACCCTGCTTACCATGGGCGCCTGATCTGCTGCTACATGCAAAACCACGGCTAACATTGCCAATGCCAAAATGAATCCAGATAAACTGTAAATCACAAGCTTCTTTCTCCCTCTGTCAATAGAAAAATGCTGGCTATGGATCCAGCAGCATTCAAGCCGGAGGTAATTAGAGAGAGTAGAAGAGCCACTATTGTGGGACTGTAGTACATCACCGTTAAAAGCTCATGAGAAACGCATTTGTACTAGTTAAAGCTCCCCTGATTTTGGCCGGTGAGGCCTCAGAAATAATCTGTCCACAATCAAAACGCTTGGATTGGGTGCGGCGGGCGGCCGCCATGAGAATTGCTCCCAGGAAAACGAGAAAGTCTGCAATCAATAGAACAGTTCTTCGTCCATACCGGTCATTCAACCAACCACCGACTGCCGCTCCAATGATTGCACTTGCGACGGCCGTGCTCACTATGAGCTCCTGTTACACACTGCTCCATTAGTTTTAAAACATTGGGTAAACAGCCATCAATTAAGTTAAAGAGTGCTGCAAGTTTTTTTCTTGATTACATTATGATGAGAAAGAGAATACAATCAATAGAAAGGAAATTACCTGCAAAGTGGTGTTGCGATCGACGCTCTTGAAATCATCTCGAATATACAAAATGGCTCCAGATATAACACCTACATATTCAAAAGAAGCATTAATAAGATTTGTATAACCATGAAAAGAAAAAGAAAAAAAAGCAGGAGCGTGTCCAAACACAGTGGCTGCTACCCTCTAATTACCTCCGGCTTGAATGCTGCGAGATCCATAGCTAGCATTTTTCTCATTGACAGAAGAGGGAGGAAGAATGAAGAGGGAGGAAGAAGCTTCTGATTTTCAGTTTATCTCATTTTGGCATTGGCAATGTTAGCAGTGGTTTTCCATGCAGCATCAGATCAGGCGCCCATGGTAAGCAGGGTAGCCACCCCAAGCCAGTTTGCAGGCTATATGTGCTCAGATTATGCAACTGCTACCTCCAGCTGGGACTGTACCAAATGCTTGCAGGCAAACCCAGATTGCAGATTCGTTGTTTCATGCTTAAAACAACATTTTTTTATGGGTTGTGTAAGGGCATGTATCATAGGTATGATCAGATAATATTTTTAATGCCATTTTTGGGCTACATGTGAGTTTCATGTTTAAAACAACATTCTTTTTATGGGTTGTGTACGGCATACTGTGCCATTATCGTTGGTTGATTTGATTCATGCAGATAACAAAAGCCCACGTATTTCATCTCAACAAAAGAACTTGTGGTCACCCACATCACTTGCAAGAGAAAAAATTGACACAATATTCTCTCTCAGTTTATTGTGGCTAAATCATCATTAATGGCACCATTTTTTAAATACTACGCTAGAACTTCCAAGTTCTTTCCCCTCTGTTGAATTCTATTTTCTATGGCTTATGGCTTATATCTGTTTGAGTTGTTAAGGGTTGCAGACAATTGTTTGTGGTTCTGTATCTCTGTATAATGATTAGCAGCATGTTGCCTTTTTTGAGGTTCCTGCAATTTTCAAAATTTTCTTGCTGGATTTTGTGTAATTTGAAAACCCATGCATGTAGTAAATTTATTATATAATATGAGTTTAATGGTTTGCCAATTACAGTTTATCTGGGTATGCAGCAATACAATACGACTTCATTAAATTTCTTCTTACCTTCTGTTTATATGGGTACAAGCACAAAGAGTATTCTGCCAAATGCTTTTCCTGTTATAATATTATAATATAACTTGTACAGAATTATGTACTTCTAATGCTAATCACAGGAAAGATATTAAATTTTTAATTGTTTTCAAAAATTTACTTCAATTTTATATGTAAATTTTTTATTTTTATTTTTAAATTGTAATATATTATTTTTATTTTTGTGTTTATTTTCATTTATAATTTTATATTTTATTTAAAAAATAAAATTTAAAATTTAATAAATAATATATAAAAATAGCAAAACATGTTACTACAATATTATTAGTTTCAGATTATCATTAGAGAGTGCAAAAAACGAAATACATGTTATTACAACATCAATAAGTAGAGCAGTTCTAGACCAACTTTATAGAGTACAAAAATAGCAAAACATGTTGCTACAACAACAATAATTATGGTAGTTCCAATAACTAGACATACAACAAGGAGATCTCTTCTAAAGAAAATTGAGAAGATACTAAACAACACTGGTTACAAAAACTTGAAACACTGAACAACAAGCAAATGGACAGCAATTTTGAAGAAAGCCTAAGGAGCTTAGCATCCAAAAAGGCAAAAAATCCGCCATAGCCTCCAAGTCCTTTAGGAAACAGTCTCCTTAGTAAGTTGTCTATCCTTTAACCAACTATAATTGTGCTTGAACATTATATATATATATATATATATATATATATATATATATATATATATATATATATATATATATATATATATATATATATATATTTAAAGAGGGGTAAACGTTTTTGACCCAGAGCTATGAACCAGTGAGGTCACAAATGAGGGACCTCATCCCCGTTATAAATTCTCAACAATCACACCCAAATGGGGTTTTAACCTTGATGACAAGAATAACAACACAACAACTCAACCATCATACCATGTCACTATTGGCATTGTAGATAGATACTCTCAGATCATTGTTAGTTTCTAAATAATCCTGGAGCACATCAACCAAATTTGTAATTTGTGAAGAGATATTCCAACAAACTATTTGAGTTTCAATTTTAAGAGGCTTAGAGATGCTAGAAAAGACCGCAAAGCAACAAAAATTTCACATGAACTTGAGGATGACTTGCCTGCACAGTTGAGTGAGGATATTGTGGTGAGGGGAGATACCAAGCAGCATTGTTTACCATGACCAAGTGTGATTGAAGAGGGCAAGAAACAAAGAAAAAGGGAATGCCACAAGTTCTGAGAATGAGAAAAAAAACTAGAAAGCATGTTTTATAGATTCAGATTTAGCACAAAAGGGACATGATAATGGAGGATACAAAAATTTGAGGCAATTACCAATAGGTAGCTTAGCATAAAGAATCTTCCAATCCAAGAGTTGATATTAAGCATCAGCTTTAGACTTCCAAATTTGATGGCAAATCACATTCCACTTTGTCTGACTAAACTTGCAATTTCACTTAACATTGAGATGAGGTGAAAGCAAAATTGAGGGGACAAGTTGTCTATAGATGGTTTTGAGTGGAAAGAAGTGGATATTATGTACTAGGCCATTTCTAATCTTTCAAAAAGCTAGAATGACAAGGAGAGGACAGGAAACAAAAAATATTGAGGGGGACAAGTTGTTGTATTTGAAGAAAAGGTTGTTTAGTGGGAAATGTCAAGTTGAACTCAATTTGTATTTGTTGCCAAGACTTCCAGTTGAAGCTTATGGGATCCCATAAATCATGAAAAACTTAAATTCCTTTTTAAAAAGATTCTTTCCTTTAAAACTTTTAATAGCCCCAAGGGGTTTTTCATCTTGTTGAATTAGACGATTCCACCATATGGAAGAGTTTGCAAAGCTAAGGTTGTGACTAAAGGATTGATCATACCAAGCCAACTTCTTCAAGGTGATTTGTCATTCTTTTCGAATAGAGTTGAATGGAGCAGACCCATGAGTTTTGAAGTAAGGAGCCAAAAGGAGAGCTTATCGTTCCAATTGACTTTATCCTAGGAATGGATAGCAATTACAAATTGAATGTGAAATTGAACCAAAATCTTCCAAGGAACCCCTCCTTCCAAAGCTCACACAATCCATTTTTTGGTGAGGCAAATGTCTTGAGTGTAAGGGTCAATAATCCCCAAACCACCTCATTTCTTTGGTTGAATGCAGTGTAACAAAGATGTGGAAGGAGAGCCTTTCTTGTTTCCCCATTTGAACGAAGAAAAACTCCTGATCAATTGAGTTAGTTGGTTATAGAAATTTTGATATGGAAGCCAATAAGATGAGATGTAAACATGACTTTTCAAGATGATTTTATTTCCAATTTGGATGTGACCAACCATGGAAAGGAACTAATTAGTCCAACTCAAAAATTTTAACCAATTCCACATATCTTTGAGGGAGACTCCAATCCCAAAGGGAATTCCAAGGTATCTGGCGATTGTACCATTTTAATTTCATGCCATTCACTAGGGATCCAAGGGGAATGTGGGATAGGGCGAGGCATAATAAAGTTAGTTTTACTCATGGCAAGCTTGGATCCTGTGATAACATAAAATAAATCTAAAACATGTCAAGAGTCTAAGTTGTACTTCATCTGCTAAATTTAGGATCAACAACATGCTATCATCAACAAAATGGGAGTTAAGCACTTTGACATTACTAGGGAATGAAATACCATGGATAATATTAGAAGCACGAGAATGTTGAAAGAGGTAACCAAGGGCATGATTAATAGCTAAAAAAATAGGAAATCAAGAAGAGTAAGAAGAATACATTCTGGTATTCTTTCCTGTAGCAGGAGGTTGGTCACAAGTTCTAGTCTCCCCCACCCCCGTGGTACCGGAGGGCGTGTCGCACCAGCGCCGCCGGTCACGTTAAAAAGTTTACCAGGCGCACCTGCAGTTTATAGGGGGTCGTGCTACCGATTCCAGTCTAAAAAAAAAAAGAATACATTCTTATGGCAATCTGGTTGTATGTTTTCTCTTTTACTTTTTGAGAGAGTTACTAGTAATAGGAAGGATAGAATGGTCAAATTCAAATCCTATTTCCTAGATCAAATCAGGAACTTCATGATGAATCTTGGTAGTTTGAATGCACAAGAGACTGCCCTTCCTGCAGTCTTTGGAACATTTCAGATGAGGATGAATAGAAGGCTTAGGATTCTAGTAAGTGTTGTTAAAAGGTACTCCAAAAGCATAAATTTTCTTGTGTCTATAGATTTTTGTCACATGGAAGTAGTTGAATCAAGGTTAGTTTGGATATCTAAATTGGATTATGAAGTGTCAAAGGCT
Organism: Sequoia sempervirens; assembly: GCA_007258455.2. NCBI lineage: Eukaryota > Viridiplantae > Streptophyta > Pinopsida > Cupressales > Cupressaceae > Sequoia > Sequoia sempervirens. The sequence continues at coordinate 136,117,010 of VDFB02026320.1, read as the reverse complement.
AAAGTTGATTATTATGCTAAATTCTTCTAGAAATCCCTATGAATCTCAATGTAGAAGGTACCTCCAATAGCATGACCGGAACAGGGAAGAAAAGGAAGAGTATTGTTAAGCAAGAAGTTGCAGAAGGAAGTGAGCTTGAACATGAGCATGAAAGAATAAATATTCAGAGAGCTTTGGAAGAATGGCAGAAGGTTATTCCCAATACTAATTTTGATTCATCTATTTCTGTTTTGGAGAATCTCTTTGGCATGATTGATTCTTTGAAGGTCTACATCTCCGAACTTGAAGTGTCTATTGGAATCAGGTTTGATGAAGGAAATTTGGAAGATATCAAGGAAAGATGTGTGAATGCACACAATCGAGTGATGAAGGAATTGGAGAGTGTACAAGGTTGTGAAGAAGAGACATAGAAACTACTTTATTTTTGCCTAGATTGGTCTGGCAATACACTGGATATAAGAAATGAGATAAGGATGAGTGAGTCTCAGATGAGCACTCAGGAAAATACATGTTAGGGTTTTACAATGTCGATTTTCTTTCTTTTTCGAAGATTTTTCCTTTTTCGCTAACGACGCAAAAAAAATGGCAAAAAAATTTTCTCGGGGGTTGTGCCCCCGAACCCCCGCCTGGGGCCCAGCCCGACCCCAGACCCCGGCGAGGACAGGGGGCCAGGGTGTACAATATACCATGGGCTATACAGTATAGCATGATCAGTCGCCACATACCAACAATCTCCCACTTGGAGACTGATCAGGCTCCACACCATCACAATACATATAGTTTAGTAGAAGACAAAGATAATTAGAGGTGGTCCTACATTGTGTAGCTTTAGGATAAATTATTTTCGAGCTACAGGATCAAAGGATAGATGTTATCAAGAATTTTCTGGCACTCAAAGACATGATTAAACTCAGACATACTTTTGTTTCTAGTGCTCTTGGATGTATTGTTGAATAATCAAAGATTAATCTTAGTCCCAATACTTTAGCAGATGGTGTAGATTCCTTAACTAAGCTTAAGCTATTTTACAAGATTAATCAAGAGAGTCCTCAATCAGAGGTGAATCAATTCCACCACAGTTTCCTATACAGATCTTCTTACCCCCTCCTCAGGTACCAAGGAAAGAAATTCCTTCTTTTCCTTATGGGTTTTCCTTTCTAGCACCAAGCCCTAAGGGACTCCTGGAGAACTAATTAGATTCATATGTAGATATTAGGCTCTTAACCATGGAAGGGTTTTCAATATCATTCATATTTTCATTTTATTGAGGGTTAGAAAATACTATTTCTTCATCAACAATAACACCATTCACATAAGTTTTAATTATTTCAATTTTCTTCTGGTTGTTATTCTTAAAAATTTCACCCTTCTTCAAGATGATTTCGAGATCTAATTGTTGAGCATTCTTCTTAGCAATGCCTATTAGAGCACCAGAAAAGGAGTTGGTTTTAGGGTTAGGCGATGGGATAGGTGGGAGTGTTGAGGAGGTGGGAAAACCATCCGACAAAGGGGAGAATTGGTTGCGGGTGGAAAGCAAGGGTTGGAAACTCGAAGGAGAAGGGCTAACCATATGGGGAAGCAGAGCCAAGTAGACAATTGAGACTTGAAGGTGTTGGCTGACAAGATAGAGACAACTCGCGAGAGGAAGCAACAGGAGAAATCCCCAAGGCGACGAATGACAAACCACCATCACTTGGTGTTGTTGCCTCCTCGGCCAAGGAAGACACACTACCATTCAACCTAGGAAGATTAGTGCTAGGAAGGTTACCACCACCATGAATCAATGGGCAATTTTTTTTTAAATTCCTTTCTTTTCGGCAAAGATAACAAGCACTTAAATTGCCAAGAACTTCCGCAAGGAAAATATGGAGAATGCCCTCAATTTTTAGACCAATATTCCCAGGAATCTCAACCCCTGGGTTGAGGGACACAAGAACCCTTTCATTCAAGTCTTGCAAGGTAACCCTAGGCCTATCAACCTTGACCACATTACTGAATGGATCCACGATTTGAGGGACAAATGACCATAGGTCCTAAGGAATTTTTTTAACCAACAACCACCTAGGGCTCGAAAAAGCAAGAATTTCATCACAATTTACCCCCAAGGACCAAGATAGAACCCTAAAAAAGGATTTTCCAATGCTCCAATAGGGTTTTTTCAAAACTTTCAATTGCATATCATGATTCTTAAAATAAATTAAAAATAACCCTTTCAGAATCATTTAACATAATGAAATTTGGATGTTTAACTTTTTCTTCTAGACAATATGAAACCAATTATCTAAATATTTTCTAGCTGGGAGATTATCCAGGTTGATGGCAGTCATGAAGACTGCGACCTCAGATAGTCTACCCCTTTCTTTATGGATGGTGTCTAGCATATCAATATTTGGAACAATCACAATGGTGTATGGAGGATACGTACCTTGTGGCCCTCCATTAGTGCTAGAAATTTCTCCTTCACCTATGGATTCAAACACAAATTTTCACTTTCCAAACACACAGGATGATCAATTACATTGGCATCACAAAAAGATTTGGGCTGGTTAAATGCATTAACTTCTCCCTCTTCTTTCGAGATAGCCTGAGAGGATTCGAGGGGGTTGTACCCCCCTCTACGGAACTTCACACACATGAGTGGCCTTTCAAGCCAGAGAAAAATAAATACTAACTATACACAAAACCCGCATAAAGCCAAGAACATAACCACAACAAAACCCAACAAAGAGGCAATTGAATGAGAACCAATACGGAGTGGTATGGAAGATCAGTACCTTTGTGGAGAAGGGCCACGCCTCCCCCACCACAAGCCACCAAAACCCTCAAACCAGGATACCACAGTGTTTTCCAATTCTTTAATGTATATCTGGGGCAAGGTAATTTATATTTGTATGCCATGTTTTTAGAATGTTCTCATTCAATTACTGGGGCATGTATGTTCCTTGTGTGTATGGGACTAGATTCTAGAATTAACAAATTATCCTATGTATATAAGGTCATCTAAAGTGCCTTTATACATTAGGGTTATTATGCTTTGAAACTATGTCCCCTTGCATATTCTGATAGGGTGTCTCCATGTCTAGTATGTTTAATAACATCCTTGTTTGATGTGCTTTTGTCCATATAATGGATACCAGATTCACCTTGATTTATCATACCTTGGTGTACATACAATCCATTTTCCATAATAATCTCTACGATGATAAAAAAGCACAAATAGAAATCCCACGATCTATCAATAATCATCTACATCAATCTATTTCCATCCATCTCTTATCTATCTATTTTGTTTTTATTCATCATACACCATATTGTGTGACATCGATCAATTAGTACCAAATTCCTTTTCTTCTTTTACCATACTAACATTTATTCTAACCATAAGCATTTGCACCTCTATAGTGAGCAATTATGCCCCTATAGTGAGCATTTGTGCCCCTATAGTGAGAATTTGTGCCCCTCTAGCTAGCATTTGCACCATTTCAAAGTCATTTATGCCCATGAAGCAAGTAATTTCACTCATCTATCTATGACATTTATGCCATTTTATGGTGAATTGTGTCATTTTTCTATGCATTTGATCCATTCTATATTCATTTTCACCATTCTTATGTGCATTTACGACTTTCATAGGTATTTGTACACTATTCTAATGCTCAATGTGTCATTACCATGCTCATTTGTGCCTTCCATTGACACATTTGTGCCCTAACATTGGTCAAATGCATCATTGGAAATTTCCATCATCTAAAATAGTTGTGTAATTCCCTTGGAAAATGCACACATCTAGACAACAATTATGCACATCTAGCAATTGCGCATATCTAAGGCATAATTGTTATCATCCTTGGCAACTGCTCTCATCTCTAGAGAAATTATGCCACCCTAGGGTTTGCATAAATTCTTAAAACCCTAGCTAACCCTTGTGAAAACCAACCAAAAAAAATACATTTGTCCAAATGATCGCACACTAACTCATCTTTTTCCACATTCCTCCACAACTCTATCATTTTATCTACATGACAATTCTTCTGCTAATTTACCATTTTCATATATTCCACCATATCCACTCCTTTTCGAAAGTTTGACCCAAAAATTTAATTTTTTCATCAAACTCTTGGCGGGCATCTTACCTCCATTTCTTCATTCGCCAACAAACTGGGGCATGTCACCACAAATTCTTTCACACTTTCTTTGAAACAACGGTATAAAAACACATTGTCTCAAAGGGGAAAAAAGTAGACACCTAAATTTGACTAACCTATTTCTTCCAAACCATCATCATTTTCCATCATTAGATATCATCAATCCAAATTCTGTATTTAATTAAATTATCTTATTTCATCAAATTTCCTCTATTAATTAAGTAATTTTGATTATTTAAATAATTTACCAATAATTCTTCCGTTAATTAAATAATTTGATACTATTTAATTGATTCCCTTTTCTTCTGAAATTAATTAATTAATTATCCATTACCCATTTCCTAAATTAAATAATTATTTTAATTATTTAATTTATCCATCAAATTTTCAATATTATCCATTTTCAAAAATAAATAAAATTTATTTATATTTATTTAATCTATTTTGCATGTCATTAATAAATAATTAATTTCCATATATTTCCACCTCACCTCCTAATCGAGACTTACTCTCAATCCACTAATTCATCAATCTAATTTCACGCTCACTCACTTTAATTCCACTAACTTGTCAAAATAGTTAACTAATCAACTGTCAACAGCCTGTTAGTCTCACTTAACACTTCAATCAATTCTCTTGACTGAATCATGCAATCAGATATATGAAATCATGTAGTCAGTTAACAATCAGTCAAATCCACTCATCAATTCTCCATCGTTGAACATTTTAGTCCCTCCTTGGATCTTGACCATTGATCGGTGTCACCGAAAATCTATAAGTCAAACCATCCTATCATTCATTCATTATCTTAGACTGTCCAACGAACTTATTCCCAAATTGTGACAGTGCTTTATTGTTCTTATGCTTATTACAAATCTGAGAGAAAAGAATCAACACAATTCTCCAAGGGTGAAATAGAGGAGAATAATGGAGCTCAACTTAAAGGTCATGTAGGTTTAAGGTATTGATTGTTTGTTTGATCTTCTTTCAAATTGCTTCATTGGTGTGATCATTTGATTGTGCATTGTTTTATTTATTGATTATCATTTAGATTTGTAATTGAATTTCTAGGTCATAAAATATCTATTTATATATGCATGTCAAAGATAATGATCATTGCATAGGTTCTACAATAGTTGTGGATATATTAAAAACATGGACAATAATATGTTCTAATTGTTGCAAATAAGTTGGTATGAGGGTCAATCCAATTCTAGACATGATAAATTCTATGCTAGAAGCAGGCAACATGAATACTTATTTGAAAGGGGGAAATTTGAAAGATCTTGTGGTTTCAAGCGTAAAAACTTATCATATTCCAAAATCACATATATATTGATCAATTGTTGGAGTTAAAGCAACAATTGTTTTTTAAGGCAGCGATGATATTTAGTGATACACATATAAGTCTATGAGCAACAATTACCATATAATAAATAGTGATGAACAAAGGAGTAATTACCTAGTCTTTTTCTTTGCATTAACTCTTCACTCTACTCACAATTCCAACCTCCATCGTAGCCCACAGTCTTGGATGTTGCAATTATGATTTCCAATTTCAGTCGTTGCCAATGGTTCCCACTCCTTGATCATTGCTAATTATTGATCTCTAATAATCGTGTCCCCCTTTTTTCTTCTGAGCCCTCTCTTACTTCTAGTTTTAATATTTTCATGCAAATAAAATTCAACTCCAGTTAGTGTATTTCTTATATTTTAGAACTAAAATTTCACCTCATGCATGATTTATCATGCAAATATTTGAATTTTAAACTTGTTTTATTTAAATTTTTTGTTTTCTTTTTAATAATGACTATTTATATATACTGTAATAATATCCTTATTCTATTATTATTATATATATAATAATAATATCCTTATTATATTTTCCCAATTAAACTAATTTTGCAAACAACACATTCATAAGACAGTCATTATTTAAATCATAACACACAAATGTTGTATTCATGATAACACAATGCAATCATAATCATACACAAAGTAGAATGAATGCAACTACATGACTGTATGCGTAGGATTTTTATCATGCCGACTATTTCCAGCAGCTAGGTCATCTCTACCTCAATCATGTTCTCGCCCTCAACCTTCTCCTACACTCATTAGCACTCAATATCTCATCAATAAGTTAGCTCAAAAAACCATATAATCAATAAACAAAATATTCACATCATAATAATTTATCAATATTTTAATTACAATAACATGTATTTTAAAGATAACATCTAATTTATCATGTCATGAAAACACATTAATCTACGCTTCAAACACATATTATCCATTGGTTTCATCCAATTCCATTTACTATCAAATAAAGTTTATGCATGCAAAATCAAGATGTGATACCATAGTTGTTTGGTCACAAGGGTCCACATGTCCACCAGCCCTTATAGGGCTTACATCTACCTTTGTTTGGTCAAGCACAAGCTTTGACTAGCCTTTTATCCTAACCAACATAGAAAAATAACTATAACATGATCCTTAGCATTTTCTTTCGAGTCAAAATTTAAGATATGGTATACCATGACAAGAATTGCAGGTACTGAAGAAATATGTGTGCTAGTGATTTAAATTAAGGTCTTGGTGATGAGATAATTATGCTGTGACAAGATAATTATGTCATGAGGAGGAGGATCTAGGTTATTTTATTTTTCCCATACATTAGTATAGTTTGGAGTGTGGTGTCTTTGAGGAGTGTCTAGAGGAGATAATTATGTCATGAGGATTTAATGATCTTGGTGATGAGATAATTACGTCATGAGGAGGAGGATTTGGGTCATTTTATTTTTCCCATACATCAACAAAGTTTGGAATGTCCAATCCTAGAAGTTTCATCTCAGAGTCGCATCCCAAACTTCCATCTAGACCATCCTATCCCACATTGAAGTCTCATCCTGGAACATTCATGTGCTAACACTCCATGAGTCCAATTTGATGGTCAGGTTTGAGGTTTGTGACTAGACCAACATAGAAATATAGGGGTCCCAAAAGTCAAGCTCCAAAAATGTGTTCCAAAAATCAATGAAAAAATGGGTCCCAAAAATCATGTTCCAAAAATGGGTCCCATTCTAAAGTCTCGTCCCAAAGTCCCATTTGATTAGGTCTTGATAGCCTATCATGTCTTGGCAGTTTCATCTCGAAGTCTCGTCCCAAAGTCCTATCTCAACCATCTTGTCTCGCATTGGAGTCCCATGGTTGAGAGAGGAGTTTTCCAACCATCTTTATCTTTTTCCTTATTATTATCATCTTGAGTTTCTTTGAAATTTACTCAACAAGGAAAGAAGATACTACCTTATTTTTTTACTAAGAAGAATCCAAAGTTTAACCTAGTGATCTGGAGCTTAGCTCTTTACAAAGTGAACTCCCTAAACCTCTCGAGCGATATGCAACAAACTCTCATTCACATCACATAAATCAAGAGTCGAACTCACAATTAGAACTTCTTTAAATGACAATGAGACCGTGGAGATACTACTTTTTAATAGCATCCCATTTCTTCAAATATTAAAATATTATAAACTAGCAATCGCACCTTGGTGTTTAATGGGTACGTTGAAGAGATGTGGAAGATCAATTGGGAAAATTTTGGTCTTTTTTTTTGCATATATTTATGTGTTGCATGGAGGTTCAATTGGTAGGCCATTTAGAAAATGATTTCATTTGTGAAACAAAGGTATGAATGTAGAAGTGATATAGCTTCAAACTAACTATGCATCCACTTATAGGGATCAAAACATGACTAAACAAAACATCTAAATTAGAAATATAATCAAGCTCCATTACCAATAGGCTCATGTTATGTTTGCAATAGGGAGAGAGGGAGAGAGAGTGAGAGAGAGATAAGGGATAGAAAGAGGAAGAGAGAAGAGATAAGGAATAGAAAGAGGGAGAGATAGAGTGATAGAGAAATAGAGATATAAGGAAATATAGAGGGAGATAGATACTGAGAGACAAAGAGAGAAAAATAGATATAGAGGGGGAGATAGAGAGAGGGAGAGATAAAGAGGGAGATATAAAGATATATGGGAAAATAAAGAGAGAGATGAGATATATGGGAAGAGAAAGGGAGATAGAGGTATATATAGAGAGATAGATATGGGGATAGGGAGGGAGGGGGGAAGGGAGGTTGAGAGGGGGAGAGAGATAGAGAGGGGGAGGGAGAGAAAGGAAGAGTGATAGGTAGAGTGGGGAGAGAGAGAGATGGGTGGAGGGAGAGAGAGAGAGAGAGAGAATATGGGGGAGAGGAAGAGATATAGATAAAGGAAGGAGAGAGAGAAGAGGGGGTGAGGGGAAGAGAGATACTTAGAGAGAGGGGGGTGGAGAGAGAGGGGGGCAAGCATGAGAAAGAAAATGGTACAGAAAAGTAATAAAGAGAGGGAGAGAAAGCTAAAGAGGGGGAAAGATAGATAGAGATAGGGAGGGATAGATTAAAAATTACTTTCACCCAAATGATAATAATGATATCATCTATAAATCTAATTTGATACTACAATAAACTAAATGATAATTCACACTTAATTTTTTTAGAATGATGAAATAGACATAGATGGATATGAAAATATTTCCAAGTATCCTACATTTTTTTCCCGAGCTAAATGGCAGGACCACTCTTGTGCCAATCAAAATTCTCCTTCATCCTCTCAAGAAGCTTAAAACATGCATCAATTACACCTTCTTTGAGAAACCCATCAATGAGCATAGTCCAAGTGATTTCATTAGAACTAAAACGGTTGATGATAACATCATAAAAATTAGGTTTGCCTCTCTTTCCTTTCCTTCTCTATGAAGACTAGTAAGCACTGAGTTGCATATAGATATCCTAAGTTCAAATCCATTTTCAATCACTGATTCTAAAATCTCTAAAGCATGTGTAGATATCCCTTGTTGGCAATACCCTATTGCAAGAGAGGCGTATATTGGTCCATTGGGAACCAAGCCTCTTTCTTGCATACTTTGGACCAATAATTTGATCTAGCTACCAAAATAGCATAGGTACTAGTAGCAAGTTGGCAATCCTTTTCTACCAAAATATCATTTCCTTTAGAGTCCATGGCAAGTGTTGGTTGTTCTTTGCAATGCTTTTTTCCACCTCCCTCGACCCAATCATAAGAAAATGGTACGTTAGATAATAATCAAGTTGGCAATTGTTCTTCTTTATTTTTCTTAGAACGTCAAAAACATGATTAATTTCACCTAGTTGGATGTTAGTATCGATGAGAACTTGTTATATGTTACTTGATCTAGTTTCAGGCCTTTCTCGTCCATTTCTCCAAGAAGAAATTATGCTTCTACTAACTTTCCTTTTTCTGCAAAGGCCGTAAATAAGAGCACTATATGTGTAGGCATCTAATTCACACTTGTAATTTTCATTTCCTCAAAAATTTTAAATGCTCAATCCATCTTATTTTGTTGTACCCAAAATAAAATTTGCTATATTTAGAAATTTTGAACAACAAATGAAGCATAGGGTTTTTGTGGGTTTTATGTCAAGAAGACACTTGCAAATTTTGAAAATTTTGAAATTAGGGTTTTAGGCCCCTATTTTTAGGAAAACCCTAAAAAATAGGATCTTTCTAGAAATGACTCAAAATGATTTTGATTAGTTTATTCTTCATCACAATCACATTGGTCCAATCAGAATCACAAAAAAATCAATTTTTCTTTGGTGGGTCTATTTCACTTTTTCAGGAGAAAAGCTAGGACCTCTGAGGTCAACAATGGCAGATGGCCAATACCAGGAATCAAGATCTAAGAGTTTCAAATGCTCCACAGAAGAATCTGTGGAGAATGATGCTCAAAAGACGCTCAATGATGGAGGGAGATTTCAAAAGTTAAAAAATACAAAAAAATAAATTGTCTAGAAGATGCACACCTTGTCACAAGGGAGATGCCTTTGCAGTCAACACCTTGGTCAAAATTTTCAATGCCTATGCATGTGAATTAATGAAAACAATCACAACTGTGAACATGGTCATGTTGTCAATAGCACGGTCAACCCAATCAAGCAACACAATGAATGTGAAGCGCAAAGAGGTGAAAATATTCAAGCAAAATTGATGACACTAAAGCCAAAAGCACCACTGTAGGCCAAGGGCACCCATGAATTCAAGAGGGAAACTACAGTTGTTAAGAATTTCAAAACCAGTCATCTTCAAAATTCTGCTAGCTTTTCGACGGATCATCAAGAAAATTCACCAAATTCATCAAACACTGGAAAATGACAGCAGAGGCAGGAGATGCTGAAGGTCAAGAGATAAAAATGGTAGTCTATCAAGGAAAAATCACCCTTGTAGCCCAAGGGAACCCAAGAATAAAAGCATTCAAAAGTCAATCTTTGGATTAGTTATCTCTAGATGATCTTCCCAAATTTAGCCCAACTTAATGACAAATCTATTTGCCAACTCATAGGACATATCAAATAGCAGTAGTTGTTGATCAAACAAGCACATGAAGTAGAAGATAAATTGAATTTCGTCAGAGCAAAAGCGCCCCTGCTGGCCAGGGGTGCCCAACATTTTGGGCAGCCAAAAGTAGTTTTTAGCAGTTGTCTTCTCCAAGACATCTGCTCAAAATCCTTCCAACTTTGTAATGAGTCCAGTAGTCGGCTCACGGGACCTGTCAAATGCTCATAGACAAAGATTAAGCAAAAAATGTTGAAAGTCAAGGCAAGTTGAAAAATGTAAAAAATTGGCTAAGTATAGAGAAAAATGTAGCCTTCTAGCAAAAGGTGCCCAACTTTTTGGAGCATCAAATGTTGCTTTCAAGCTTCGTGACTTCCAAGAAGACCTCTTCAAAGTTGCTTAGTCTTCGCAATGAAACCGTCAGTAGATACATCGAAGTAGTCAAACTCCTAGCAATGAAGACCGAACTAGAGCATTTCATCAAGGGTTAAAAAGTGTAAATTGTGTCTCAGAAGCAAAAAGGTGCCCTTGCAGGCCAGGGGTGCCCAAGAATTTGAACTTCCTGAACCAACTTTCAAAGCTTGCACAACCGGTCATCCTTTCTAGGATTCTTCTAGCTTCGTCATGAATTCAACATCCAGCCTACAGGTATCAACAATCACCGGTAACTACAGATGGAAGCGTGGGAGGTCAAACTTGAAGAAATTCAAAATCATTTAGAAAATGGATAACACTAGCAAACAAAAGCACCTTATCTCAAAAAGGTGCCTAGAAATTTGAGCCATCAGAACCAATTTTTAGCTCCCAAGAACATCTCCTCAAATTTTATCATACTCTACAAAGAATCTATCAGCCAAGCCTCGGGATCAATCAGGCATCCAAAATTCAGGATCAAACAGAGATTGTTCATCACAAAAAAAGATGAAATTAAAAAATATTCTAACACTGGTGAAACTTGGATGCCTAAAGTCAAAGTGGGCCCAGTTTGACTTGAGTTACAATTTTTGAAGGCTTCCTCATGTCTAAGCATCCCAAAATTTGGGGAAAAATTCCAGTTAACAATCAATCGTGCAAGTTGACTCCTCAATCGGGGTTTTGAATGTCCTAACTGATGCTTCCACCTCCAAATGATATTATCAAGCATTTGGGTGTCCTTTCTCATTATTTCTATAGGCTGACTTCAAACGCCAAACATAGAAGCTTTCCTCTCTATGACATTTGAATGATCAAATGGAGGAGGTTTTGAGTGTTCTTCGTATTTTCAAGAACAAGTTGCACAGAAGGACGTCTTTCCAAAGTTCATATCTCTAGGCATCATTTTTTAAAGGCAACAATTCATAACCTCCATATTCAAAGAATGCTAGTTCTCTTCTTTTTTAATCTTCTTCGAGATTGAAAATTCTTCCCATAATTTCTTCTACTTCTATCTTAGGTTTTCTTGCATGTTCAAGCAAAATCCATTTTTTCACAAATTTGACTTTTGGGTTCATTCAGCACAACATTTGCCACAAAACCCACGTGCTAGAATTTTTGAAAATATTACCCCGCTACCTCCAATTTTTAGGGTTTTTGAAAAAATCACCTTTTTCATAAACTGACATTGTGGGTTTGCTTAGCACAAAGGCACGTACAAAACCCATGTGTTAGAATTTTTTTGGGAAAAAGTGTCTTGCGACCTCTACCTCTGAGGGGTTGTTGCATGTCCAAGAAAAAGTTAGCTTTTCAAAAATCTAACATTTTAGGTCCATTCAAAAAGATATTCTAAATAAAACCCACATCTCAGAATTTTTTGTAAAAATTGCCTCTCGAGGAAGCTATTTTTAGCCTATGTGAAAAAGTTGTTCAAATAGTATTGTGTGCACAATCATTCTTCTATATTTTCAGTATGTAGTTCTCTCAAGTTGAATTCAAGACCAAATCGGTCTTGCTTCGTGATTTCCTGAAGACAGCTAACACCGACTTACATCAAGTGAATTTGGTGGTTGATTTGGACAATTTGACAAGCGTAGACACTCAAAGTCTACGAATTTCATATGGTTTCATACCTCATATATCTAATATCCTTTCAAGGCCAGTTTAGAGGGTTGAATACCATTGGAATTCGTGGATGTGCAACAAGTTCATGAGCATTTCTCATAGCAAGAGTGTTCATAGTCAAACTTCGCAATTTCATCATGCAACACTCTTCCATTGAGAAAAATCAAGAAAAGCGTTAGAAGCATAAAACTACAAAAGAAATAGAGGTCATCACTCCAATTACAGAGCCACTAGAGTTACCAATTAGTGATCTGCCAGTTGAAGTGTCCAGATATTTCCAGGATTTCTCAAGTTGCTAACAAGCGGTAAACTGACAATTGAGGCATGTGGTGATCTCCAGATGATGAGGCAGTTAACAACTTCTTGGAGGAGTTGATTGCTCGAGATGGAAACTAGTAGACTACTAGTTGGGGCATCCTACTTTTTCCAAAGATAGCATTTAAAACAGCAATTAAACTTAATGCCTTTTCCAAGTTAACTCGTTGTCCCACCTTTCATGCATGTCTATTTTTGGAGGTCCACCTCTTGTACAGTGAGTTAGTTAACTCAAGTAGTCTTTCCAGTTAACGATTAGTTACATTTGTTTAGACTAGGAATAAATCTTATTGATTGGAAAGAATTGAATGTTAACTCAAGGAGATTTTAGGGTTCCCTACTCCTTTGAGTATCTATAAATAAGAGCAACATTTACTCATAATTGTTTAACCATACTTGTGATAACAAAACGTTGAGCTATTTTTGTTAGCTTTCTTTTTGTTCATGTACTTGCATTCAATCTTTGTTCAAGTGTAATTTGGCTGATTGTTGACATGTTGTCCTCTTCATACAAATTGTTGTCCCAAATGTGTAACCATTGATTATGTTTGAGGAAATAAAATCAAAAGTACAATGAGTCTTTGATCCAAATTCTCAAGATCTTTCAATATTTCTTGTTTCTATAATCTTTGTTTCGATCTACACCTCGAAAGAGAAATGATCCTTCGAGGGAATTTGGAGATTAAGTTTATTGTTTGATGTTGTTTCTTATAATCTTTATTTCATCTTACACCTCGAAAAGAGCAATGAGCCTTCAAGGGAATCTTGAGATCTAGTTTATCGTTTGATGTTCTATTTTTATAACCTTTATTTCAGCCTACACCTAGAAAGAGCAATGAGCCTTTGAGGGAATTCTAAGATCTAGCTTATCATTTGATGTTTTACTTTCATAATCTCTATTTCAGCATACATCAAAAAAAGCATTGAGCCTTCGTATGCATTTTGAGAACCAGTTTGTCTAAGTTACCCAAATCATTCCCCATTACTTCTAAATCCTCTTGCTCTGAATTTACTTGAGGAGATAGAAGCGTTATAAATTTAGGCCTAGTTGTAGTTGAGATTACGAAACCAGAGAAAACCTTAGCTGCAATGCAAAGAGTTTTATAAACCTTGTGCTCTCAACTGAGATAAAAAGATAGGAATTTAGTTTACTTTACTTTTTATGCATAATCAAAAAAAGAGGGAGCTTCCCCTCCTAATTTGAAGAGTAGTTTATCTATGTATAGTTTTCTATTTCCAATACGCACTCCAAAGGTGCGAATTGAAACACCAACAATTTTCTTTGCAAATATCATGGATCACGCTTGTGTAAGTATACATTGTGGGAACCATGCCATCCTCTACTATTTGTGAAATAAATTGTCTACCTCAGAAAGGTGATATCCTTGCATAGCCCATCAATGAGTGCATTGTAAGTATCAAAATTCGTTCCACAACCATTATCCTTCATTTGGTCTATTAACTTGAGTTCTTTGTGAGATTTTATGTGCTTGCAGTACCCATCAATGAATGCATTCTAAGCTATTTCATTTGGTATCAACCCTTTCTCAAAAAAATTAATAAATAAATCACTACCCTAATCCAACATTGCCTTCTCACAAAGTCCTTTAATAAGTTCAATATAGGTGTACAGGTAAGGCTCACATCTAGTTTTCTACATCATGCCAAACAGCCTACATACATTTTCAGTGTTTCCCATTTTGCAATAGCCTTTAATTAAAGTTTTAAATGTGACATTTGTAGGAGACAAACCCATTTTGAATATTCTATCAAAAAGCAACATGGTTGTATGCATTCCCTCTTCCTTGCATAGTTCGTCAATCAATTCAATGAATGTGTGAGTATTTGGTTTGTAGGTTCTCTTTCTCCTTTCTTTCCTAGAAGATGAATTGCAGCATCGGCCTTTTTTTTTTTTTGTGCAGAGACCATGAATAAGAGCATTGTAAGTTAGGGGAGAGGGGCCTACAGTGGAGCGGGGTCCATTAGGTGGGACAGAAGTAGTTCATAGTGGGCCCCATAGTGAAACACCTTAATATCCAATTGCAAAACACTTTTTATCAAATTGACAAATCATTTGATGTCACATCAGCGCACCAATAAAACATGACTTAGTGCACCACTATTGATCTCACCTTTTCTTTGGGTCTTTTTTGATATCTCAACAAAAAGCATGTTGATGTGGCATCATATTTGATGATGTGGCCCTAAAACGAAATATAGAAACATGTGAGTTGCCAAATAAACTATTGTACAAAATTGAGAGTGATTTGAAATTTTCACGTAGGTTTTTGAGAAATGCAAAGTTAGGGTGCTCCACTATAGGCCTCTCTCCCCTACCACATTAGGACTTATTCCTTGTTTTGTTATATTATCAAATCAATTAAGCATGAATGTTGGGTTGGCATCCTCTCTCAACCATGTGCTTCACTAGATCATGTGATCCCTACAATTGCCCTCTTTCACAAAGAACTGTGATAAGCATATGCTTGAAAGTTTCTAAAGCCTTTTCAACAAATTCATTTTGTACATATTTTGCAACCATTGCAGTCCATGAGATGGGCATCTTTTCAGGTATTATGTCAAACAGTTCACATGCCTTCTTAATGCTTCCACTTTTTGCATGCATGTCTACTAGGGTAGTTGCGACTATGAAATCTGACAAAGTTCCTCTATCCTTTATGCTTCAATGGATGTCCATACTATTCCAAAGCTCCCATTTTGGCATGGGAAGGGAGGATGGTAGCAAAGGTTGTGGAATTTGGCTTTAAACCTGACAATTGCATTTGCTTGGAAATTTCTAAAGCCTTTTCAGCAAATCCATTTTGTGCATATCCAAGACCACATCTCTTTGAGGCACCTTGTCAAACACTTCACGTTCCTTGTCTATGCTTCCACATTTTTGGATACATGTCTACCTGAATAGTTGCAACTACAACATCTGAAAAAATTCCTCTATCCTTTATTCTTTGATGGATTTCCATAACATGTTCCAAAGCCCCCATTTTTGCAGAGGCAGGGAGAATGGTAGCGAAGGTTTGACACACACAGCCTTCAAAATAACTAAAGGCTTTCAAGTTTTCTTCCTACCTTAAAAGTAAAATTTTAAAAATAAAATAGATAACATTCCCACTCGTTCTTTCTGCCTCAAAATTAAATTGCAAAAGATAATTTATCATATAGACTGTAAATTATAATTCTGAGGAAAAATAAGAAGAGTTCAAACCAAAGAAACTGGTGAGGGGAGGGGCTGTAAGCATTGAAAAGGCGCATCTGAAGATTGATAACGAAGGGAGCAACGAATTGGAATAATAATGGCCTAAATATACTCCAAATTGTCAATCGCGCGCTCTCGGCCAAGAATAGTGGAGGGATGAGATAGCAGAGGATCTAGAATGCAGAGTTTCCGAGTTGGCAGGGAGTTGGTTAGCGGAAAGGGAGGTGGTTTCGGCGTAAAGAAGATTCAACGGACAGCCACTGATCAATGTAGTTTAAGCATGATCAATGTAGATTCAACACGCTTCCCTTTATTAAAAATAGATTTGGTTATTTATTTATTTTAATTATTATTGAATCAAATCTAGGGCCATGACTATTATCAAGGGAGTTGAACACTCTTCCCTTTATCATAACATGCCCCAACAGTGCTTCTTAATATCATCCAATTTTTATTGCATATACATTATTTGAACATGTCCTACATATTTCAACACTCTAGTATGCCTACGATAAGACTATGCTATCATAACATAATCACACCAAACAGACAAGACCACATTGACAAGATCACTAATGTGGTCTTGTCCTAGACTATTAAATTCTCAAGACTCAATCATCACAAGATTCAAATTATTTATCTAGTTATAGATTTTCAATTTTGGCTCTCTATCATAGCACTATAATGTAGTCTATAATCACATAACATTAATTTCTAAGTAAACCCTAATTTATCTCAATCTATTTTAACTTATAATTTTCATCTTTGTTTACATTTTCCCTCCTCATTATTTATATTGATTTGAATTGATCTAATCTTACATAGCTCTCTTGCTCCTTTGTGAGCTTGCATAGAAAATAAGAGTACTCATTGGTGTGCCCATGTGGGATTTGCACTCACTAGAAAATCTATTTGTCACTATTTTATAGGTAACCAACCACTCCAAACCACATAAAATAAAGATTATTCTTTCATCTTTCATAACTAGTCTACTTAAGCTTTTATCTTTTAAGTAATTATTACTACTTAAGTTATATATATATATATATATATATATATATATATATATATATATATATATATATATATATATATATATATACACACTTGTGACTCAATGTTAATTAATTACTTTCTAAACACAATTTAAATATTCAAGATCATCCCAATGTACCACATGCATAGTTCTCTTATGTAATACAACCAGCTACAAACTTTTTGTTGGAGAGGCACAAGAACAATATATTGTTCATTCAAACTTCACAAGTAATAAATTTATTTTGTTGCAATGGTGCAACCATTCAAGGATTTATGCATGCATAAATATCGCATACATAATTTGGCATAGTATTTGTCGACATAATATTCAACGATGTACAAATTCTCATAGTGCACATTCAAGGATTATTCATTCTATAATTATGGTCAAATAGTGGTGAGTTATGCAAACACAAATATTACATTAATCGCATGTGCCAAATATTTAGCATGATTCTAGTTCACTTTAAATATGCACAAATCATGGTTCCACACCTATTAATCATGGTATAAACCTAGTAATCTTGACACATACAATTATAAATTAATTATGTCACATTTATTTTAATTATAATTGTATGAATCTTTTTAAAATATATGACATGTATAGCTAAGTTGCATATTCTGAAGTGGTTATGGTATATTCAAAATTGTTATATTTGAATGGGTTAGAACCTTACTTGGTTCATCTCTTACCCCTAAATGTTCAACCTTTGACACTCTAAAATGTGCATGGGTTCCAAAGCTATATGCCTGCTAGCATTTACCTATAGTGAGGTCTAATCTAACACATGATTATTGTTAGCAACATACTTTCTCAAAAAATAAACGCGGAATACATCAAGAATGCATGACAAGATAGATGTCAATTTTCTAGATGGTAAGCTACTAGGCTATATGCTCTAAGATCTCTAAAGGACCCACAAACCTCAACCTAAGATTAGAACCCTTCCATATTAGAGTATAATTTTATGAAGGGTCACCCTTAACAAAAAATTATCATCAAGCAAGAGATATTGATTCAATCTATTAGCATCTGAATACTTCTTTTTACAATCTTGTGCCTCTAAAATATGTTTTTGAGTAGATGCAATATGGCTTTGCATTTTTTGTGACATGGTGGAACTAATAAACACTTGATCCTTTAACAAGTCTGTCTCAATTAAAAGGTGTTCTACAAGATCTACTATACAAAGGATTGAAAATATTTCATGCCTAAGGAATTGTGGAAAATATTGTTATAGGAGAATTCTACCAAATACATGTATTTTTCCCACTATAAAAACAAGGGGACTAAGTGTTATTGTACACCTTTCAAGTCCTAGGTCCAATTTTAATTATCTTATATTTTAAAATATTGTAAATAATTTGACTACATGGAAAGGAGAATATTGAGATTATATAGTTAGAACTATCCGCCATGTCTGATTGGTCTTATGATAATTGTAGGAAGTCATTGAATAGGGAGTTACTTGGTGGATTATGACTAGTATCTTTGACCATCTATTTATAGTGTGTGAGGTTTGTGTAATCGGTAATTATTACACCCACATGGAGTGCTTGGGAGCTACTTTGACCCCATTTGGTCTTGGGAGTTAAACCAATCAATGGAGATTTACATTATATTTTTGGAGTAGATACAATTAGCGGTGGGGTGCATAGTTTGAATTTGGACCTCCTTGACTAGTCCTTAGCTCATGGTTCAGAAAAAATATTCTTGACTTCCTAGGTCTCCTTCACCTATTTATAAAGCTTTTGATGGAGATCTCATGTCTAGTTTTATGTGGAGTCATGGTTCTTGAATTCATCCATGTTCAAAGTGTTTATCTCAGGTATGAAGCTTGAATCTTGACATCATATCATAACCTTGTGTTTGTTGATAATACATTTGATTTGGTGCTTGAGGTTTAGTTTTTCCCTTATGGGGATGTTTCTGAGATATATCAACGTTACTCTTCCTCATATTCTTCGTCTCAGTCTCTTCCATTTTTAATTGTTGTTCATATTCCAAAACATTGTTGAAATTTAGTTAGATGTAGAAACTAGAGGCACTCTCTTTATTGGATTAATTGTTGGTCCATCACATGCATTGGAAGTATATTTTCCAAAACTTGATTCTCCCATTCTATCCACCCATCCATCTTAAGGTGATGTAATGAATTAAAATTTCAAGTTGTATTTCCAATGTGCTTTACTAGAAAATCTAAAAATTGGAGGTGAATATTGAGTCTCTATTTGAAATAATTCAATGTAGTCTAACAAATATCTCATAATAATACTCTCGCCATGGATGTTCTACTGTGTGTAGTATTTATAAGGAATTTAAATGTGCATGTTTGTTCATTTATCCACTATGACCATGCTTGCATCATAATGGTAAGTAGAGATAGGAAGTCCAACGATGAAAACAATAGGGATTACATCCCATTTCCATTCAAGAATTTCATGGGGTATATATGTTGAGACTTGTTAACACAACATCATTAAGTTCTATGAAATTGAAGCCCCTTTTTTGTCATGTTTCCTTTTTATCTAATTTACTTCATTTTTTATCTTATATGTTTCTCAATCTTTCAATATTTTCACTTTTTCTATCTAGATTTTTATTGTTTCTCTAGTTTTTTTGTTTGGTTCTAATGTTCCAAGTTTTGTGTTTCCTTCGCTTTAAATTCCATATTTTTCATGTCCAAACTTCTTATGTATTGAACATCTATAATTTTTAAACCTTTTTTTATTGTTTAATGAACTCTATTTTTTAGAACATTTAATTGATTTCTATAAGCTGGTCTAGGTCCATGTTTAGGAATTCTTAATTTGTTTGTCTTTCTCTTCAAAGATGCCTTGGAATTTCCTTCCTACATTTCATTTTCCCATCTCACCTAAAATTTAGAATTTTTAAGGTGTTAAAACCTATTGAATTTCTTTTAAGATCAAGGTGGCCCTTGAGTTTCTCCCCAAATTCAACATCTTGTATTTGAATTATTTTTGGCCTTGTAATAGTTTCACAAGGCAACCAATTATTGATGTTCACTTGCTAGTAGATCCCATGCTTTACCTTGCATCTCACATTTTGGTTTTAAGGTTCATTTCCAAATGAAAACTATGGACAACACCCAATACGAACCTTTGGCTTATCTCTCCTTAATACTTGATTTTAAATCTAGAGCCTTCTATTTTGTGACATGTTTCCCACCTTAGATTCCAAGATATCCTTCCACCTAATTGTTTTTAAGGAAATAAGATAGATACATTTGAAATTTCTCTAGTAGAAGACCCTTCATTTAGTCATGAAATTTGTACTCTTGTATCAAAGTGCTCTCATTTGAGTTGAATTTAGCATACTTTAACATTGATGGGTGAGCATGCAATGCACTATATCTCAATACCAATCACCATATATGATCCTAATCATTATATATTCATAGCAATAAATATTGTGAGCAATGCTCACTATCACATAACTTAGCCCTACTCTTAGACAATTTTCATTCAATAATTTTTCAAATCAAATTCCTAAAGCACCAACATCCATTTTCCTCTCTGCTCTTTTTTTTTTTTTAATTAGCATTGATTTCTTGATCTTCGATGCTATATATTCTTGGCCAAATGTTTCCACAATATAGTTTCCATTTTTTATTGCTCTTATCACAACATGCCCAAATTATACATATTTTTTTTTAATTAATGAAATGTAATTACAAATAAGAAAAACCATTACAAAACAAGAAGCAACCACAACTCTAAGAAACCAAGATCTAAACTCCGCATATAACTTGAGACCGTTTTCTTTTTTCTTATTTGGTTTCATTTCATTTTCTATTGTGCTGTACAGACATTGCCCCAAGAACAGACCTACCACAGCTTTGCACCCGAAAAACATGAATGTCATGGATGTTGCAATGGCGTTGACCAGAGTCAAAAATGTTTATACAACTGCTATATTGGATACCCAACAAGCGGTAGCAACTATTCCTGATCCGCATTCAGTGGGTATATTTCAGAATTTATAATCCAGGGAACTGGTCTGACGCCATGGGAGAAAAAGATTATGTATAGCCCAACAATGGCCAGGTATCCACGGCTGGGGCATCCGCGAGTGTCAGTGAACCATGGGCTGGAGATCACCTTACCGTACAAATGTTTGGTTGTAGAGTTGCAATTATACATACTCCAGGCAGCATCTGAACATTTTGAAAACAAATAAGAAAAATAAGTACATATTTGATTGAAAGAGCATTTGGTAATAATTGTATATAAGAGTAAGCGTTGATCAAAATATATAGACAGTTAGTCAAAACATATACATAATTAATATACAATGTTTTTTTAGATTTGGTTGTGTAAATTTTTTAATATACATTATTTTTAAATTTGATTGTGGAAATTTTCTTTTGAAGCGAATCCACAATCATTGTGGGACTGTAATACATAACCGTGTTGATGTCTACAAATTGCAGTACATAACGGACTGTAGTACTTAGATTAGTGGCTTACATTATGGTTTGAAAAAAATATACATCAAGAAGATTCATTCCTTGCATTATTGTTTCAAAAAGTATACCTGAAGACCACTCGTACAAAAAGGGGGAATATTATCTCTTTCACAGTCCACAGATTAGAGAGTTGAATCTTTTCATGGCCTCCTATCTCCATTTCTGCTTCCACAGATTCCTTGAGCGCTTGAATTTCATTTTCAACAGTGTCCGGTGGGTATATCTTTTTAAGGATTGTGATAGCTTCCTCCTCTCTTTTCTGCTCACAATACACAAGGTGCAGGTAACTATTGGATCAGGTTAATGACTAAGATTTGCAACCACCCATATTAAAGTAGCAGTGGTGTGGCTGCTTTACAGCCCTTAGTTCACCATTAAGCAATAAAACATCCATAATAGTGTTGAAGTTGACTTGATTGATGGCATACAAAACACCCAAATGTTTTATTTTCCCTAATGGCAAGAAAATAATCATCCACAGTTTTTGCTTACCTTTCTGTACAACCAACGAGGAGACTCGGGTAAGAAGATCATTAGTACAAATTGTAAAAGAGCAGGAAGCCCTGCAACTCCAAGCATCCACAGCCATGTTCCAGGAGCCTGCATCCATCCATGTATTTGTAATTCATTTCATTTCCCAAGTTCAATCCTAATCTAACGTCAAATGGTTT
>VDFB02026320.1:135737640-136094581 GCA_007258455.2 Sequoia sempervirens | reverse complement strand
GGAGTTAGAAATCTAAACTTGAAAGAATTAGAATTTTATCCTTCATGGAAAGAAAGTTATGCGTTATACTGTGTGCGTCGCTTTTTAAAAATGCTCTTTTTTGAAAAAAACCAATTTTTGTGGGAGATGGAAAAAGAAGTGCAATCTGATTCCAAAAAAATTGAAAAAAATATTTTTAGAATCTACAAACAAAATATGACAAGACTCTAGTTTGCATCATCTTCAAATTCCTTACCGTTTAATCGCTATAGGTGCCCGAATGTGGAGATTGTGTTAAAAAAAAAATATCAGTGTCCAGTTAGGCCAAAAAGTGTAAACCACTATTGTGGGATCACCCATCAAGAAGAGAAAGATGTGGAGAAATATATCCACCAACCTCTAGAATCATTCATCATGTAAATTAAGAATAATCTACTCATCATAATGGAACAATGGAACTAGAAGGAGTTCAACCTTTTGTTAATTATT
Organism: Sequoia sempervirens; assembly: GCA_007258455.2. Taxonomy (NCBI): domain Eukaryota; kingdom Viridiplantae; phylum Streptophyta; class Pinopsida; order Cupressales; family Cupressaceae; genus Sequoia; species Sequoia sempervirens. The sequence continues at coordinate 136,094,113 of VDFB02026320.1, read as the reverse complement.
ATATTACAGAGGTGGTTGGGGAAAATGAAGTAGAGAACCAAGAGATCTAGCAATATATTTCTTCACCCCAAAGATATAACATCATTAAAATTCCTTTGGACAGAAAATTATTGAATTTGGAGGAAGGAGGAAAATTAGTGCAATATGTGTTGCATCTTGAGAAGATTGGTTGTCATTGATGTCAAATGTGTGCTAAAATTTGTATATGCTCCAAAGATAGTCAATGTGCAGAGATATCAAATGGTACAAGTCAACATTACAATATACAGAGGAGTGATGATCAACTTGACATCTAAGTGTGATGCATAGGTGGGTACATATGTTCTAATGTTTCTACAATATGTTTATATTGATATCTTTCCATTTTGGTGTATCGTACTTAAAGAAAAGTAGCAGAAGATGTGTCTAAGGAATTCATAATATATATCATAAGGCAAAGACACAATGTTTTGTTTCACATCCTTCCGTAGAGCAAGATTTATTCTTACGATTCAGAAGGTAAGTTGATAGAGACGCGAAGGTGTTATATCCAATATTTCAATTCATTACACATTTTGCAGTGAAAGTTATAAGTGGCAGAGTTTTGGTCAATGCTTTGGAAGTGCAAAGTTATGTTGAAGGCTTGTTGGAATGCTTTGCATTCCTCTAGAAGTGAAGATTTGGCCATGCACCAGCAGAAGATTGTATAGATCAATGGTATGATTTTGTGTGGACCTTCTACATGTATCAGAGTATCTCAGGTTTGAAGCACATGCAAATCTTTCTTGTTCTAGTACCACACAACTATTTCAAGTCAATTTGTGAAGATATGCTTTTGTTGAGGATGACTTGAGCATTTTGGTGATGTGTACCACAATTTTATTGTCACGTGGAGTCTAAGAAGTGTTTATATATGTTGTATGAGTCATGATGACTCATCTAGAAGAATTGTAAATGTCTTATCGTTTATGTATATTGCCAATAAAGATGTAGACTGACATGTTACAAGTTTGATATTCCTTATTTGTGGCTGACTGAATTGTATTTTACAAGCGTACAAATGGTATATATTGAAGATAAAATATGTGAAATCAATGAAGAATTTGTGTGAAGATGTATGATTGCATGAGCAAAGCGTGACAAGATCTACTACAAACCCAATGAGTAGAATTGATGATTATTAGTGGTTGAAGCCATAATATCAATCATATTTTAGTTATTCTTTCTTTCAATTAGGGAGTAGTAGATTCCTTGGGTTTCAACCCCTAGATCAAAGTCAGGGAATAGTTGCTTCCTTGAGTTGTAACCAATAATCAAATAATTGTTTTTACTTGTGAGGCCAGATTAGGACAATAGCTCCTAGCAACATTTCTCATTGTGGTTTTTCCCTTGTGGGGTTTTCCACGTAAATATGGTGTCATTTGTGTTCTTGTGTGGATGTTTATCTTCTTTCATGTTTCAATTAAGTAGGTGAATGATTAATTGGTTTAACTTAGCATGAAAAGTAGTTATTTGGGATTTAATTTTAAAGCATATACTGACTCACCCCCCTCTAAGCATATACTGACTCACCCCCCCTCTAAGCATATACTGACTCACCCCCCTCTAAGCATATAATTTTAAAGCATATATTGACTCACCCCCCTCTAAGCATTTTGGTGTGTTCAAAAAGTGGTATCAAAGCAAGATTCCTTGATATTTGCTTAACAACAGAGGTAGATCCTATCTTTGAACACATGGAGAATAAATCAATATCCAAGAAGAAGTCCTCTTAGGAAAAAAAGGTCATAGTCATGACTATGAATTTGAATTCAATAGGGAAGATTGTCAAGTGGATTTTCTAGGAGAGCTTAATACTACTCTAAATGATTTGGATGAAGAAAGAGAAAAGAATGAAGAGCTCCAGTCTCAACTTGAAAAAGTAGTGAAGAAAATTGGAAAGTTGAAAGTTCAAGTTGAGAAGGTAAAAGGATTGAAGAATGTATGAATTTCAAGCACATTGATAAAGTGTTGAATGTTCCAAGCTTGAAGAAGAAATCAAGTTTCCTCGAGGAAAGAAAAAAATGTTGAATGCTCAAAGCTTGAAAAAGAGATTCTCCTTGAGGAAAGAACTAGAAAAGGTAAAAGACTAAATTGACAAAAGGTTGAAGCAAAAGGAGGTTCTAAATTTTTTGATGAATTATCATCTCTCAAAGGCCATAAAAAGAAAAATTTGGTCTTGGTTTTGAAAAAAAGGAAAAACTCCTACAACCAATGCTTCTGTAAATCTATATGAGAACTTCAAAGTAGAAGGAAAGTTTGAAACAAAAGAGAAGAAATCCAGTACTGAAGAATCTAAGAAGACACCCTCTGAAGATACAAGTTTAGGTCAAGAGAAGAAGAAAGAAAGAAAGAAGAATGAAGATGGTTTCATTCTTGTCTGGGGATAAAGAAGATTCAAAGGTCCTCCACTTGCTAGACAACATGCTCCTACCAAGTTCAATCATTCATTTCTAGGTTAGTGTTACTCTTGCAATAAATTTGGGTTATAAGGCTGTTGATTGTAGATCTAGACAAAGAAGGGATGATAACATGGGTAGATGATCATTTGTTCCTCAAAGGCATGATGTTGTTTCATTTTGTGGATATTGCTATGCTTGCAACAATTTTTGTCATAAGGCTGCTGAGTGCAGAACTAAGGTGAAGAGGAACAAATTTTTTCTAGAGCAGAACATTATGTGCTACAAGTGCAATAAGGTTGGGCATAAGGAATTTTTTTGTAAAAGTGGTTTTGTGAAGCCACCTATTTAGAATCAGAAGAAAAATGGAACCGTAAATAAAAAACATAAGGGTAATGATAATGTATAGAAAGAGAAGCAAGGTTAGGAAAATGTGAAGAAGGATGATTCTATGCTTGTCCATTCTATGCAAGATCCTAAGAAAAATTGAGATAGAGCATTATCTCAAGGAGAGCTATGATTTGCAAACCTTTTAGCCCCCTAAAAAAGATAATATGCTGAATATTTCAACATGGAAGATGAATTGGACAAATTCCTCTAGTGTGTATATTTGTTGAGAAAGATTGAATCTTTTGATTAAGGTTTCAACGCAAGAGAATGATTTACATAGGTGTGCTGAGTATCCTTGCATCCTTGTGATGACACAAAGATTTTTGGTAAAAGATTTACCTAATGAGTATGAATGCATTTATGGTGGAAATTTAGGGTTGTTGAAATGATTTTTATGTGTTAATTGGATCATTTGATCTCATTTGCAATCAAGAGCATTTGTGTTTGGAGAACACAATTGTGATTAGGTTTTCAAGCTATCTGTGTGAAACCCTAGCTGTAGTGTTTGTAGATTTTTGAAGAAATATCAATGGAAAAACCTCAGGTAATTGATGTGGTGCAGAAAACTAGGCCTAAATATAGGAAGCTTCCAATCAAGGTGATGTAGGTTAACAAAGATGGTACATTCTCAAAATTTCCTATAGATGTGGTGTACTCTGAAGATGTGAGGATTTACATTCATGCTTCACTGAGTGAAATTGATCATACTTCATATTTTGAAGTAGTCCACCATGAATTGTTGAATGTGAATAGAGTGTACAAGCTAGAGTATGTAAATGTGTCTACAAAAGGGTTAGATATCTAGAAATATTTTCTAGACTTCTACACCAACAAGGAATGGGTAAGAATCATCTTGAGCCGCATTCATGAAGAATTCATTTGGATAGATGAACCCTATATGATTACCAAAGAAGATATTCTAGAGCCATTACTGGTCTTTGTGCCTTTAGACAAGTCTTTGTATTGAAATCTATCAAGAATGAAAGGGTTATGGAACTTACCGAAGCTAAGATTGATAATCTAGAACCCTAATAGTAAAGGATATCATTGATCTTGGTGTCTAATATGCCTTTATGGGGATTATAAACAAGATTTATTTTATAAATAAAGAAGGGTCTACCACCACCACTACAATCCATTTAAATGGTGAAGGAAAGTGCAAATTATGACCTATGTGAGCTGTTGAGGGAGCAACCGATGGAAAACTTGAGGAGGACAAAGGAAACTACTTACAATTTCAGGTTTGGTTTGTTGATCATATGCCTTACTTTCTTTTTCATGAATGAATTTCCTAGATTTAAAGGAAATATTGGAATAAGTTTTCTTCGATTATTGCAAAAATCAAGAAACACAAAAATAGTTTCCAAGATAAAAAAGCATACAATACTTTCTATGGGTATTCTTCAAGAATCTACAAATTGAGGTACAGGGTAGAGAAAGGATACCCTCTGATTTGGTTTGAAAGTGTGAAAATGATGTGACTTTCATGTTGAATAAGGATCATTGCTATATGGAGGCTATAGAGCCAAGGACCTCATGGATTCATGAATTACCTTATGAGGTTGAACCTGAATATGTTCAAGGTTATATAGACATTCCATTGTCAAAACCAAAGGATCCTAAGGCAAAAATATTTGGCACACATAGAGAAATCATGGATAAGATGGTACAAAATAAATATGAGGAAACACGTGAGAAGAGAGTAGATAAGTTGTTCAAGAAGTGGGATATTCCACGATACTCTAAAATGGTGCTACCATCCTCAAGTCAAACTCTGGTGGATATCTCCTTAGATTTTGAAGAACATGTTGCAGAGAAGTTGCCAAGGATATTTGATAGATCCTCTTCTACTGATGTATCTACTCTACAACCCTCCGGATCAACATAGTTAACTGGTGGAAGATGAAAAGTTGCATCTATAATTCCATTGCAGAAGAAAGCTACTCTAGTTGTGCAAAAAAGGCCTAAGAAGAAGGCTAAAAGGAAGAAGACTAATGAGGAAGAGGCTGAAGAGGAGGAATACGATGGAGATGAAGATATCTCCTTATAGAAAAAGAAAGGGAAGAAGATAGCCAAAGAAGGAACTGAGAAAATTCCTTTGGTAACACATGATCCTCTTGATTTTGATTCCATTTTGAAAGGTATTGTTAAGTATGGTTTATTGAATGATACATTGGAGTTGTGCCTGGATGTTCCTTCAGAAGATAAGAAGACAATTGAAAAGTTTATCATTGAATACATGCTCAATTAGAACCTTTCTTTCAGTAGCATTATTGATAAAGTTCTGAAAAGCATATAACAGGCTTTAAGACAAAAATGAGATGATGTAATCAAGGTAGATGAGGAGTTGAAACAACATGCAATATACAAGACCGGGTCCTCTATCTCTCAAGAGGAAAAGGAGAAGATAATTTGGAGACAATCAAAAGAGATCCACACCAATAGAAGAATAGTTCTTCTAATGAGAATGGATAAGAACATCAAAGGAATATTTAAAGTGAAACAAAAGATGTTACAAAGAAGATAATTGAAGAAATAAAAATTAAAGTTGATATGGTTGCAAAAGAGCCTCCAAAAAAGTATGATATTGATGGTGAAATAAATGTAAAGGTGCCTCCATAAGAACATGAAACTAATAAATTTGAGCCCCCTTCAGATGATACAAATGATCAAGTTGTCTTTAGATAAGAAGAAGAAGGTGTCTCCAATCAAAAAATGGAGCAATATGTCTCTGGTATGGAGATGGAGAAGGAAAAGAGAATGAAAAAGAAGAAGAAAAGGAGGAGAAAGAAAAGGAGAAGGAAAAGCAGAAGGATGGTGAAGGAGAGAGTTCAAAGAAGGCATATTTCTCTCCGGTAGAATCAACAAAGGAATTTTTGGCTTAAGAAATGTAGATACAACCAATGGTATCTCCTCAATTGCCATATGGTCCTATGTTTTATGGACAAGTAAATTTTTCTAAAATATATCCCCTACACGATGAAACTTGGAGATGTACTCCACTCTATTGTAAGACAAGAACTGCTACAACATCAAGTGGAGAGTGTTGGAGTGTTAGAATAAACTATGAAGGTGTTGGAAGAAAATTTGTCGAAAGAAAAAAGAGATACACCATTTCCCCTTGCACAAAAGATGAAACAATTAATGGAGTCTTTTGAGACTTATTCTTCTCATCTAGAAAAGAATGTAGAATAAAATTTGAATGAAAATAGGTTGAATGATGCCTTCGAGAAGTGTGGGAGTGCACTAGCCAAGTTGAAATTTGGTATCCAAGATATTCAAAAGTTCTTAGAGGAAGCCGAGGTTCTATTTATTTTTATCTGAAGTGGCCAAATACAACCAAGAGAATTAAGGATTAGATTCATGCCATTGAAATGTAGATCACTAATGTGGCTGCAACATAGAATCCAGTACAAGATGGTGATGGTTCCATAAGGCCACAAGTGGAAATCCTGCACTCCCAAATACAACAATTGCAAGATCAAAGGGAGCAATTCAAAATTTAGGTAAAACAATTGAGAGTAGTAAGCCTAAGGTTGGATTCACTTACCAGATTCTTGAAAAAAGCTAATGGGGTAGCTAAGAAATATCAGGCACCATATTGTTTGGAAGATGCAAAAGATACATATGTGTAGCTGAATTGTCAAGTTCAAACCCTGATTGCTACAAAGAAACAATGAGATAGTAGCTTGGTTCAACTCAAGAATGTTTACAAGGGCATTCTGCCATCATCAAAGTGAGTTGTGATTGATTTTTTCATGTAATATATCTTTCTTTTTTGTTGTTGTTTATATATATAGAGTAGATATGAATTTTTTACATCCTAGAGGGAGTGAAAGTTCTATAGATTGAGATGGAGCTTCTAGAGCTTTCCTTGTACAGATAAGTTTTGTTTCCCTTTGCCCTTGATGTCAAAGGGGGAGAGAGAGACATGTGCACCTAAGGGGGTGTGCACAACTATTTGGTTTTGAAATCAATGGAAAATGGGAAGATTATTGCATCTTGAGAACATTGTTGTCATTGATGTCAAATGTATGTTGAAGTTTGTATATGCTCTAGAGATAGTCAATGTGTAGAGATATCAGTTGGTATAAGCCAATATTGCAGTATATGGAAGAGTGGTGATCAACATGATGTCTAAGTGTGATGCAAAGGTGGGTAAACTTGTTCTAATGTGTTTAAAGTATTTTTACATTGATATATTTTTAGTTTGGTGTACCACACTTAGAGAAAAATAGCTGGAGATGTGTCTAAAGAATTCATAGTATATATCCTAAGGAAAAGACACAATGCTTTGGTCTACATCCTTCTATAGAGAAAGATTTAGTCTTGTGGTTTAGAAGATAAGATGATAGAGATGTGAAGGTGTTATATCCAAGATTTCAAGTTATTACACCTTCTGCAATGAAATTTATAAGAGACTGTGTTCCCTAGTCTGTGCTCTAGTAGTGCAAAGTTGTGTTGAAGGCTTGTTGGAATGCTCTGCATTCCTTCAAAAGTGAATATTTGGCCATGCAATTCTAAGTACACATTCAGTGATATCTAGAGAGTGTTGCATTGAAGATTCAAGTGGTGTGGTGGTCCGCAAGTTCAGTTTCAAGTAACAGAGTGTTACAGTTGGTTCTGAATGCCTATTCTTCTACAAAACATAATTTTAGGTACTTGCGCTAGCAAAAGATTGTACAAATTAGTGGTATGAGTGTGTGGACCTTCTACATGTCTCAAAGTATCTTAGGTTTGAATTGTGTGTAGATATTTCTTATTTTCACTATCACATAGTTCTTTCAAGTCAATTTGTGAAGATATGCTTTTGTTGAGGTTGACTTGAGTATGTTGGTGATGTGTGCCACAAGTTTATCTTCATGTAGATTCTAAGAAGTGTTTGTAGATGTTGTATGAGTCATTCCAACTCATTTGGAAGAATTGTAAATAATGTTCATTCTTGTATACTGCCAATGAAGATGTAGGTTGACATGTTACAAGTTTGATATTCCTTATTTATGACTAATTGAATTTTTATTTTTCAAGCATGCAGATGGTATACATTGAAGATCAAAGATGTGAAGGTGATGAAGAATGTGTGTGAAGATGTATGAGTGCATGAGTAGAGCATGATAAGATCCGCTATAGATCTAATGAGTAGAATTGATGACTATCAATGGTTGAAGCCATAATCTCAGTCATATTTCAATTGTTCTTTCTTTCAATTAGGGAGTAGTAGCTTCCTTGGGTTTCAACCCCTCAACCAAATTCAAGGACTAGTTTCTTCCTTGGGTTGTAGCCCAGAATCAAATTGTAAACTATTTTTACTTGTGAGGTTGGATTAGGATAGTAGCTCCTACCAATATTTCTCACAATGGTTTTTCCTCTGTGGGGTTTTCCACATAAATTTGGTGTCATTTGTGTTCTCATGTGGACGTTTATCTTCTTTCATGTTTTGATTAAGTAGGTGAATTCTTAATTGGTTTGACTCACCATCAACAGTAGTTATTTGAGATTAAATTTTAAAGCATACTGATTCACCCCCGCTCTCAGTATTCCGGTGTGTTCAACAATATGTGAGGACCTTCACATGTGAAAAATTCCTCTATACTTTATTATTGCATTGGAAAACCTATCCTTGTGTCCAACATATGGAGATTTGATTTAGGAAAATTGGTTCCCCAGTGTGTTTGTGAGTATGGACCTTAACCTCATGCAAGCCATATGTAGCTAATACAAGTTAAAAATAGTTAATTTTGAATATATTTAATTTGATCATTATATTTATTTTCTATTTTCTAGTGAACAAAGGTTTTTCACCAAACATTAGGGTCTCTATTCCACACATATATAAAATAAATAAAAAAGTAGAGAATTTTAAAAAATTCTATACACACGGTATTGATGTCTTTGTTTGAACAAAAAATAACAAGTTAATTTGGATATATACAAAAATCTATGCATTATTGAATAAACCTATGTCTAAATTATAATTAAACTTAAAAAATTAATAAAAAAATATGCAACAAAAAAAAATTGAAAAAATATCTGTGCTAGGTATTTGGTGTTAACAATCTATGTTTAAGATTTTATTTTTATTTTTTTCTAAAAAAATATTTATTATGCAATAAATATCACTTTTAAAAAAAATGGTGTTAACTATAAAAAATAAGTTATTAAAACTTATGTAAAAAATTTCACAAATAATTTTTTAATTTTGTTAAAAAATACATTTATAATCTACACATGAAATATTAAAAATCACTAGTTGACATAATCTTCAAATTCTTAATGGTTGAGTTGCTATGGGTAATATAAAGTTAAAATTTAGTTTAAAAAGCTGATTTCAATGCCCCACCTATTAACTAAACCTCCTATTTTTGCAATTTTGTCATTTTAGTCAACCTTTCCTTATTTCATTCTATCACATTTTTCTCTTTCCATAATCAAATTCCATTACAACATAAAAAAATATGTATGGGAAAATATCATCTTAAAAAAATTATATAATTTAATCTACATATTTTAACCAATATAAGGGCCACTTGAATTCCATCGATGTTGTATGTATAGAGGCATTGGATTTGTAGTTGGAATATTTATATATGTGGAACAAGTAGCAACAATATTACTACTAAAAGAGGATGTTAGGTTCCAAAAATTATTTTTAGGGCTCATTCAATAGAGCAAAGTTGTAGCATTGATCATAGATATAATTGCTAAATCTAAAAAGTTGTAGCATTGGTTACAGTAAATAATATTGCTAAATCTATGAATTTTTTGATTGCAAAGATCATTGCAAATGTTAAATAATATATTGAGTAGCGTTGATTTTAGAGATTGTTGTTAAATCTATAAAAAAATTTATTGCAAAGATCATTACAAATGGAAAATAAAATTGAGTACCATTTATTGTAGAGATTGTTGCTAAATCTAAATAGTTATATCATTGATTGCAAAGATCATTTCTAAATATTTGAAGTATTTTATCACAAAGATCATTACAAATGACCTAAATAATATATTGAGTATTATCTCTATAAAGTTGAGTGGTTGTGACAACTTTGAAGAATACTATCATTAGATGAAAAATATTTTTCTCTTGTTAGACTTCACTTCCTTTATTGATAGAACTATGAAAGACACTTTGTTATGGATAATGATGAGAATAGGAAAATAAAAGTTTGCTAATAGTGAAATTATTTTAGTTATTTTGAGAAATAATATTTTAAAAGGAAGAAAGATATGAACAAAGGTAATCAAGGGTGTTGAAAAATAATTAAATCTTGGGTCTATTGATAAGAGCAAAGAAAGATTGGTAGTTACGAGCTACAAACATAATCAAAGTGTGCAACAATTCAATGTTTCATGCTTGCATTAAGCATGTTGAAGTCCACCATCTAGTTAAGTTGTGTGATAAAATAGAGTTTATAAAGAGTTAAAAAATATAAACTATATTTAATCATGCACCTTAACAATTTTTTCATAGATTCACGTCTCATGTACGAGGCACATTTGTCCATATATGTTATCTATTTATATATCTTTGGATCCATAAATATCAAATATTAAAAAATTATTCAAACTCTCCAATTTCAACAATTATATGTTTTTCTTGAATCAACAAATATACTATCAATTTGTATATGTTTTATTTTGGTTTGTTTATTAGGTATTTATATTGTTAGTGATACAAAATATGGTAAAAATGTAGAGGAATCTCTTGGTAGGGAATACTTTCTTTCGCTAATGTAACTTAAAGTGTGGAAAATTTGGTTAGATATTTATATCGTGAGTTGAGTTTTGTATTATTTTTTATGTTCACCTAAGTGTCTAGCCATAACAAGAATCATCTAAGAGTACATAGTATTAAAACAATGTAGGATTTTGCATCAATAGATGAAATATTGAGAACCTTACGATGGGCTAAATGAAGGGAATAAACATAATTAATAGGTCACCATCCGAAAAACATGTATTAAATATACTCAATGGTATTTAACTACTTACCCTGATGATCATTTTCAACTATTTAACTTAATCATCATTATCATATAGGAATTTTTTCTTAGTGTCATGCAATTTTATTTGGTTTTATATGATAATCTTAGAAGCTTCATGATTATGATGTTTAAAAATTTCACCATATTCATGACTTAATGAGTAAATTTACTTTAATTCATGCTCAATCAGCATTAAGAAATTTAAAAAGGCGTACTAATTCTTTGTATCCATTGTGTGGTAGGGTCATGCTTAAGAGGATAAGTTTTATTCTCTTGAAGAGTAATTTTAATTGCTCTCCAATTGAGATAAATTTTCATTCACAATGATCTAGAGTCACTATAGAAGGAAGGAACTCATTCTTGATTTCTCTTCATCATGCCCATAGGGGCATTCAGTGTCGAAGTCAAAATTATATCATGATAGTTCTCACACTTCCACTTGTGAGTGGTTCCTGGATTATTGGCTCTCCCTTCCACACTAACTAGAGATTAAACAATCAACATTGTTTATTTAGGCGGGGAAAGGGCCCAGATAAAGTGATTATTTATTTTGGGTTTCATTGTTATATTTTTTTAGGGGATAATTTGTTTAACATAAATTCGGGTTAATTAAAATATGTGTATATAATCAAATATTTATTTAAAGAGATGATGAGTTAAAAATTGATAATTTGAAATGTTACTTTGGAAATTAAATCAGGAAGATTACAAGTGTGTTTAACTCTCAAATTGATGTTAAAATATAGAAGTTGAAGATGTAAAAATTGATTTTCCAATGTTCATAAAATTGATATTCTAGCATGTTCACCATTTTGGAATGAGAATAATCTAGAAATCTTAGATATTGGTCAATCTTGAGCAATGGAAAACTAGTTTCTAAGGTGTGGATTTGTAACCTTTTTTTCTATAATTCCCAATAGCTAAATATAAACAATGTTATTTACAAATACTTTAGAAGAGATTTTTTTATTGCAAAAATTATATTCTCCTTAATTAAACTTCTTACTAGATTAACATATAAAAAATACAAATAACCTATACTAAATTCTTATAAATTCTAATATAATAATTTCCTTCCAATACTCTATATCCATTTTTTTTTTCTAAATTTATTGCCATGATCAAATGTTCCTTGCAATAAAATACATAAAGTAATAAAATAGCAAGCAACTCCTTAAGTTCCTCATTGAGGATTGGGCTACCATAACTTTAATCAAGCCATTTAGTAGAAAAAAGGATTAAAATCGCGGGTGGTTCATTTTTTTGGTTGGACTTGGCCTCAATGGCCACCATTTCTTTTTGTTGACACTAAAGTTATGGGTACTGTTTTTATATGTTCTTATGACTAGTATAGCCCCTCGGGGGACATGGTTAAGACTGTTTCTAATCATGTTTTCATGATGGACATTACTATTACTATTACTATTTGTTTTTGATCTGTTGTGGTTTTTGATATGGAACGTGTAGGGTGTTGGTTAGGCTTTTAGACCTTGCTGACAATGTGTTAATTTTTCTCTACTGATGATGGCCTGTGGAGCTTGTACTAAAGGGACAACACCCTAGTTTTGTTGCTTTTTATATCAAAAACATTCAATCACCAAAAAGTATACTTGTCAATTACATCCATATAGTTGGTTGTATAATGGACTAATTTTCATTTTCTGTCTAATATCTAAAAAATCCATTATATGCAATCAATTACAAGTCAATTATAATGGACTAGCAAAAAGGAACATAATCTATGGAAGCAAGGCGATGCCAAATTTATTTTTTAATCATTTTGAGTTTGTTGGATGGATTTTGCTTCTTTTTAATTTTGGTTTCAGTTTTATGATGATGATGATGATGATGATGCAATCTAATATAGAGACAAAGTTTGTCTTTTTGTATTTTTCATGAGAAATTCAAATATTATTTAATTAAATTATTTGTTAAAAAAATCTTTACCTAAATGAATGCAACTATATGACTTTTTGCTAAATGCAATCTCTATATATTTGATTTTGTGTTTTGATATTATTATCTCATATTGAGATTGAAGGCGTTTAAATAATGAAAGAAATAATAATCTATCATTTTAATCTAAAGAAGAAAATAAATTTCTAACCTATGGAAGCTAATAAAGTTCTATTCTAGTCAAAAGAAGCAACATAGTGTCACTTTTCTCAAACAAATTTAGATTTTCTAATTACTGTTAAAACTTTTTAAAAATAATTTTTATCTCAACATATAAACTGTATTATTTATAAATATTTAAAGAGAGATTCTTAAATTGCAAGAATAAAGAATCTTATCTGAAGATATAAACAATATTATTTATATACTTTAAAGAAAAAATTTTAGATACAAGAATTATATTCTCCTTGATAAACCTTCTTGCTAAACTAACAAGAAACATAAAGTAGCCTTGTTATCCTTCTCTGCAATTAAATACATAAAGTAATCACAAGAAACATTCTATCACCAAAGCAATTAAATGCATATAGTTGGCTGTATAATGGACTAGTTTCCATTTTCTGTATAATATCTTCGGAGATCTTTTAGATTTTTTTTTTCTGCCTTTCTCCTAAGTTCTCTGTATTTCCTGAGACAGTCTCATCACATGTGTTCAATTTTGTATTTCTCACTATGCCCATGTCTTCACGTGTTGTTACAGTTTGTGAATTGTTATAAGTATGATAAAATGAAAAAGGTAACAAATAAGTTTTGGGTGTAGCAGTTGGTGGGGACTAATAAGGAAAGACGACTTTATCATATAATTTTTTTATCATATAATTTTTTTATGGTGATAATGACATTGTTGTTGATTGTTATTCATTTTCTCTTCAAAGTGGGAAGGGAGAGGAAGGAGCTGTGAGTTTTCAACTGTAGCCAAGAAACATTTACTGTTTAGAAAGTATGAGTATGTTACACCTTCTCTGCAATAAAATACATAAAGTAATGACAAGAAACATTCGATTATCAAAGGATATCCTTGTGCAATTACATGCATATAGTTGGCTGTAATAATGGACTAATTTTCATTTGCTGTATAATATCTTCGAAGATCTTTTAGATTTTTTTTTCTGCCTTTCTCGGAGTTTCTCTGTATTTCCTGAGGCAGTCTCATCATATGTGTTCAATTTTGTATCTATTATTCTCAATATGGCCATGCCTTCACGTGTTGTTACAGTTTGTGAATTGTTTTTAGTATGATAAAATGAGAAAGGTAACAAACAAGTTTTGGGTGTAGCGGATGGTGGGGAGGAATCAGGAAAGATGATGTTATCATAGATACTTATAATTTTTTATGGTGATGATGATTGCCAACTGGTTGGTTTATTTCTAATGAGAAATGCCCTTATCATGCCCTACAGAATAAAATCAGCTCAGAAGAGCAAAAACGAATAAGACAGGAAACTACAGTACCTCGTCCATTATGTCTTCAATTATTATTTTGCAGTTAATCACTTACTGTCACGCACAATGATCTTCAGAATATATAGATATGTCTGAAATATATTCTATTCTCTTTTTTCAGAGTGTTTCAATCAAGAGAAAGGCAGCCTGTCTGTAATGCACAACCCTCTGCAAAAATGGTATATATTAAACCCTGTCTGTAATGCACAACATATTAAACCCTGGTAATCATTTTTGGCAATGGTATATATTGAAAATCCATATGTGCAGAAGCAAGGATTTAAGTAAATAGTTTGTATTTTAATCTTGATCTAAGCTTTTTCAGTGGAAATCATAATATTACTATTTGACAAAATGCTTCAAAGATAATATCTATTATATTACCTTAATATATTGTTCCAATGTAAACATGGGTCAAACAGATAAGAATAAAGAGGATATGAGTATGTCTGATAAGATGGTTGTGGTGGTACAAGGACAAGTTGCAGAGTTCCACATAGGACATGTTGAAGAACGCAATGCCTTATTTATAGAATATTTGTAAAACCAAATATTCCTTCCACTATTAGTATTATATCATAATGAATTGGTTGTGTGAGATAAGAGTTCTACGGTGCTGAGTGAACTGTGGCAAATTCAACCAATTGCAAATTCTAAGAGTTTTGAATTTAGAAATTTTTATAAAGTTTAATTGGGCATTTTCTACTATTTTGTGAGTTTTCATTTGAAATGTGATCAAATTATTTTATTTTACTTTACAATTATTCAATAATTATTTTATTTTATTTACTTAAAGTTTAGTTTTTAAAAATATATGTTGATTTTTTAATAATTTTATATAGGGTTATTTAACTCGGTTTGGATGATATCTTAGGCATAAATAAGGTATATATAGGAGGCAGTGAGTCTTATTTCATCATCATATTGTGAATTATGTTCTCATTGGAGATATTTGGAGGTTTTTCCCTTCAAGTGTCTTTTTATTCCTAGTTATTATCAAGTATTTACAACATATTTCTTATCATTTTTTTCATATGATGGTACCCTATCAAAATGTAATTTTTTTGATAAATCCAACTTAGTCGTCAATGAGGATCACTTCATAATAAACAAGTGTGATGTATAAATAGAGTGTCTACATACTTTGCACTTGGGGACAAGTTATCTCATCTATTTCCATAGTATCTTCCTTTTCATCCTAATCCATCATCTTCATCGCTCCTTACTATCATCCCCCATCATCAACCCTATTTAACATTGATCATGATAAGGACTTTGATCTTGACAAGGATTGATGTATGATTTTTTCTATTTACTTTGATCAATGCTTGACATAGTACACCCTTTTGCAACAAATCCTCTACCCATATTTTTATCACTTATTCCATACCTTGTATCCATTTACTCCAACATCTTGAACAACATTTGCAAACTAGGGGCATTTTTTCCTTTGCAACATAGTCCTTAGAGGTCACACCCTTCCTCTCCATCCACTATCATTAATCCTTTAGTTACCCATGCATATTTCTATTGATTATTGGTAATTAATTAACCCATTGATCTACCTTTCCATCCATCCAATTCATTAAACATCTTATCCTAAATCAACCTATCTCACATCCTTATTTATAGACTTGGTGCTCCATTGTCATTAATTATCATATGGATAAAATAATCTAATCCAAAAGCAATCCAATAGCAATCCTAAAAAAAATAATCTATCACAATCAATCCATATCTAGACACATCTTACCAAGAAATCTAGCCAATCATCTTGAAAGCATACAATTTTTTTGTTCCCTGGCTTGTTGCAAACTCTTAATCAATTTACTCCAATCAACCATCATCATTGGGATATATCATTCATAATCCTTGGGTTGTTCTTAGGATATATCGATTCCAAATCAACAACACTATCCTCGTGTTGTTCTTGATATATATCATTCCCACATCAACATTATGATTATCATTAATCAATCCATCATTGATTTTCATCTTGACCAAGGGCAACATTGTGTTTGTATTTGTATCATTTTATGTATTCTTTCTTTCTTTTCTTGTGTGTTTTATTTTTTTGTCTTGCAACTATATCAATCCTTGTAACATACTTGCCACAATAACATCACAGTCTTTTATATCATGGTGTCATCAACTAATGTTTTCTTGCGATCTTCAATATTTTATGCATTTGACACATCCTCATCATGGTATTTATATCATGGTGCATTATAATGTCAGGTGCTATATCAAACATTTAAGGTTGCTCACAATGATTCAACATGACTATCCTTTCCTCCCTCATTTGCATCTAATCCCTTTTCTCATCCTTCCTTTCCATCCATGTTTCAAGAGCAGGTACTTGTGTCATTCATACCTGTCTATCCTCAAGAGGGGGAATTATCCCATCCTTATTTTATAAGCCCCATCCTTTTTTCCATCTCATTCCACATCTATATTTTCATTCTTATTTGAAATGACATTGCTTCTTTCAATCACAATATTATCTCAAAGAGGGGAAAAATGTAGACATCTAAAAATATCTATGTCCTAATCCTATCCTATATCATAATTAAAGCCATTTTCTCTAAGTCCTAAATCATTGTCCTAAGTCCTCATTCCTAATTCATGTCCCCTTTCCACATGATTTAATTAAATCTAATTAATTAAATCCCCTACATAACCACCCAAAAATGAATAGAAGAATTAAAATATTTATTTATTCTCCACCACTCATCTCATAACTATCTCTTAAAAATCAATAAATCATTTTTTAAAATATCAATTTATCCCCTCACTCCATCTCTCAACTACCCAACCAACTTAATCTAAGCATTCATCTTTCATCAAATATCAACCGTTGATCTACATCTTCCCAAGCCTATAAATCTACCCTCTCATGAGCCATTTTGATAGGAGGATCCTAAATTATTACATTGTCTTGTTGTTGGTTCGAGCAACCACATTGCTATCATTTTGAGCATATCCGCTTTTACAAGTGGACCATGAATTGAAAATGGGTAAATTTATTTTGGTTTATTTATTATGTTTTCAATTTCTTTCTCTAACTAAGTTCACACTAAATGTAGATTGAAGGGATTAATATTTACATTTAAATTCTTCATTTTGATCTGCATTTTTGTATACTAAGTCTCCTACTTGTGACACCTTACAATTTGTATTGGTGCACATGCCAAGTATATCATTGTATGTTTTTTGTGATGCCTTGGCATTAATGAGTGTAGTTTCGATGGCTTGATGCCACTTTTGTATCATGAAAAATTTGTTTTTCTTTTTTTAATCATTAATTTCTTAGGTGCAAGTTTGGGGCATTACAATATAGTTGAAAGTATTAACTATCATTTAATTACTATTAACTATACTTTCATTAATTTTCTTCCTACTAAAATTTAAAGTTTAAACAGTCTCCAATAAATTAACAATTAGCTCAATCAAGCCAATGACTCTCCAAAATAAAATTCTTATTATTGAAAGTATTAATTATTAATTAATTACTATTAACTATACATTTTTCTTCATACTGATGATTATATTTTAATCATTTTCTATTCAATTAGCAATCAATTGATCAAGTAAATGGATCTCTATAAAATAATTCTTAGAGTTGAAAGTATTAACTATTAGCTGTGCATTTATTCATTTTCTTCCCAATAAAATTTAAATTTTAAATAATCTTTGATAAATAATCAATCAATTGATCAAGTAAAAGGCTCCAAGAAGTGATTTTTATAGTTGAAAACATTAACTATTAGCTCTATATTCATTTATTTTTATTCTGCTAAAGTTTAAGGTGTAATATTCTTATAGAGATGATTCTTACACCCATGAAAAATATATGTAAATTTAATTCCAGCAAATAAACAATAATATGTAATAATATTCATATCACTTTAGTAAGAATTATTTTTGGGAGAGCATGGGTGTTTGAGCTGGCGATCCACCCACCTGCAATCTAATTCCCTTAGATCTTGGACTCTCTCTCTCTAAATATATATAATGCATGGAGAGATGGGTGAGTGAGCTTTGGAGATTGGCATGTGAAAAAGGCCAAAAAACTAGCAAAGGCATGAATGGTGTAGGACAACTACCTTTCAATCCTCTCAAGAAGGATACTTTGGTAGATATGTTGTTTAAAGAAACCCTGGTTTGAATGGGAATGCCATTGGTGCATTCAAAAAGGGCTTTCTTCTATCCTAGTCTCCAACTAGGAACATGGTATCTCAAGTCTCTCCGGATTCTACATCTCTAAGCTTTAATTTTATAGGAAATAGAAAAATGTTTCCAACATCGTGCATTGCTATACTGATTTTTATAGGTCCCAAATTCAAATTGCACTCTTTATGCTTGTTCCTAGATTCAATACAAATGAGCATTCTAGTTTCTTCTATGGGCAAGGGAAAATGTCACAATCCTAAACCTGCTCCCTCTCCCCTAGCTTGCTAAAAATGTTGCTCTATCTCTAGGAGATATATTCAATAATAATTCATTTCTTACAAGGAAATCTATTTCAAATAAGAAAGATTGATCTATTGTTTCAAAAATATTCTTGATATCAAATCTATTATTATTCTTTGCATTAGATTTATTAGTCTTAAAATTTTAATTTAAAAAGAAGGTATTCCAAACAAAGACTTTATATGATATAACCATGAAATTGTGTTGGATTTATCTTCATCTTCCACATTCTAAGATGTGGTACACGTTTGAGTAGTTGGTTCGTCTTTCAAACTCATAAATGTAATGGTTTCGTCAATGTTTTTTATGATCCCTACAATGGAAATGCTTAGGTATTCTCCTTTGCAAGTGACTTTCCACAACTTTGAACAAAAAATAGAGGGTATTGAAGATTAATAGTATACCTTGAAACATATTTTGAAGGATGAGGACTACTTTCTATAACTACTTTCTAAAGAGAAAGATTTAGAGATTTTGGATTTTTTGGATAAAGAATATGATAAATTGGTTTCCACCACAACTACGACCATTGCTTAGACCACTAGCAAGATCCAAACCAATTTGTGGTCCATCTAGTAAGAGGAAGGGTGGGAAATTTGAGGCTTAAAACTAAGAATGGAAGCACATGATTTTGTGGTTGAGGGCACACAATGAAGACACTCTCGTAACAAGGAGTAATCGAAAGAAAAATATAAGATACCTTTGAGAAAGTTAGTTGTTGGGTGAAGTCTCATAGTTTTCTAGTCAATCTTGGGAGACTTAGCTATGGAGGATTTCTAAGGAATTATTGTCTTCTTCCTTTCTAGCGGTTTTGATCTTAGTTCTCTAGATTGATTTTTTTATTAATCTTTGTCATATGCTTCTCACTTTTTTGGTCTCAAACCTTTCTTATTTGTGCTTAACTCTATAGAATTTTATGTCTTACTTACCTATTAATGTATTCATATATATAATCTTCACCATTTCTATAGTGGTATTGTTGTACCCTCAGCACACAAGCCCCGTTCAGAATGAGGACCTTGTTTTCTTGTCACCTCACTAGGTCGCTTTGGTTGCTTCCTCGTTTTGTGTTCCCCGTATTTTGTGTCCTGGATGGTCAGTGAGCTTTAGAGAAGTCATCTTGACTTGACCATGTTTCACCCCCTCAAATTTTCAAGGCTCTGGGCCTTCGTAGAGCTTCCTTGGCTGATTTCCTTCACTTTTTAGAACTAATGTCTTTGAAGCTGGGTGAGTCCGCCCCTTCGGGCCGCTCCATGTAGGTTTCCTTTGCCCTGTGGCCATTTCAAACGGTCTATGTCCAATAGCCTTTCGCTCATCAGAACCTGCCCCTTTGACTGTTGTTTCCCTTACTAAGCGATCAAATAGCCAACTGCTCACTACCTTCCGCTTGGAAGGTTCCACCACTCCCGCTGTTGTTTTCATTGCCAAACCTTGAATGACCAGGCTCTGGTTGCCATCTAACCACTAGACTCCACCCTTCCCGCGGCTATTTTCAAAATGACTATTCAGCAACCGCCAAGGCCATTGTAAGATCATTAATGAGGGGCATTAAATGGCAAAACTATCGTTTTCACCTGTCAGTTGATTAGAAAAGAGTCAGAGAGCCCTCCAACACCGCCGTCATGCCCGCCGAGTTTCATCATTGCTTTGGGATCTTTGCTACCTGCTTGCACACTCACATTCATTGGGTTTTAGAGGTAGGTTTTCCATCCGCAAGTCATGCATTATGTTTTCTTTGATTTCTGAAAAGTTGCTAAATCTAAAGGGAGAAAAAATGGAAATTAGCTGGAGTTGACTAGGGCACACGAAACCCACATGTTGAAATCTTGATAAAATTCAAAATTGATCCATGCGCCTCTTGCAAAACCTAAGCTCTTTGCCACCATTCATTAACAGGGCCTTCATCCCATGCAGGTCCACCCCATCCTTGTCACCATCATCAACTTTGAAAAATAAGTCAAACTTAACAATGGAAAATGACCCCATCGGGTCCTCCTCAGTGGGATGCTCCCTTTGCTCGGCCGCTTTGGACTTGATTCACAATCCCTAAGCACAAATTGAAGTGATCAATCAACCTTTTCAGGGTCGCCTTTGCAGGATTTCTCCTTTGGGGCACTTTTCAAGCTTTGCTATTCTGAATGGCTTTCCAACCATGATTTTCTGGCACGTTGATCCCACCCTGTCGATCGCCCCATAAACTTAAGCTTTTCCAAATCTCGAGCTTCAGTCCATCGCGGGTCCCTCCTTATAGACTTCTGCTTGTAGAGTTTTATCTTTGTTTCATCATTTTGAATGGCTTTTGTAGCTCATCCTTCCATTTGTCAGGTTCCGCCCTTTTCTTCATCGGTTGAGGTAAAGAATAATTATATGAGAATACGGGTTACCCACCGTGAGCTTCCGCTCTCCTTTTTCTGGTGCATGAACGGCTACCCAAAACCACAAAGCCTTAACATCCTCTCGATCATCGGGTCTCGAGCTTGTCTTTGTTGGCCAATTTCATTTGCATCCCAAAAAGACCAAGTAAAAGCCTCTTCACGGGCCTCTCCTAGCGGACTTCCGTAGCATGACCTACCAATTGTTGTGGTGAATCTACCGTCTCGAACAACTCCTGATGACTGAATTTCTTCCCTTTGGGTCCCGAGCCCTCGGTGTTCACTTCTATGCAATGAAAGTGATTAAGTGCCGAACCTTAAGCGGGTTCCTCCAACAGGGCTGTCGATTGCGGGACTCCGTCCTGGTCCTACTGTTCTCAAATGGAAAATAATCCATGTCTTCCCGCTACATGGGACCCGACCTCCCCATCACCCTTGGACTTTCCAATGATAAATGAAGCAAACCTAAGCCTTTCGTGGGCTCGGTGTTGTAGGTTTCTCCTATCGGGCCACTGTCGAACCTTTGCCATTCCAAATAGTTGTGACCTAACGTCCACCTGTGCCTTCCGGGTTGATGACTTAAACAAAAAATGAACTGCGATGCCGCCCTCTAAGCCCTCGGGTCCCACATGGTAGAACGACACCCACAGACGCCATCTTGCTAGTGCCATTTTCAATGACAGATCCCCAAACAACCACCAGCCCAGGGAAGTCTGCACCCCTAGGGCTGAATTGTTGAAACTCCCTCCTGTGAAAGGTTAAAATCAATTTGAAAGAGATGTTAGGAGTCTTAAATGATAAATTACCTAACCTAACGTCATTTGTAGGAGTGTGGCTAAATTTCCCATTGTTTTTATGCTTGAATGTGCTTACCTCTCTCTCGCCCACAGGATATATGGAACTAAGTGTAGGACCTTCAGAGGTGGTCATAGAGAAAGACAAGGGGAAGAAGTCAGCCAAAGCACCTAGAGGCAAAGAGGACAAGGACCAGATGAAATAAAAGTTTCGAGGGGAACCCCTCAACTCCAAGGTCACCACAGTTTGGAAGGAGGTCTTAGATACAAACATCAAACACATAGATATCGATGAATTCAAGCAAAAGGTTCAAATCAACCCCACAATAGAAAGTGGGAGAAAGATTAGAAGTAGTGGGTTGGCCAAGGCTACTAGTTTTCCGCTTGCCCTCATTTCTCCCAAGCTTGTAATGGCCCGCGAGGAGGCATATCAACCAGAATCTAGAACAATAGTAGATGGAGATGGGAATGTTCTGGCTGACTTCTCCGCTAGGTCAATAGGAAAGACCTTCCATATCCCCACCTTCAGAGAGATGGAGGAAGAAACCAAAGAAGATGGCAAGGAGATGTGGGATGAAGACCCCCTCAAGTGCAAAAGACTTATCAATCAATATTGGTTTAAAGATAAGAGGGGAAGTGCAGCTAAGGTGCCCTAGGAGCTCTTCCGCAGTGAATTCTATGGACTACCATTGCTTGGTAACCTTGCTGAGTAGAGTTATGGGCCTTTTGACTGTAGCCTAATTTTAGGAGTGGATATTGTACTTCGTGGAAGAGATCCTCTGAGGCAAAACTAAGTTCTATTGGGGGGGAATAATTAGTAATTACTTGCATGAGCAATTTGTGGTTGTAAAGAAGACCTCATGCTTCTATATGACATCTTACTTTGTCTATTTGCTTGTTGATTGTACCCAATATAGGGGATTATTTGTGGCACCAAATACAAAACTAGCCAGGGAATTAAAGGTCTACATGACAAGTACCCCCATCTCCAATTCAAAAATTTCAAAAGGGAATACTGTAGAGTCAATGGCGCCTTCATAGGCCATGTTATTAGATTACTTGGTGGTGACTTTGAAAGGAGGGTCTCCCATGGTGCCAATGCTTTCCTTCACCAGTTCGGCTTATTGTTCATACAATTCCATAAATTCACATACATTCAAGCTGAAGGTTTCTCAGAGAAACCATACAAGTTGCCCTAGTATCTGAACGATCGGATAATATTGCTAGAGCTTTCTCAGTAACTGCAATAAGCACACACCCTTCTAAGTAGCAAACATAAGGTAGGGATTCCTTATCCTCTCTCTTTCGGCCAAGGGATGCATGAACTCCACACATCCTAGTGTGTAGACCAATCAGACAAAGAACTCATGGAATACCACCTAGAGTTCTACACTGCCCGGTTGCAGATGGACCCCTATGGTAAAATCAAGAAGATGGTTGCAACTGAACATACCAATGTGCATGATGTTGAGGAATTTTGGTCCAACTACAAGGACAACAAAGAAGTATGAATGAGACACTATATGCACATGACAACATACTTTTTCAAGAAGGTTAACTTGTTCTCGGTGCCTGACCAGGTAGCGGAGGATGAAAACACAGTGATTGACCCTTGATACAGTGTGGTTGCAAATCTCCCACTGCCGCTAATTGACTGGAATGAAGAAGAGGTCAATGACCTTGATATCCTAACAAATCCAATCAAGGCAAGAACAAAGGAGTGGATTGACCGGCAGATCACCCAATTGAAGCTACGAGGGGTCATCCTGGCATATGGGGAACTTGAAGATGAAATTGCAAGCAAAACTGATAGTGGGACAACTGCTACCCCATCTGGAGAAACTTCAAAGTCTCCTCTAGCCACTAGGTCAAGGAAGAGGAAAGAAATGGCTAAAAGTTAGCCCAAACCTAAGGTGTGTGCAAGAAAGGCTGTGGAAGGCGAACCTTCCAAGAAATAGAAGAAATTAGGTAGTTTCACAAAGATTCCTACCATTCAAGAGGACCTGATCCATGAAGGAGAAGAGATAGAGGCCGAGTAGCCAAAGTCTCCACCTGCTGCCTCCATTCTTGCAGCCACTGCTGCTATCGCCACCATTGTTGCCCCATTGCTTGTTTCTTAGGTAGTACTTGCTACTTCTCCACCTGCAATGGATATCTCAATCCACCTTTCCTCTACTCCACCCATAGAGTAGGGTGTGACCATTGATTCTTCCTCCGCCACAACCTCCCCACTCTCTTTTGCTTCAATGTCTCCAATGACATCTATTTCACTAGCTACAACAACAATGCGAATGCATTCTCTCTTGCTCCTGGAGGCCTTCTCCCACCACATGCAAAACATTCCAACAAAGCTATCTGGGGTGTTGATGAACCCAACCATACAAGCTGCCTTGGCACAAATTGTTTCCAGTCTTCATGTCCATACTCCTCTAACTGAACCACCAGAGATGAAGGCCATCATGGAAATATAAAAAGAGTTGGAGAGACAAGAAAGGGAAGCTACAAAAGAGATGGAAGAGGAGGCAGATGATTACCATGAGCACCCTGAGTATCAACATCTGACAATTGATGAAGTGGTATGGGAGGGAGAAGAAACACAGTCCTCTGAGGTAGACATGGATGAGCCAAGTGCCAAGTACATTGTGGAAATATTTGATCCAAAACTCGAAGAGGTGTTGCCTCAACAACTCAAAGATGTTGGAGAAGAGGTAGAGAGGCAAACTTTTGATGAAGAAAAGGATGTAGATGAGAAAATGGAGGAGGACACTGAATCTCCAACTGGGGAACATGACAAAAGCCCCAAACATGATGAAGAAGTGTCTCTTTCGGAAGAGAAAAAGGGGAAAGAAAAATAAGAGCAAGAAGAGAGGCTAAAGCACGATGAAGGGGTGCCACCTTAGCGTGAGGAAAAGGAAGAACACAAAGAAGATAAGCCTCAGGAAGAAATTGAAACTAAGAAAATCCCAAAAGCAGAGCATCATGAAGAACATGGGCAAGACCAAGAAGAAGAAGAGAACACTGAAGGGGAGGATAGCCCCAAGGAACATGAAGCCACTAAGTCCCCACGAAAAGAAACTATTTTCATTCAAGATTCTGATGAGGAAGAAGGAGAACAGATGGAACAAGAGGCTCCGAGGAACAAATAAATTGAAATCCAACGTGCCCACGAAGAAGAGGGGGATCATGAATCACCAAAAGGGGAATCTCAGATGCTTGAATGGCTTGAGAAACAATTGGAAAATAAAACCCTAACCCCAAAAGATCCAAGGGAAAGGCTGGAGGCAATCTTGGCTCGAGCCCAAATAAGCATGAAGAAAGAGAAGAAGTAAAAGGTCAAATCTCAGTTGACGATGGATATGTTTGGATCCAGAACCATACAAATAGCCACTCTAGTTGTGGGAGAAGAAGGGGTAAGCTACAATGTCTCTACCCTTGATTTGGGAACAAGAACAAGAGAGAAAAAGATTGACCATATCCAAGGGCTCGTTGCCACCATTGTGCACCAAATGCTCAAAGATAAGATTTCCAAGGAGGAGTTGAAAGCCTAGGTGGCTGACTTAACCACATACATCCAACAATGGTCATCAATTGAAGAGATCCCTACCACGTCCTCGACACTACCTCAATTGCTGTCCAAGGACCACATTAATCAACTAGAGAAAAGAAAAAATTGGACAAAGGCCATAGAGGATTGGTTCAAGCAAGTCCTCTACAATGGAAACATGGGCATAAGCCATATGGTTAGGACAACCAACAAGTTCTTGGAGTTATAGAGAGTGCTTTAGGGAATAAGGAAGTTCTGCACCGACTTCCCAAGGCTATATAGGATCATGTACCCCAAGCTTGAAGCTATCCTCAAGGTACCTAATGGATCCTGGGAGAAGGAGTTTGCTTTGGAAAAAGGTGATCATTGGCTCGTAGAGATGTGGAAACTGAGCCTAGACCATAAAAAAGAGGTGTTGGAACAAGTGCTCCATGAGGTGGAGCTAGACATTGATTGGATCAAGGAAGTTCGGGCTGCTTGTGAAGAATACCTTAGGCTAATGACAGAATTTGATGTGCCCACCATTGAGCTAGATCTAGAAAAGATAAAGCCTTACTTTCATAAGAAGATAGAAAATGGGACCGCAAACACACTAACACCGGATTTCATGGGTTTTGCTACTCGAGCCTTCGCTCAATCCGAGCAAATGATTAAGAATGCACAGTAATATGACAGGGAATGGGATGAACTCATAAATAAATCTATAAAATTCAACTTCTAGGTGATCCAGTCGGATATATTGGAGTGGGTTAAGCTCCAAGGATTGATCGACAAATTTGTGGAATACACCACCTTGAAGAGAAATGAAGGAATTCTTATGATTGATGATGAATTCCTTATAGTTTATCTATAGCAAAGGGAAATCAACTAATGAAAAAAGAGCTACAATGCTACCACAAGAGGACAAAATGTAATTTTAAATTGTAAGATATTTAGGGGTAGGTGAAACTCTAATTTGTAGTGAATCTTGGCCACATAATGCAAATCAATCTTGGCCACTCATTCTACTTTTTGGACACTATAAATAGGGTGTCTCCTCTCATTTTAAAGAGAGAGTTGAGTTGTTGTAAAGACATGCTACTAAAATTTTAATACAAGTTCATTGGCTTTTGGTGGATTCTTGAGTTTCAATTGCATGTTATATGGTTCTTCTCCCATAGTTAGTTAATTTGAATAAATTTACTTTGTTGTTTGTGAGTTTTGCAAGTTATGAGTAGATTAGTTAATGTTGTTCATTGATATTAAAGAATTCTACTATGTGTTGGAAACCTTCTTTGTCCATACTCTTTGTTGTTTATTGATGATAAATAGTTGTGTAAAGTTAGTATGGGCATAAATCAGAAGCTGCACTAAATTTCTATCTTTTATTCATGCTTATGGTGAATGAATGGTTGAATATCTACAGTCCTTAGAAGCTTGCACTAGTTTCATGAGACTGTGAAGTAATCTGGTTAAGTGTAACTCAATTTTAGGAAGATTGTCTGTAGTAGGGTCCTCCATTGTCACTGTTCATTGCTACTTTTAGGTCTAGGAACCTTCTCTTTTCCCTACTCTTTTTCCCATTTTTTAGAAATGATCTAAGCTAAGGTTCATTGCACATTGTAAAAGCCAAATTTGAAGCTGAAATAGGAGTTCTAGGCTGCTATTTGGACCTACAACAATTGTGCATCAACTTTCCCATCTTAAGAACTTCTGTAGAAGATCTAATTCTCCTCCAACTTAACTTCCGTAAGTCTGCTCTGTGATTACCAGGAAGATCACATCAAAACAACTGAGACATTCCAAGCACGTCATGACCTAACACCTGAGAGACCTTGGGATGATTTTCAACAACTTGTTGTTGGAGATCGCCTTTCAAGAGAGGTAGTGCACTTATGCATTACCTATGTTAAGAAAGTGCTAAAATACACATCAACAGGTATAATTGATGCAACAATGTATTTAGATATATTAACATAGCCCTAAAATATTAAAGTGAAAGAGAACCATTAAAAACTTCAAAATTAAATAACAAAAATGAAAATTAATTATAACATTTATTGTTAAAATTTTAGAAGTTAAACCTACTAATAATGAAAAAATACAACCCTATTCAAATTGAATAACAAAATATTATAGTAATAAATTATTTAAAAATATTATAGTAATAAATTGTTTAAAGGAGGAGATACACCATCCTAACAAAAGAATTACATGTATTGCAACCAATTACAAGTCAACTACAACCAACTAGTCCATTACAATGGAGTAGTAAAAAGGAATATAGTCTATGGAAGCAAAGGTGATGCCAAATTTGTTTTTAGAAAGGAGGGTTTCTTGACATTCTTATTTCCCAGAGTGTCTTATTTCCAAGCAATAAATCAACAACACATTGAATGTTGTCCCTCCACTAAAAATAATAGCTTGCTTCCTGCACACTAATTATTAAAAAAAAATTAAAATCATAATTTAACTTTCGGAATCAATTTTTAATTGAACTTCATTTATTTTTCTATTGTAAGGTCCTGTGTTGTGATACGATCTAGAGTGTGTTAAGGAATAGACATGAAATTCATAATTTGATTATGAATATGTTCCCAACTACATGTTAGAAAAACATAAAAAAATGTACCACTATAAAAATAGAGAACTTGAAAAATTCACTATATATTCAAATAAACAAAAACATGAATATAGATTAAACCAGTCCCCGAAAATGAAAATTAAGACATCGAGTTAGCAGGAAAAGCAGGAGCAACAATATCAGGTTGATGTGAGGAATGTTGGAGAAAGAATCCTGATTCCCTGTCAACCTCTATTTTACTGCAATCTTGTCAAAAAAAGAAGCTTTATTCAGCATCTGGATAGGAGCAGATTTTTGAAACTGGGCATCCTTATAAATTTCCTACACTTTATCTAAAAAGATTGTGTGGAATACCATGGTTCAGAAGCTGAATACCCAAAAACACTTAGCTCAATCAATAAAGTGAAAGGTCAAACTAGTTCTACTTCATTATCAAAGGCCAAAAGGACTGCAAAATAAAACCCAAAAAAAAAAGTTGTTAAAGCAGGAATTGGAAACATGTTGAAAGTAAATAATATGTGAAAGTAGAGAATTTCAATACAAATTGATATCATATATAAAAGAAAATGAATGTAATCTAATTGATAGGTGATTAAATTTTCTATATCAATAGTATAGTGTTAAGGTGTTCAATTATGTTCAGTTAAGTTTAGTTTGTTATCAAACAATTACAGTGAGCTGTCATATTAGTTAGTAGATTTATAGAAAGTAGTTGACGTTCTACAGTTGAAAATATGTAATATTGGTTGATAAAGAAAACATAAATGAATCTTTCTGCTATTACATTCACTGTGTTTGCTGTTATATTTTCTAATTGTCTTCACCTTTTTCTACAGTTTTGAATTGTTTTTAGTATAACAAAATGGAAAGGTAAGAAATAATTTTTGGGTGTAGTGGTTGGTAATGGAATTTGGGACATCAGAAATAAAACAATCTCTAGTTGATCATTCATGAACATATTACAAATTTATATTTGTAGACGTTTAGCAGACTTCCTAAAATTATGCCAATTATGGTGACAGCTAATTAGAGTTGTTCAACAGTAAACTGGACATCTAATGAAAGAAAACTGGAACTGAAGACACCTCTACAGTTTCTTATTGACACATCTACAGTTTTATTTGGACTGTAAATTCCAACAGTTGGTTGGGAGAAATCAGGAAAGATGGGTTTGAGTGGGATGGTGGATAGTCTGGATGATGTTACTAATGTTGATTTGACATAGTTATGTAGTTAACTCTCATAATAAATTATAATTCATATTTTGCAGTCAATCACTTACTGTCACGCACAACGATCTTCATAATATATAGATATGTCTGAAATATACTCTACTGTCTTTTTTCTACAGACTGTTTGAATCAAGAGAAAGGCAGCCTGTCTGTAATGCACAACCTTCTACTAAAGGGAAGTTTACATTGTGTTACATCATTAATGGGTGCACATTGATATAGACATATTAAACGATGGTAATCATTTTTGGCAATAGCTAGAGACAAAATGTGCAGAAGCAGGGATTTGAGTAAATAGTTTGTATGGTAATCTTGATCTAAGCCTTTTCAATGGAAATTATAAAATTACTATGATTAAACTATTTAACAAAATGTCCAGAGAAATATGGGTATGACAATCTGCAAGAAAATCTCTATTCTATTACTTTAATATATTGTTCGAATGTAAACATGGGTCAAACAGACAAGAATAATGAGGATTTGAGTATGTCTGATAAGATGGTTGTGGTGGTACAAGGACAAGTTGCATAGTCCCACTAAGGATATGTTGAAGAATACAATGCTTGATTTATAAAATATTTGTAAAACCAAATGTTCCTTCCACTATTATTATATCACAATGAATTGTCTGTGAGAGATAAAGAGTTTTACGGTGCTGAGTAAACTGTGGCAAATTCAACCAATTGCAAATTCTAAGAGTTTTGAATTTAGAAATTTTAACAAAGCTTAATTGAAAATT
The DNA here is from genome assembly GCA_007258455.2 of Sequoia sempervirens. Classification (NCBI taxonomy): domain Eukaryota; kingdom Viridiplantae; phylum Streptophyta; class Pinopsida; order Cupressales; family Cupressaceae; genus Sequoia; species Sequoia sempervirens. Next base: position 136,064,205 of record VDFB02026320.1, on the reverse strand, counting down.
TTAACAAAGCTTATTTGGGCATTTTCTATAATTTTGTCTCTATTTAATATGTGATCAATTTATTTTATTATCTTAATAGTTATTTTATTTTACTTTAAAATTATTTAATAATGATTTTATTTTATTTATTTAATAAATATTTTAAAGTTTAGTATTTAAAATTATATCTTGATTTTTTAATAGCTTTTGCTGATATGTTATTAGATTCTATCTCTTCCTACCACTATAACTATATCTCTTGATATATTTAAATATATGTTTAACTAAACTAAAATAGAATGCATTTTCATTATTGTTTTTCATTATTATGATAAATCTATATTTAAAAATATACGAAAAAAATATATTTAAATAAATGTTTTAAATTAAGAGAAAAATTAAAAAATTAAAAAAATTGGGATTAAGTTGTATAATAGTTCATAAAGTAATTCCAAAATAATGATAAAGAAACCCCATTTTCATAAAAATATTAATTTTTGTAATTTTTGTGAGCATAAAACTTACTCTTGAAGTTGAGAGAAAAATTAAGTTAGTTGTGAATCTAGTTTTTGAAATGGAACTTCCTATCCATTCTTTTTTGAACCCTAATGTAAACAAACCTACATAATTGAATCTAGCATTGTGTTTGGCAATGCAAAGGATATGAATGCTTTGAAAGAAGGGTAGGGGGTTTTAAAAATGCATTACAAGTATTGGGCCCTCTCCACTAAAGCCATTTGGCTCACCATCCCTTGTGACACCCTAAAAAAATATCTTGTTTGAAGCTAAATCTTTGGGTGGGACAAAGGAGGTGATACAATGAAGTAGAGTAAAACATGCTCTTTATATGCAAGAGAATACAAGAAAAAAATTAGTTGATATGTAGAAACACAAATCTCTTGAAGGAAAATAGGTTTTAGTAAAAACTATTTGTTACCATAAGAATATGTCGTCCCTTTTACTAAGGAGGTGGTATATGAGGAGGATAAATTCTGCAAAGAGGCCCCATCAATAAGTTTACTATATCCAATGTTGATTGACAAATATGCATGAATAGATAACCAATATTTGGAGTGATCTCACTAAATTTTTTGTAGAGATCGACCCATGTGTTTCAGGTTTTTTTTATAAATTTATTTTTTTATGTTTTATGAATCTAAAGATGGCAAAGATTACATTCTAGGTGAAGATCCTTAGCATTGGGATAAACATGTTTTATTTTTGAAACCTTTTTTTTAACTTCAATCCTATGATAGAACCATTCTTTGTAATATCAATTTCTAGTCACACCTCCCTAATCTTTCTTTTTAGTACTAGGTAGATGCTTGTTTTCAAGGCATAGGAAATACTTTATATAAAATTGTTTCTCTATATATTGAAATATATGGGTTGGATCACTCTACATCAGCTAGAATATATGTAGAACTTGATATAGCAAAAGGGTTACCTACAATGATATGGCTCAATATGGGGAAGGATATGGAAATAACTCAGATTATGAGAATATCCTTTTTCCTTGTAAGAGATATTTTTAGGTTGGACATATTGTATCAGTATGCATGATGGATAACAATTAGAAAGTAGGTGGTGTGATTCACTCATGGTAGGGTAAAACTATTGCAAGATATTCAAAACCATTGGAGATTGATACAAACAACATGGCATAATTTAAGGCTCTAGTGTCAGGGCTATCCCTTTGCATAGAATTGAACTTTGCAAAGATAGAAATTGAAGGGGATTCAACTATTGTGGTAAATGTGATAAGAGCTAAGAAAGTGTTGAGCTGGAAATTACAATCTTTACTAGATTCAAAAATAAACCTAATGGATAAGTTTGAAAATGTAACGATTAACCATATTTAGAGAGAAGGCAATACAATGGCAGATGCATTGACAAATATGGGAGCTGATTGAATGACTCTTAATAGATAACTCCATGATGAGCAAGGATTTTTGTGGATAAGGATTTGAATGTCATCCGAGAGGAAGAGAAGAGAGATGTTTAGGATTTTAAGAGCGGTGAGATAAGTAAGAAGGCAGAGAAGGAAACAATGGTTACCCCCATTAAGCTGCTTTCATCGAACTCCAACCTCAGTCCACAAGATCAAGGAAGTTTCTCGCTACAAACACCACTTACAATGAGGTCCACAATGAAGAAATTGATTCACTCCCAAAACCAACAGTGGCGGATCCATCTTCAAATTTGGGCATTTAGTTATTGTTCGTAGTGTGGTCTAGCAGAGGAAGAATACTTGAGGCAAAAAGGGAAAAGATAAGGACTCTTGATGATCTTTGGTGTTTTTTCGTTTGTTTTTTACCGTCATCAGCCTTTTTAAAACTCAAACTTTGCTCAATCATAGTTGCAAAAATAGGTGGTAGCTACCTTTTATGATAAGGTTATAGACTTTGTTCAAGATAGCTTTAAGGTTTCATGTTTTGATTTTGTTCTCCTCACAGAAGTCATGATTCTGCTTGTTTTATCTTTTGTTGAGGCTTCAAGTCTTGTAAATCCTTATACTTTTAATTTTAATACAATCTCTCGGCTTCGAACCCTTAATTATATACAAAAAAAACAATTAGAAAGATAAGCTAGCTATATGGTTCAAGAAGGGGTATCTTTCTCTCATCTCATAATAAAAGTATGACTCCTATTGTCAAGGTTAGTAATATACCATCAACGATTATGGTGGTTATGCATCTCCCCTCTCCACCACACTAACTCTAATATATTTTTGGTCTCCCTTAGATGCCAAATTGACATGGATAGACTAGGGAGAGAAAATAGTGGTACTTTGGTTTCATGAGCTAATTGTGGTTCTCTAAAGAGACAAAATATTGATTTGTCTCATAGGCTTCCTCCTTGTCATGGGTTCCTCAAAGTGATAAAGATAAGGTCTCTTCTATCTAAGGTTCTATGGATAATAAAAAAGGGGAATTTGTTTTCTCAAATATCATTTTTTTAGAAATTTATAAGTCCAACAAAGGTAGTCCAATTGTTGACTCCTATAATTGCTATATAATTAAAACTATGGCTATGCTTGAGCACCTTTCTTGAAAATAATAATGAGGTTTTGGAGCATATGTTATGGATTTATTTATATGTTATTAAAATGAATTGATTTCCTCTTTTCCTTTATTTTTTGGTGAGATGGATGAGGAGGCAAAAGGCTAGACTAAAGTACATAGTAAGAAGAAAAATTCAAAATAAATGACACCAAGACATATGTTCCTTATATCATATAGTAAAATTGGTTAAATTTTGTGTGCTACACATTGTGCCTCACACAACATGCTACATGGTGTGCCTCAAACAACATGCCCATTTTTTTGAGAAAAATGAGGAACCCCTTTTTACTCTTCAAATCATCTGTATTTTTTTTAGGCCTCATTTGCATGATTTTTAAATTTCAATATCTCAATTTATTCCTAGAAGGCCATTTCATTAATCCTAACAATAGATGTATATTTTAATTATAATAGGAACCAATCATCCTATCAACTCAATTTTCTAATCTCCATTTGATCATGTAGGTGGTATAATTTTTTTGATGACCCCCTCATTGTTGAAATTGACCCTTGATTTGGCATGGTTCTCTTTACTTGATGTATTTTAGGTTATGGTTCAATTTGATCTTTTAGATTTGATTGAGTGTGTTTGTATGAGAAAATTTGGGCACAAATTATAGAAGCTTAAAAATTAATATATACACATATAATACTATTCTTCTACCACACCTCCTTATTTTGAAGAATATGAATTACACACACACACACACACACACACACACACACACACACACACACACACACACACACACACACACACACATATATATATATATATGAAGTTTTTTCTAACTCCTATAGCAACTCCATGAAACTCTTTGAACTGTAGATTTTTGGTAAGGCTTATAGGCTACTCTTGCGCTCTTAGGATGTTTCACCTAAAAGGAGAGAGATAAACCCCACACAAAAGATCTACGCTAGGTTCACTCAAATTATGCAATGTATGATGTAATTAAGACTAAATGCAATAAAATAAGTGCAATTAGATGATCTATGTCATTGATTATGTATGCAAATGTCACTGATTATGTATGCAAAACCTAATATTTATGCAATGTTGGAAAAAAAAATGTGATATGAAAACATGAACTAAGAAGGAACAAATGCAAAAAAAAGAAGAAGAAGGCTAATTCAGAGTGCACCTGGGTAGAGAATGGAGAATCTGGGATCTTCTGAATGCTATCTAAGATTACAAAAAATCAGCAATGGGACTCATTCGTCACTGATGGTGAATCAGTCTTGCTTTTAATGAAAACTGTTGAGAATGGTTTTTGAGTGTCGGGATCCAGAATCTGACAAAATCTAAATTTCTAGCCTTAAGGTGGGACTCATTCGCAACTAATGGAAAATCGGTCCTCTCCCAAAATTTTGTGAAATCAGGGGACAATTCTGCAACACCAGATCTGAGGTTGTTTGCTTGTTGGGTTGACGAAGTTAATTCAACAGAAAATGGAAAAAATGTCTTCTCCAAGCTTGAAATGAGGTTGATTTAACTTGAAGCACCTTGTTCACTTGTTGACCACCTTTCAACACCCAATTGCTTGTCAAATTTGCATACAAAAGTTTGTAAACACACATGCAAGAGGGGAAAAATGGTTGAGGGTTAGAGTATAGGGATTTTCCTTGGTCAAATCCCACTTTGGTAATCAAACCCTTAATGAAATAATGAAATGAAGGAGAATGATAAACAACATGAAAATGCTATCAACTTACCAAACCCTTGTTGGAGAAAATCTAAAGATATATCAATGGTTTCTCTTGAATGCTTGATTGATGCTTGATTATAGGATGCAAAGTGCTCAGATGCTAATTGAATGCTTGAATGAGATAGGAGATTGTGGGAGATGTAAAATGAGGAGAAAAACACTTATTTATACACACTTGTGCCTTAGTAACTCAATGATACCTCATCACAGGTCGACATCAAGTAATTCTGAATAAAAACCCGAAAGAAATTTTGAAATATTTTGAATTTGGAGCCAAGAGGGACTCATTCGCCACCCATGGCGAATGGGTTCCACCTTGGACTTGAAAGTGGGTGTCGGGAATTAAGTCACATTTAATGTTGTTTGTCAGGTTTACATTTAAAAATACACTTAATTAAGCCTTATAATGGCACAAAGGGGTCAAGTAAAGCATAAGAAAGGTGTAAATAGTGAAACTATGCCTAGAAAAGCGTGAAATCTTGTTACAAGACTTTACAACACTTCAAAATAGGAATTAAAAGTGATGAAAAGGTGATTTTTAGGTGAATTGTAATGAATAGAGTAGAAAAGTGTAGAAATGTTTTACAACACTTCACAAGACACCATTATTTGAATTTTAAGGACCTAAATGTGAATGTTTAAGCCACATTGCAACATTAAATCAGAGAAAAATAGACCAAGCATCATGAAGAAAGGTCTAAAAGACCATAAAAATGACAAGGGGCCATTTTTCTATGGTGCACTCTCAAAATAAATCTCGGTGGGTTGTTCAACCATCTTTATTATCTCCTTACTATTTTTACTCAATCTCTATATGAGTTGTGTTAACAACTTAGTTACATTTTTATGGTCACACACTATAATATTATTATTTTTTCTAAATACAATCCCAACCAATTCTTCTTGCACCTAGAATAGTTATGTGATTTATTACTATAGCTCAATTTTATTTTAATATAATAGAAATTATTCTAACCCATGTCTACACACCCCCTAGTGTGAATGTATGGGGAGAAACTACATCGCATGAACTAAAAATAGAATCATATGCCTATGCATAATTTTAGGTGTTGCCACTATTTGAATCTTACTACACATGATCACCTGCATATGAAAATTTATGTCACTTTCACTTCTAACAAACTTATTGATACTGGACAATTACAATTCCAAGAATTACAGTAGTCAAAGGATCTTTATAATTAGTTTCTTTCCTATACAACTATTTATAATATCAATGATAGATACATTCTCCTCTTTTCAAACTTAGCAAGGGGATGTTTACAATGTTTTATCTTTCACACAACAATGAACTAAAATGAAGTAAAAATTTAATACAAAAGGAAACCTTGAATCATTAGTTGCTGGTGAGAGGTGCTATTTAGCCCCACTCTTCTTATTCCTCCAATATCCATTTTGAATTTATCTAAAATAAATTCTCTTCATCACTAGGGAAAGATAGTTCTTCATCTGTGCATACTCTTCCCAATTTATTTCTTCAACTAAATATTTTTTTTTATCTAGTTTATCATATATTATATCTTGTACCCTCTTCTTACAATTCAAAATTACATGTCTTACTTCTTTACAATAGTAATGTTTAATTTTTCCTTTTGGAGGAACATGATTTGATTTGTACTTGCTATTTTTTTGTACATATAATACTTCTTATAGTTCTGAGCATTCATCTTAATCAAGTAGAATAGAGATTACTCCTTCAAGAGTAATTTTTACCTTGCTTAATGTAAACACCATACTAGACATACTCTTAGGAATAATATTTAAAAGTATTGATTTTGCATCATCATCCTTTACTTTTTTATTAGTTCCAACTAACTAGTTTTAAAGTAGGGAATGCAATTATTTATATGATCTACGATTTTTGTACCTTTATCCATGTTCAATGCATACAATCTTTGCTTCAATGTCATCTTGGCACTTTCTTCTTTAGATCCAAAAATATTGTTTAAGTGACTCCAAAATCACTTTTACAAATTTCTTGAAATCTACATGGTGTAGGTATGCTTTTGAAAAGTGGAGGCCAATAATCCCCAATGATTTTTTATTTTTTGATATTTCACTTAGCAAGTTTAGTTGTATTAGTTGGTGAGACTAAGTTTGATTTGACAACATCCCAAAGATATTTTTCTATCAACTATAACTACATCTATATTTTCCATGTATGAAAATCTCTACCTTCAAATTCCTCAATGAAACTTAATTTATCCATGACTAACCCACCTTAATAAGAAGAAAATAAAAGGTGTTGGGATCCATCAATAATGCACCTTGAAATGATTAACACTTTTAAAAACAATATTAACCCCCCTTCTAATTTTTAATAAATTTCAATTACATATATAATATTAAAACAATTCTAATTCAACATCTACATAAAAAAAACCACTCTATTGAATTAAAATTTTGATAAGTTTAAGAAAGGTAATTTACCATGACCTTTCAACTGTGCCTAAAGAATTTTGATAGCAACTTTTATATGGTGTTTCCTCCCTTATGGCTAGCTATTAACTGATTCACTAGCTCAAAATCAAATGTGTTTAGAAAAGAAAATATTTCTAATGGTTTCTCTTTATTTTTTGTGCTTGCATGCCGAAATAACTTTCACATCCCTCATTTTCCATGCAACACTTCTCTTTCATTATGCAATATAATAAAAACATTTATAGTTTTTTTTCTCCTCTATTGAAGCTTTCTAAAGATTTGTTTTTAATTTTTTTTTAAGAATTGAGAGAATTCATGATTTACTGAATTTATAGTGAGGGATTTTTGCATGTCTAGCTCTGATATCATATAAGAGTGTTTGAACATATATTATAGAAGTTAAATAAATACATATACACGCATATAATACTATTCTTTTATCACACCTTATTTTTAATAATATGAATTTCATATATATGAAGAGTTGTCTAACTCCTATAACAACTCCACCAAACTCACACTAAATCTAGGTGGGTTTCTCAACCACCTTTATTTGGTCCCTCCTATTTTCACTTCTCAACATCTATGTGAGTTGTGTTAATGAATTAAGTTTTTATGCTCATACAATATAATATATTATTATTTTTGGGTTGACCCCGTAGTGCAACGGTTAAGTTGTAAGGGCAATAGTTGGGCTGTCTAAGGTTCAAGTCTCGCCTCAACTCACACCAGTGGAGCGAAAGCTTACAGTCAAATTTTGACACCATCAGGTCGCCTGTGTTGAGACGCGGGTTCAATATGGGTGCTACCCCTTAGCATCGATTTACCAAATATATATATATATTCTAAATACAATCTCAACCAATTCTTCTCACACCTAGAATAGTTATGTGAGTTGTTACTATAACTAACTCTTGTTTTAACATAACAAAAATTATTATTCTAACCCATGCGAGCACTAACATGACTTCCTAATAGTATAGAGGTCATGCTCACATATTACTCATGTTATAGTTTTAGGTTTTATTAAGGTTAAGAAGGATCTTGCATTATGTGTCATATCATAGTTATTATAAGTCCTATACGGTTTAAATAGGTCAAATGATGAAATTTGGGGTAGCTACTCCATGCTTTAGGCTATAAGGAGTGGGTTCATCCTTTAAAATTATTTTATTAGAATAAGAATCTATAATACTACTTTAATATTATGCTTTGATCCATTGACATCATATAGATAACAAATTTTATGAGTTTGATCACGTTTTGGTTGGCTTTAAAGGCCTTCATTTTAATTGTAGTTCCATGAAGGGTCTATTCAAGGTCTTTATTAGATTGTATTTTGGACCCATGGTGGTCAAATTTTAGGAGGTGTTTTAAAAGTGAATCAAGTTAGTCTTCAAGCCCTCTAGCACACCTAATGCCCCTCCAAACTATCACAAAATCTTCAAATACACTAGTGAATAGTGTTTCATCTTTTGTTGCTAATTTTTTTTAGATTTAAAGGTGGGAAAGCACTTTTAGAACCTCTAATTTGAATGATTATCAAATTATATCATGAGGAAAAAATCGTACGACCTAAATGACCTACTTTTAGTTGTATAAATTTTAAATTATTTTTCATTATTATTTATGATGTTAAAGTTGATGGTTTCCTCTTAGTTTAAAACATCCTAGCTACCTATCCTTGTAATGGTTATAAAAGTCCAAATACCATGTGAATGAAGAACTCTAGATAGCACACAAATTGCACCCTTGTTAAGAGACACCTATCAATTCAATCTTTCTCTCATCACAAAAGTCATTTGGGAGGGGGTTAGGCAAGGGGCTATTCACTTCAAAAGAATTAGAATGTAATAAATGATTTTGGAGTTGTTTTGGTTTTGTTTGTTTTCAAGATGGGTTGAGTGGGATGTTGATGGATGGTTTTGATGTTTTTCTTAATATTGATTTGGTACAATTGTGTAGTTATCTCCCATGGTATATTACAATTCATATATTTTTTTTGATGAATGATGTACTTAATTATTCTTTTATATTTTTTTACGAGTTTTCCTTAAATCTGAAAGACCCTTATTATGATTTTATTGATTCTATTTTTTCTGTGTTTCCTCTAATATTTAGGCTTTTTCATTGAATTATTATTTATCAGTAGTCTCATGAATAAACACATTCTTTGTGATTTCATTTTGGATTTTTTAATCTATTTTTTCTTTAATTTGGGACACAATGAGTGTGAAAGCTAAGTGATAGAAAAAGACTTGAGAAAGAGAAGAAAGCTTTTTTTTATCATTTTGAGTTTGTTGGATGCCTCATTGAATTATCAAGAGATTTGCTTCTCTTTATTTTTGGTTTCAATTTTTATGATAATGATGATGATGCAATCTAATATGGATGTAAAATTACTTTTTTCTTTATTTATATATTTTCATGGGAAATCCAAATATTACTTAATTAAACTATTTGATAAAAAATAATATTTACCTAAATGAATGTAGCTTAATTACTTAATTATTACTTAAATCATTTTCTTTCTAGTTAGATTGCTTAACATGTCTTACATATACTCAATTCTTAATCTAAATAAGATTCAGTTGAGAAATGATAAAAAAAATTAAAAAAATTGGTTGATTTATTAGCTATCAAGATTATTTAAAGACATTTAAAAGATAATAAGAATGAAAGATGGAAACTGTATAAGCTAATTGATGGAAAATAATAGGAAGACCCTATTGAAACATCTTATCTTGCTAATAGAAGAAACAAAGTCCAATTTTGATATGAGAATGTTCGCACACTTGCAGAGTGCAAGAGTGCTTTTATTACATTCCATTTTTTATAAAAAGATAGAATAGATAACAAACAAAAAGAATGCTAAATTTGTGAAGAAATACAGAATTCCTTAAGAAATGTGATCTCAAAACAGTTCACTCCCCTTGTCTATGCTTCCACATTTTAGAAGCATGTCTACTAAAACAGTTGCAAATGCAATATCTGACAAAATTTCTCTATCCTTTATGCTTTAATATGTCCATACCCTATTCCAAAACTCCCATTCGGCACAGGCTGTGACAATTGCATTTGCTTGAAAGCTTCTAAAGCCTTTTCAACAATTCCATTTTCTGAATATCCTTCTTTCTTCAATCTCGTTACTGTTTGCTCACACCACCTACCCAATTCTGCACAGATGCTTGAGAGAAGAACAAGATACAAATAAAAAATATCATTGTTGTAAATACTCCTAAGCTTGTATTCATATGTGATCTACAGAAAACAAAGAAAATAGATCCGAAACAAAGAAAATAGATCTACACATCCACCACAGGTTTGACTGACAAATTGCTCTATCCTTATGCTTTGATGGATGTTCATACCCTATTCCTAAGCTCCCATTTTGGCACAGGCATGGAGGTTGTTGGCAAAGATTGAGGAGTCTGGCTTTACACCTGCCGAGTACATTTGATTGAAAGTTTCTAAATCCTTTTCAACAAATGCATTTTGTGCATATCCTGCATTCCACGAGACCACATTTCTTTGAGGCATCCTGTAAAACAGTTCACGTACCTGTCTATGCTTCTACAGTTTATATACATATATACCAAAGCATTTTCAAATGTAATATCTAAATAATCCTTGTCCGATATGCTTTTCTGGACGTCCATACTCTGTTCCAAAGCTCTCATTTTCGCTAAAGCCACGAGCGCGCTGACAAATGAAACCCTCTCAGGTTGGAAACCTGTTTTTAAATGTGACTGCGCGGGAATAATTTGAACGCTAAAGCAAAAGGAAACAGCAAACAGCAAGCAGAATGAGTTCATTGGGCCCACATCAGCCACCTAAGCGGAATGGGTTCATTGGGCCCACATTTCCCTAAATCGATTTCCATAATCAAATGTTACTTGTTATCCTTCTCTGCAATAAAATACATAAGTAATAACAAGAAACATTCAATCACCAAAGGGTATCCTTGTACAACGGCCGGGCTTAACCGGCACACTCTAAGGATTCCGTTCCGGTAGCCTTTCTCATTTCCTCCGTTTGAACATTAGCCATTTTCTTTCCCGTAGCTGTTCATTTTCACCGTTAGGTTGAAGGTTCTTTTAGATTTCCCTTATCTCATAGTTATGTAGGTAAAATAGGTTTTATTTAATATTCTTTTTTCGAATGTTTATATATGTTTCTTTATATATAGAGGCCCCTGTCCTTGTGTTTTTTATTTATTTATTTTTTTAAAAGAATAATCAATGACATTCAAAAAAATAATAATTTTATAATTTAAATTAAAATATAATTTTTTTAAAATAATTTAATTTAGAATAATTTTTTTAAGTTTGATAATTAATATTGTAATAAAGTTTTTTTAATCTTATAAATTAGGAATTACTATTAATGTCTATTGATCTATTTAAAAATATAAGATAAAATTTAATTAGATAAAATAAAGAATTAAATTTGTAAGAGAGATTATTAATATGTAAATATTTGAATTTAAAAATTTAGATTGTGGTGGACATGGTTATCAAAACACACTTTGAGGTTATTAAATATATTTTTTTCTAATTATAGCAAATAATTAAGGAGAAAAAAAACTTCTAATAATAATATGTATGATACATACTAATAAACAAATAATGAGTGATAAAGTTCAAAGATTTTCATAGAAGTATCACCAACATTAGAGTAATTTCTATCACTTGAATGTTGTGTTTCTTTTGACTAATCCTCTTTATATTTCTACTTATATTTTTGGAGTTATTTCCAATACATTGACAACTTCAATTTTTGATAAGAAATCTAGGAAATATGACCCCATCAATTTGAGGTACCAAAAAGAATGAAGATGGATGGTTGATGCATATTACCTAACTTGTTTCCTTAAGCATCTAAATAAATATATCCAAAATAAAATTACCTAATTTTGATAATGATACATATGGTTCTCTAACAATAGTAACAACTTCACCCCTTTGAACCTATTTAATATACTAATGTAACATATAAGGAACGTATTAACATTATTGAATCTATGGAAAACCAAGTAAAAAAAATATGATATTTAGAGTTGATTTTCCTTCAAAAAAACTACCAAAAGTAAAATAAAGAAACCCCTAGCCGCAATTGGCATTCCATTATTTATCTTAAGGAAAACAATTAAATACTCATATTATAGCTAATAAAAATAATGATTAATTTTTTTTTGAGTATATGTTAAATTGACAAGTAAGATCAATAAGAACACTCTTAATTGGTTTGTAGCAAACATAAGCGCTAGTGTATAAAGGATCATAACAACCATTCACAAGGATCTCATCAAGTGAAAATGTACTAATTGTTATAGAAGAAGATGTAGAATTATTATAATCATCATTAAACATGCCCACAAAATTATTTTTAGAATCATGTAAATCAATATGCTTTAAAAAATCAATATTATATTGTATCTTATGTGAGGATTGTGCCTTAAAAAATCCATTGTTATAAGAAATCCCCATGAATGAAATTGACCAAATGGATATTACTTAACACCCTTACACACCAACATGTCAGTCTATAGAATTTTTTCTCAAGGCACATGAGAGTCCTAGTAGCTTTGGCTAGGCCTATATAGTTGTATGAAAAACGTTAACAAATAATCATAAACATGAAAATAATAAATATTTAAGAAAATTCATACCAAAACCTAGTAGAATATTGCTATGTATTAAAATATTTTTAAAATGGTTATAATGATGGGCTTTTTATGCAATTTCTTTCTTGCACTACCTTGAGTATAGTTGGAATGCTTCACATCTACTCTAACTTTATCCTATCTTGAGCTACATACGTTAAAAGAGAATTATGAAATCATAATTTGTTTGGTTAATAATTTTTGTATTACTCTTATGTATTTTTGGAAATGATCATTACTTATGATAAATTAATAGTATCTTCATAGTTGTTTCATTTTTATAAAAAATATCTTAAAGTATCACAACTATCAAATTCTTAAAAAATAGTAATAACACCTAGAGATGTTATCAAATGACCAATAGACACAAATATTTATAGAGATTATATACATATTTGTGTATATCTATCATTTGATAGCACCTTTAAGTATTGTCACTGAATATCAAAGGGGACTAGAATAGAAAACAAATAAAATGAAAATCATGTCATGATCTTAGCCTAAATATAAAAAAAAAAGGTATAATAAAGGAAAGAAAGACATCAATCTTTCTAACAAGCAACTTCTCATGTTTGAGCTCACTAAGAACATGGAATAGCAAATACCTAATTCTACCCCACTCTGTTTCTCTTTTTCAAATCCTTGAACGTTGTCACTCATTATTTGTTTATTAGTATTGTATAGTACACATTAGTATTAGATCCTTTTTTCACTTGACTGTTTATTGTAATTGAAAAAACTTTTCATTTAATAATTTCTTTTACAAGAATATTTCTTTATTTTATCTAATTAAATTTTATATTATATTATTAAAATAAATCAAAGACACTAATATTAATTTATAATTTATAAAATTACAAAAACTTAATTAAAATATTAGTTTATCAAATTAAAAAATTGAATTACAATATTTTAAATTAAATTATTAAAAATTAATTATATTTTAATTTAAATTATAATTTTTTTTTTTTATATATCATTGATGCACGGGGCCTTTTTACATATAAACAAACATGTATAAACTAAAATATATAGAACATTTTTTCCATGAGATAACGAAAATCTAAATCTACCTAAATAGTTAGTCACAATTTTCAAAATAAAAAATTGTGAACTAAGGATCTTAAACGGAATATATGAGCTGTACTAGTCCACTTGGCGGAGAAACCTCTTAACGGTGGAAACGAACGGCTACGGAAAGCTAACGTTCAAACGAGGAACGAGAAAAGTTACGGGAACAGAGTCCGTAGAAAACGGAATGTAGAAATGTTAAGAACGGATCGGATTAATGGGGCCCATGCGTCCGGCCACCTAAGCAAGTCAGCGCTTAGAGTGTGCCGGTTAAGCCCGGCCTTGTACAACTACATGCACATAGTTGGCTGTATAATGGACTAGTTTCCATTTGCTTTATAATATCTTCGGGGATCTTTTAGATTTTTTTTTCTGCCTTTCTCCGAGGTTCTCTGTATTTCCTGACATAGTCTCATCATGTGTGTTTAATTTTGTATCCATTATTCTCACTATGGCCATGTCTTCACGTGTTGTTACAGTTTATGAATTGTTTTTAGTATGATAAAATGAGAAAGGTAACAAACAAGTTTTGGGTGTAGCGGATGGTGGGGAGGGATCAGGAAAGATGATGCTATCATAGGTTATCATAGATACCTATAATTTTTTATGGTGATAATGATTGCCAACTGGTTGAGAAATATCCATATCATACCCTACAGAATAAAATCAGCTCAGAAGAGCAAAAATGAATGAGACAAGGAAACTACAACATCTCGTCCATCATGTATTCAATTATTATATGGTAGTCAATCACTTACTGTCACGCACGATGATCTTCAGAATATTTAGATATGTTTGAAATATATTCTACTCTCTTTTTTCAAACTGTTTCAATCAAGAGAAAGGTAGCCTGTCTGTAATGGACAACGTTCTACTGCAGGAAAGTTTACATTGTGTTACATCATTAATGGGTGCACATTGATACAGACATATTAAACTCTGGTAATCATTTTTGGGAATGGTATATATTAAAAATCCATATTTGCAGGAGCAAGGATTTAAGTAAATAGTTTGTATGTTTATCTTGATTAAGCTTTTTCAATGAAAATTATAATATTACTATGATTAAACTATTTGACAAAATGTTCAGAGAAATATGGGTATGACAGTCTGCAAGAAAATATCTATTATATTACCTTAGTATATTGGTATGATTAAACTATTTGACAAAATGCTTCAAAGATAATATCTATTCTATTACAAAGGAAAATATCTATTCTATTACCTTTATATATTGTTCCAATGCAAACATGGGTCAAACAGATAAGAATAAGGAGAAGTTGCAGAGTTCCACTTAGGACAAGTTGAAGAATGCAATGCTTGATTTATAAAATATTTGTAAAACCAAATGTTCCTTCCACTATTATTATATCCTAATGAATTGGTTGTGTGAGATAAGAGTTTTACTGTGCTGAGTGAACTGTCGCAAATTCAACCAATTGCAAATCTTAAGAGTTTTTGAATTTAGAAATTTTAACAAAGCTTAATTGGGCATTTTCTACTATTTTGTCAAAATTATTTTATTTGGTTAATAGTTATTTTATTTTATTTTAGATTTATTTAATAATGATTTTATTTTATTTATTTAATAGATATTTTAAAGTTTAGTATTTAAAAATATATGTCGATTTTTTAATAGTTTTTATTAATACATTCATGTCGTTACATTCTATCTCTTGCTACTACTATAATTATATTTCTTGATATAATTAATTATATGTTTAACTAAACTAAACTAGAATGGATTTTCATTATTGTTTTTCATTATTATAAAAAATCTATATTTTAAAAGAGGTGAAAACAAATATTTAAATCAATGTTTTAAGTTATGAGAAAAAAATAAAAATTAAAAAAATGGGATTAAGTTGTATAATAGTTTATAAAGTAATTTGAAAATAATGATAAAGAAAACCCCATTTTCATAAAAATATTAATTTTAGTAATTTTTGTGAGCATAAGACTTATTCTTGAAGTTGAGAGAAAAATTAAGTTAGTTGTGAATCTAGTTTTTGAAATGGAACTTCTTATCCATTCTTCTTTGAACCCTAATATAAAAAAGCCTACTAAACAAAATTAATTTCAAATTTTCAACCAAAGTAAGAAAACTAAGAAGAATGATTGAACCTAGAACTTTAAATGCACTTCAAATCAGCTTAGTGAACTTCTCAGGTTTTGTATACAATGTACCGGCAGAATAATGATGATTACATTCAGAAATGTATCAGTAAAACAACAATGAATAAGCATACCTATATTGAGATCTTTATTACATTCAATAATAAATTACACCATACATATAACCAAAGTTTAGGTGACAAGCTAACCTCTTAAGGTGACAAAACATCATCATAATCATCTGCATTTCCAGTAAGATCAAAATCCTGATCATTCATGTCTACATCTACTTGATTTTCTTCCTCATCCTCACCTATGATATGCAATGCATTTTGTCTCCCAATCTCTTCATTGGTAATCAAAATTTATTCTTCAAACACTCCATCATCGTCTTCATCCACTTCTTCGAATGTTTCTTGTAAATTAACATATTTCCCATTAGGAAATATAATAACAACTTCCATAATTTTTTTGTTTTGAATGAAACTCTGTTTGAATGACATACGACTATCCTGGACTTCTTACATATGAATTAAAAATGATTGGTTAATTTGAAGAAGGGAAACATATGACTCATTCGTCTTTGATAAAAAATGTTTTCTATTTGCACGTACAAATTCATACTCATCAAATTATACTATAGATGGTTGGATCCACTTACATTTTAATAATATAGGACTATTTTCACCATAGTCCACTAGAATAATTTGTTGGATGAATCCAACATAAAATTTCTTCTCAGTTTCGTGAAGACATTAAACACTAACAACACAATCACAATTTATCTTTCCTTTGTCTATTTCTTCCACTCTTAAATGACTACCATTGGCCCATAAATGTGGAGATTGTGAAAGATCACTTTCCTCCATTGTTATTTCGTGACTTTCTTCTTTTGCATCACTGACTACATTAACAATCCATTCTTCAAATTTTGGAAAAGAATCACCTCCAATCAAATGAACATGATGTATGTGCCTTTGAGGTTGATGTTGCATCCAAGATTGATTGTCTTCTTCATATTTTCTATAGAGAATATTAACATACAAATAGTAATATTGATAATATAAATGTGTAAATGTAATTGAGTAAATAAATTACTGTGTAATTTTTTTACCTGCGCCACTTATCGAACGAAGATGTGTTTTCAAGAATATAGGCATGTATCAAACTTCTTTCTTGATGTGATAGCTTGAAGCGGCATCCATTTCCTTCTAATATTTCACCTGAAATTGTGTCTTCTTCATCATCATCCCATACACGTTGATTGGAATTTTTAAAATCCTTCATATATTATGTGCAAAATCCCATGGCATCTTGCATTGAATATCCCTCAGACATGTTACCTTCCAGTTTTTCCCTAGTACAAACAATTTTTTTCAAAACCTTCATATATAATTATATAGGATACATCCATCTTGTTCTTACCGAGCCACAATGCTTTAGTTCATACTGTAGATGTATCAAAAGATGCATAGAAATGTTAAAGATTGTTGATGGAAATTCCCGTTCCAATAAACAAAGGACTTCAACAACCTCCTCCATCAAACTATCAAAGTTCGAAGGATATAATACATGTAAACTCACTCACTCTCTTTAATATTAGGCCCAACCTTATAACTGTCAATCTAGGCCCCTTTTCCAAACTTAATATTATATAGGAGCGAATTTTCACCCCTTATGCGAATTCCCCTTTTACCCTTCCTCACTTTAGAAAACCAAATTCAAAGGATAAATTGTACATAAGCCCACTTCCTTCATTCCACTTGGTGGTTTTTTTGTGTGCCAGTAGAGGAATAACTGTCGGGGATGCCCATGTAGTGCACAAACGTTTGTGCGACGTGCTTACATCCTTGGCAGATTCTCACATCTGGAGCCTGTAGAGGCATTACACTTCTCATTGGAAGTCGACTTGTAACACCCCCTTCAACTGAACGACCCAAATATGGTCATTTTATTCATTCTTCCTTCAAATTCACTCCATCCATTTCATCCTCTAAGCATTTAGTCTATCCTTCTAAGCACTCAACTTGATCACTCTCCAAGCATTCTAGCATTCACTTTCAGCCTTCAAGTAGCACTTTGCACTCCATAGTAGCAATAATATCACTCCATCAACTCAGTAGAGCAAGTGTGGAACAACACCATTGCAATAGGGACTTGAGTCCTTTCATTTTCTCCTCCATTAGTTTGTGAGCTCTTGGTGGAGGTGGTAAGCTTTCTACTCCTCTCCTCTACTATTTGGTTGAGTAGCACATTACTATTTGTAGTGTTTTAGTGTTCTTTACTTCATTTATTTCTTTATCATACTATTTCTCTATTGTTGCAATCTTGGATTTCCATGGAGGTGGAAACACAAAAACGGGGGTTTGACTGAGGCAGAGCCCTAAATAGCCACCCAAAAAATTTCCTCTCTCTTGTGTGTAGGTGGTCATGCTTCTTGGAGCTAGCTGGGGAACACGTTTTTCTATGAGATCATTCTTGTCACCCTATCATTAATCTACTCATTTTATCATATATGTTTATACATTTCTTATTTCATAGTGTTATTTTGTTCCCCTTGTAAACAATGATTTTGGAAAACCAAATGCTCTCTATGGTTTCTCACCTAAAAGGAGAGAGATGGGCCAAAATACAAATTACTACACTAAAGATTAACGCAATGAGGGATGAAATATGTCTAAATATAATGTCCTAAGTGCAATAAACTGAAAAAGAAAGATGATTATTAATTTGAAACTTAAGGAATACAAAGTGCTAGAAAATACATTGTGATATGCAAACTTGTGATAAATGACCTAGAAATGCAAACAAAACCAAATAGAAAGTTAAGAAATAGGATGGCATAAAGGTATGAATCTTGATAAAACTAAAGAAGAAGTCAATTGGGACACTTGTGCCAGTCTGGGTGAATTAGTCCCAGATCTGGAAAAACTACCCAAAAACTAGTTTTTACCAAATGGGTGTTTAGATCTATAAAAATCACTAAAAATCAGGTCCAGTGGGACTAAGTTTCCCAAGGTGGCAACTTAGTCCACTTTTGAATCACTAAAAATTTAGAAGTGGAAACAGATACTCTAGGTCTTCACTTCGGTTTCCTACAGGTGTCCCCTTTTGAAACTCTGATTTCTGAACCTGAAAATGAGTTTTTGTTGATATTTAGACTTTGAATGAAAAGAAGACTTGAGAAACCTTGCAACTTGATCTCCAATTATTTCCAAGCTTCCAAGAGTCCTAAATCTGTAAACACATAAGAAGAGAAGAAATGTTGAATGTTAGGGCATGGGGGTTTTCCTTGGTCAAAACCATTTTAGATAATTAAACTAAAATGATGAAAGAATGGAATGAAACATGCAATAATGGAGTTGATTACCTTTCCATATGTTTGATCTTGATTTTCTGTAGCAAAACATGAATAATATTCCTTTGAATGTCCTTGGGAGCTATCTTGATGTCTTGCAATGATAAAACCCTAGCTTGCTTGACTTGCGAACATGATGAGTGATGAAGGATAGTGAGTTATGACTTAAGATGAGTTAGGAGATCCAAAAATGAGGGGAAAAACCCTTAATTATACACAATTATGCCTAAACTCTTGAAGAATACCTCATCACAGGCTGACCTTAGGTCTTAAAGAATAAAAACCTGAAAGAAATTTGAATTAATTTTGATTTTTGAGCCAAATGGGACTAAGTCGCCCAAGGTGGCGACTTAGTCCACCTAGGAAATTTTGAGTGGATGTTAGAGACTAAGATGTATTAAATGTTGTTTATTGGGTTCTTCTTCAACAAGACACTTAATTAGGGCCTGTAAGTGCTTAAAGGGGCCAATTAAAGCATAAGAAAGGTATAAATATTGATGACAAGCCTAGGAAAGTGTGAAAGTTTGTTACAAGACTTTACAACACTTTGAAATAGGTCTTGGTAAGGTTATTTAGGTGAATTATAACATTATGGTCCTAGAAAAGTATGAGGATGTGTTACAACACCTTACAACACCTTACAACACCTTTACAAGACATCAATAAATGTATTTTATTCAATTTGCAAGGGTCCAAGACCTAGTGTGGATGTGTAGACACCTCACAACACCAAATCAGGGCCTCATTAAGTCCAATTTATCATCAATTGTTCCCATATCAAGAAAAACATACACTTTTTAGCAACACATTAAGCCCCCACTTTAGTGAGAGGATGAAATTTCTTGAAATTCATGCTAAAGTAACCATTCAAGAGGAGTCCAGTCATACCAATACGGATAAAAAAGAATGACAAAGATCAAAGGAGGTTGTGCAAGCCCCCCCAGGATCCAAGATCCTAAGTCAAGCCAACATAAGCATGAAAGGACACATGCAAGGTGAATAATTTGCAGCAAGAAAAGATACATGATCATACAGTGGCAAGAACTAGAAGGAAAGGAAAATGGGGTGGATCAAGCTTCGACCATTAGTCCAACATGTTATGGATTAGATCTAGGCTTGTTTTTTTGAAAATGTGTACTCACTTTGGGCCGACAAAACTTCTTGGTTGTCCGTCGGGTGAGAAAATCCCAAAAGCATACTCACTCTGGGGCCACAAAACTTCTGGTTATCTGCAGGGTGAGAAATCCCAAATGTGAGAAACATACGCTAATTGGTATGCACTCAAACACATAGGTGGCTATGGGGAAAGTCATGCCTCAAAATGGGATTTCTACTCAACCATACCAAAGTTATTCCTCTTGATAACTTTAATAAGGTGCCACAAAGGAAAATGATTATTGAGCTCTGTGAAGTAAGTAAAACTTTGTATGCTTGACACTCATAGACATTGTTAATGGAAAATAGTGTAAGTATTTTTCAAAAGGATTTTTCTTTGTTTGTGCAAGGTCTCATCTTGGGGAAGATCATGCTCAATGTCTTCAAGAGAGGATAAGTGCAAATGGTCTCATCTTGTTTCCAAGAGAGGACAAGGGCAAGGTCTCATATTGGGGAACATCATGCCTAATGTTTCCAAGAGAGGGAATCATAGGAAAAAGAAAATCACACAATAAAATGTGAGCGGTGATGTATTCCCCCACTTTAAAGTAGTTGCGAGCACCAATAATGTGAGAAATTGATTTAAAGTAGAAGAAGAGGACATGAGAGCTTACTCAGAAAGCCCTATGCCAAGTCATATGTTTTTGAGAAGCTACATCATGAGAAGGGTAGTATGTCATATGCAAGCCTTGTTAAGGCATGTCGTCCACATCCCAAGCTTGCTCTTATGTATTCATGAAAGGTTAATGAATAACCAAAGGAGGCAACCACAAGTGACATAAAAGGACAAGGTTATCGAATGCCCTTGCCCCTACTTAGTGTAGGACAAGGGTGAGCTGAAATGGTTAATGAAATGCATGCTAGAGTGAAAATCAGTATCAATTAGAGGAATTAGATGCCCCCCATGTGAGGAAGAATACCAAACTCCTGAAAATGTTGGATTTTATGACTCAAAGCCTTACATTCATTAGTAGAATAACCATGAACTATGTGATAGGCGCAAAATGATGTCTTGTAATAGAATTTCTTTCGAGTTCTTGGGGGAAGAGTGATCAAGTGATCTTGGAGGAGTCTCAACAAGATACCTTCTTGATCAATGGGAGAAGGTGGTCTTGTAGTTTGTGACAAAGATATTTCTTGCTTAGTACAAGATGTCATACTTACACAAGACTCTTTAGATTGTGAGATTTTTTTCCCCCTTTGCAAGAGGGTGTAAAATCTAATGGATTCAATTCAGTAGTGTTTTGCGAGATAACATTGACATTAAGCGAATGTGTATTTGTGTGTTTGATTGCTTGTAAAGGAGAACAATCATGACCACTAGCGTCTATTCTCGTAGAAGGATGTGTTGCGACAGTGTTGATGTTGAGTGAAGGCTTGGAAATTTCTATCAAAGGGAAATAACCAAGACCATAAGTTGTTTGTTGTGTGATAGGATCAACAGGGGTGTGGATACCTTGTTCATGAGCACCACATCCTTTTCCACTATAGCCAAGCTACTTCATAAGTACATAACCTTTTCCATAAAGTTGTTTCATTTCTTTGGAATCAAGTGGTTGTTCGTTGTTGTGTTCATCAAGGGTTGTTGTACAATTTTTTATATTTTGGTCTAAAGTGGTTGGGGTGGATGTTTTCGAAGGATCATCCATGAGTGGTGGTGTGAAGTCTAAGGAACCCCAATCATTATCTAATAGTTTGGTGACTTGTTCAATATTTTTTTTGTTTGTTTGTTGGACGGGTTCAACTTGTATAGTTGGTGTCAATGTGTTTAAATGAATGGATTTGTTTTTCTCAATGTTCAAATAACTATTGGGATTAGGGTTAGCTTCAAGGATGTGTACTTTATTGTTGTGAATGTATTTAATTTTTCAATGAAGAGTGGAAGGCAGACTATTCATTTCATGAAACCATGACCTACCTAGAAGAAGGTTATATGAAAGAGCATGAAGCATAACCTAGATTGGTGTATTCAATGTGACTTATCCAACTGTAATAGGTAAAGTGATCACACCAAGTAGTTTCTTTTCTTCATTTTAAAAGACCTTAATAGATAAAGAATCGGGTTGAATTTTTTATTTATCCACACGAAGCCTATCCAAGAGGTTTACGCTACACACATTAAGGGTTGATCCATTGTCAATAAGGGTTCACTTTATCCCTATCGTAATGTATTGAGCAATGATCATGAAAGCTTCATTTTGTTTTTTACATACAAAGAGGGGAGTTCACTTTGGTGGAAACAATGTCAGCATTCAATCCTTGAATTATGGCTGCTATGTCATTCGGTTGTGCATTAGAAGGGATAGGAACTTGTTGCAAATCCTTTTGAAGCATAGTGCGGTAGGTAGGTGAGTTCTAAAGTAGGTCCCAAAGGGATATCTTTGTAGGAGTGCTCTTAAGTTGTTCAACGAGATCATGAATACTCCCTTAATTGAGGAGGAGGAGGAAAATTAGGTAACGGTAAGGAAGTCAGTGTTGGTTGTTGTGGTTGCAGATTGTTTCTAGTGTTGTATGTATGAGCAATGGTATTATGACTTGGTTGCTACAACACATTATTCTTAGGTGGATAGAGGGTGAATTCAGGTTTGGGTTGAGTTGGAGGTTTGTGTGATGGTGGGTAGAGAATTAGAGGGTTCTTAGGATGTCCCCCGGGGTATGTATGAGGTCCATTGATCAAGGGGGGAACTAATGGAAACTTGCACATTCATAACCTCAGTGGTCTTGGTTTGATGTATCTCTAATAAAGGGAAATCTAGAATCATCTTTTTATCATGAACTAAGGAAGAAATATGATTATTGTTGTCATTTTCTAACACCATGAAATTCTCCCTAGGAGGAGAGTTTTTAGGAGAACTATAAATCAAATATTTTTGATATTAATGGATTGGTTCTTCTAAAATAACTTCATCACAAGTAGGGGAATGATCAATGGTTAAATTATCTTGCTCAATAATGGTTGCCTTAGGTTAAAGGGAATAAGGAAGATGCACATGAATCTCATTCGTTGTGTTTTCTAACAACAAAACATCTTTCGTGCAACTAGGGGAGATGCTAGGAGAAGAACAAGTATGATTATCTTGATCATTTATGACTCCATTCCTTTGTTCCCTAATGTCTTCCAAAATAGGAGAGGTAGGGGAAGGATCATAAAGAGTGTTGTTGTAGACCAACATATCCTCATCATTTATAATATTATCTTTTATGAAATTATTCTCACAAGCCAAAGGAGAATGGAAATTAGGTAAGGTTCAATGTTAAGGAATGTGTCTATGATTTCATTCTCTTGTGCAAGAATATCTTCCCAAAGGGGATGAGGAGAAGGAAAAACAAGATCCTTATGATTTTCAATGATTGTATCCTCTTTCACCAAGATACTGTCATCACTAAAAGGAGAGGTATTGGGAGTAGAAAAATTATGATCATCATGGGTATCTATGTTTGTATTTTCTTCTATCACATCATCGACACAAATAGGATAGATAGGAGGGGGTGTATATTTAAGGTTAACATAGTCATTTTCACTCGCTTGCACTAAGAGACTTTCATAACTAGGGAATGCATTAAATGAGTGACTAACATGCTTATTGAATAAATTTTTCTTTGAAAATTTGGAGAAGATTGAAACTAACATTTGGAAAAAGAAGTAATTTATGCAAACTTGAAATGAAATGTAAGAATGTAAAATGAAATTGAATTTTTGCACAATGCAATGATCTTAAAGATGAAATGTGGTGAATGCAAAATTGAAATTAAGAAGTGCATGAAATGAGCTAATTTGAGCTAGTTCTAATGAAATGCATGTTACAAAAACTTAGCCAACTGATATAGGTAGTTGAAGGTAGAAAATAGAAGCTTAAAAAGAGGGCTTTTAGCTTTGTAAAAGGTAGTTTTAGGGGTGAACAGAGACTAAGTCTCCCAGAGTGGCAACTTAGTCCTAGTAGGAATTTTGTTGAGATTTTTCAGAATTTTTTGATGGATTTTGATAGTCTCTGTACTGTATAATGTAGTCCTAAGATGCAAATGCAAAATTTCAAAGATTTTTAGTGATTTAAGATGCAAAAAATGCAACCTATATGCACTTTCACTAATGCAAGATGTGAACCCTAGAATGCTCTTTAACGAATGCGAAATGTAATGCAAGATAATTCTAGGATGATGAAGGACTCCAAAATCAGAAAAGAAAGATATGCTAAAAGTAGGTTCACCAAAATGTAAATAGTGATTTTGGCAAACCAAATGCTCTCTTGCACTTCTAGGGTTTCTCACCTAAAAGGAGAGAGACGAGCCAAAATGAAAATGTCTACACTCAACATTAATGCAATGAGGGATGAAATATGTCTAAATATAAAGTCCTAAGTGCAATAAACTAAAAAAGAAAGATGATTATTAATGTGAAACTTAAGGAATACAAAGTGATGGAAAACACATTGTGATATGCAAACATGTGATAAATGACCTAGAAATGCAAACACAACCAAATATAAAGTTAAGAAATAAGATGTGTACACCTGGAGACTAAAAATGGATGGCATGAAGGTCTGAAATCCTAATAAAACTGATGAAGAAGTCAATTGGGACACGTGTGCCAGTCTAGGCGACTTAGTCCTAGATCTGGAAAAACTGCCCAAAAACCAATTTCTTCCAAATGGGTGTTCAGATTTGTAAAAATCACAAAAAAATTAGGTCCAATGGGACTAATTTTCCAAAGGTGGCAACTTAGTCCACTTCTGAATCTCTAAAAATTCAGAAGTGGAAACAAATACTCTAGGTTTGCACTTTGGTTTCCTACGGGTGTCCGCTTCTGAAACTCTAATTTCTGAACCTGAAAATGTGCTTTTGTTGATATTTAGACTTAATGAACGAAGAGAAGACTTGAGAAACCTTACCTTTGAATGTCCTTGGGAGCTATCTTGATGTCTTGCAATGATAAAATCCTAGCTTGCTTGACTTGAGAACATGATGAGTGATGAAGGGTAGTGAGTTATGACTTAAGATGAGTTAGGAGATCCAAAAATGAGGGGAAAAAACCTTATTTATACACAGTTATGCCTAAATTCCTGAATAATACCTCATCATAGGATGACCTTAGGTCTTAAAGAATAAAAACCTGAAAAAAAATTGAATTAATTTTGATTTTTGAGCCAAATGGGACTAAGTCACCCAAGGTGGTGATTTAGTCCACCTGGGAAATTTTGAGTGGATGTTAGAGATTAAGATGTATTAAATGTTGCTTATTAGGTTCTTCTTCAACAAGACACTTAATTAGGGCCTGAAAATGCATAAAGAGGTCATTTAAAGCATAAGAAAGGTGTAAATATTGATGACAAACCTAGGAAAGTGTGAAATTTTGTTACAAGACTTTATAACACTTTGAAATAGGTCTTGGTAAGGTTATTTAGGTTAATTATAACATTATGGTCCTAGGAAAGTGTGAGTATGTGTTACAACAACTTACAATAGATTACAACACCTTTACAAGACACTGATAAATGTATTTTATTCAATTTGAAAGGGTCCAAGACCTAGTGTGGATGTGTAGACACCTCACAACACCAAACCAAGGCCTCATTAAGTCCAATTTATCATCAATTGTTCCCATATCAAGCAAAGCATACACTTTTTGGAAACACACCCCTAAAGATCATTACTTGGGCTATTAGTCCATTTTCCATTGCTCAACCTTGTGTTTTTAGTCTTTTGATCATATGGACAACAACGCACTTGAGAGATGCCAGTGTGCTATGTTGTCATCTTAGAACCTCACTTTCATCATTGGGCAGAGAGCTACCTAAGGCATAGTGTTGAACCTGAAAACTGGCTCGCCTAGCCCCATTCCAAGTTTTAGGTCTGCAGAGTGGTTGAAGGACCCTATAGACCTCATCATTCTCGCCCCCTACTTTAAAACACCCCTTTAAGCTGAGGTAAGTTATGGAAGCCTTCCACTCTTGGCCCTCCATGACCTAGGGCATTGAATGTGGTGGGTCCCCCTCTCTTACATTTTTTGTGAACCCGATGTGAACCATTTTGGTTCCATTCTATGATACTGAAAATTCCTTTCTTCGTATTCTAGGAGTGTTGTAGGTGTGTGTTGTGAGGCTTTCGCCTTACAAACTAACCTGTGACCCCTAGTAGGCATAGTTGGAAGGTTCCAAAGGTGTTTCATAATAAAACCTTGATTGGGTCACCGTCTCATCCTTTAACCTTTAGGGACTCTATGAAAGTATCGTCTAGTAAGAAAAATGGCCTCTTTCTTGCATAAACCTATCCCATCTACGCAACCTGTGGATAGTGGTACTAGTATAACCTTCACTTCAAAGGACTTGCTGATGGGTTTTAGTAGGGAATCATCTCCTCTCTACATCCCTACGTGAATCAATGGAAACATCATAGCAGGTGTTCTTATTGATCCGACATCTCAAGTAAATATTATAATTGAGTATCTCATGTTAATCAACTTCTTGCATAAAGATGGGTACGATGCACCTGTGAGCACCATCTTCATGCATGATGGACTTTTTGTGCCCCTTTTGGGTAGTATTTCCCTATCCATTTTGGTTGGACCTAAATCCATGAAGCTTATGTTTGACATAATCCTTGGGTCTAAAATCTTTAGAGTGAAATTGGATGTCCCTTGGTTAGTGGCTATGAATGTCATACCCTTGGTCATGTGTAAATGTTTAAAGTTTATCCATAGGGGTTTTATGCATGTGATTCATGACACCAATTATAAACCATCAGTTTCTCGTGGTAGCTACTCCTTGGATTACTCTTGGCCTACGCCCATTGGTCCTCTCCTACCTAGGAAGGACCTTTTGTACCGAACGTATCATAAATATAAGAAAGGGCGCTTGATGTCAAGAGTGAGATACCCTCCATCACCTTATGCTATTTCACACAAGACTTGCCTAAAATCTAACAGTGATGCCGCCAAGGCATGTAGAAGGGAAGAAGAGAAGCGGTCCTGAAATCCTTCATCTTCCTCTTCCACTATTCAACCTGATGCTTCCTCTTGCCCCATTGAGGCACCATTGGATTCCATTCCATCTTTGCAAGAGAATGAAATCCCAAGTGTTCTGCATTCAAACTTCCTATTTTTCCCACAAATCCTAGGCCCATTTGGTATAATAGGAAGATAAGTCTCCGTGGAGAGTCCTCTTTGTCTTGACCTCTGCAGCCTCCTACCACTCTTGCTACGAAAGTAGTACTTAACAGGAAGAGGCTCATTGCTAAGGCACTTGAACCAACTCCCCCTTTTGTTTCTCAACCTGCTTCTCCTACTCCCGTTTAGGAGTCTGTTCCTCCACTGGGAATGGTTGTAGTGGACACTCCTATGGCTGATCAAGAGCCTTTTTTTCCTTCGCAGCCTCTAACCTCCAGTTCCAGGAGTTGCAAAAAATTCCTTACACGTGAGTGTAAGCGCTGACGAAAGCCTCTCATGGCTGAGCAAGCTACCTTATAGAGGAAGGAAGGGGAGATGACCACCCCTGTATCAGGGCCTCCTACTGTGTCCTCCTCTCTCCTTCCCTCTGCTTTAGTCCAAACCAGCTTTGTCTTGCTTCTAGCTTCTGCTGTGAGTACGAATGTGCCTGACCCTAAAAGGGTGCAAGTGTTCATTGCTCCTTTAGTGGAGCCACCTTTGCTGATGTCCCTCCTGGATGTCCAACTTTTCCCAAAGCCTATAGATATGATGAAAACTTTGGTAGTATCTACTACAGTTCTCTCCTCCTCCTCTTCCTTTGCACCTCTTGCCTCGTCTATGGGGAGTTCACCTCCTCTGATGGTGGAGAGTGGTCCTTTCAGTGATGGAGGATGTAAGAGGATCCCACCTTCTTCGAGAGGTGGTCCTATGCTAACTTCTTCTATCCTAGTGATAGAACTAGTCCTGACTTATCCTGAGTTCGTCATTGCTCCAAAATCACTCGGTGAGCCTAGTGGTGAACCTCAGGCACAACCTTCTCTACCCGTCGAGGTGAAACATGGCACTCCTATGAAGTGCATGTTTAACTATTTGGATGAGGTTCTGGCCTTGTCGATGATCTTTGCAAAATCGATGACCTTAGCTCCATAAGAACTTGGTGGAGAGGAACTTGCAGGGCCCTCTTCCTTAGCCCTTGTTACGAGAGGGTCGAACGCTCCTCTTAACATTCCACCACTGCAGGCTCATCCTCCTTCCCCCTATGATGATCTAGACTGGGAAGTGGATGACCTCTTGGTTGATCAGTGTTAGGGGGAGGTCCCTTCTTTATCTTTAGATTAGATGTGTGTGTGTGTGTGTGTGTGTTGTGATGTGTTCCGCTATAATTGTGTTATGTGTACCTATATGACCCTTGTCACCCCTATTGGTGCTTGGATATAGGCATGGATTTTGTGTTGTAAACCTTCTTCTATTTGAGTCATCATTCTTCCATGTTTGTGACTTGATTTTCAATAAATTGGGGGCGATGCAAAGCATTGGGGGAATTTAGGCTTCCCTTCCATATTGACCCAATTTTTTTATTTTTACTTTGTCTTCTCATGCATTCTTCACATGATTTGATATAGTAGGGGGTTGATGATAGTTCATTTTATATACTATTATTAAACACACACACACACACACACACACACACACACACACATATATTTATGAGCAGTTATGACCCCAAAATATCAGGCTACCCCTGTGCCCTTTGTTCATGATGTCTCTTGTTTCCTTTTTATTTTATCTTTCTCTCTTCTTTGCTTGAGTTGTCCCTCTTATGTGTGACAAAACTACTCCTTCAACATTTTGATTTTTGAAAAATACATTTGTTGCCAATGAATCTTTTCTTGAGAATCTTCACAAACCTCTTTTCAAGAATCTCATTCTCAACTTGAAACCCTAAAGGAATGTGTTTCCTTCATCATGAGTTCATAAAGAAATATTTCGAGAACCTTCCTTTGAAGTGGGAACAACTGTGATCTTCCCCTCGCATGGGGGAATATTCTTCGTTTCGAATTACTTGATGTAGTGAACATCTTTCAAAAGGATTCCTTGATGATGAATTGATTCGAGAAAGAAAACTCCTACTTTCAAACAACACGTTCCTTGAGTGGACCCCTTTGAAAGTTTCCCAACTTGTTGACAGTCTGTGAGACTATTTGTTTACTTTCCTGTATGGCCACTTTCTGACATGTTCTATCTGTAGGTAAACATGTCACTTCATAGGTGCGCTTGTGAAGCTTCTTTTTTACTCTGTGGAGTCCACCTTCCTTTGGTTTCCTTCATGTGAGAGATTTTGGAGGAAACCTTCCATACAGGTCTGCGGGTCTATAGGGCACTTCCTTTGAGCTTCCTCCATGTGAGATATCTTAGGGGTGGCTCCCCTATAGGTTTGCAGGTTTGTAGGCCACTTTCTTGGGTTTCCTTCACATGAGAGATCTTGGAGGACACCTTCCTTGTAGAGATGCAGGTCTGTAGGGAACTTTCTCAGCTTGTTCCATGTGAGAGATCTTGGGGGATGCATCCTTGTAGGTATGTAGGCTTGTAAGGTACTTTTCTGGGTTTCCTTCATGCAAGAGGTCTTGGAGGACACCTTCCTTATAGATCAGTGGGTCTGCAAGGTGCTTTCTTGGATTCTTCCATGTGAGAGATCTTGGGGGTTGCCTCCTTGTAGGTCTACAGGCCTATAAGGTGCTTTCTTTCTTCAACTTCATAGTTCTATGGGGCTATGAAGTCCTTTTCTTTTCCTGTACCCTCAAGTTCCCTAGATCGTGATCTTCTTCCTCAATGTTTTAGGTATACATTTCTAACTCTAATACTTCTCTGATCTAATTTATTGAATCACTCATCAGTATTCGTGCACACTAAAGTGGGGGCAAAATGTATAGGACCAAATTTGCACCCCTTATGCAAATTCCCCTTTTACCCTTCCTCACTTTAGAAAACCAAATTCAAAGGCTAAATTTCACATAAGCCTGCTTCCTTCATTCCACTTGGCAGTTGTTTTACAACTTGTGTCAACAGAGGAATAACTATCGGGGATGTCCACATGGCACGTAGACTTCTTTATGGTTCGCTTACATCCTTGGCAGATTCCTGCATTTGGAGCCTACAGAGGCATTACACTTCTCATTGGAAGTCGACTTGTAATGCCCCCTTCGATTGACCGACCCGAATATGGCCATTTTCTTCATTCTTCCTTCAAATTCACTCCTTCATCCATTTCATCCTATAAGCATTTAGTCTATCCTTCTAAGCACTCAACTTGATCACTCTCCAAGCATTCTAGCATTCACTTTTAGCCTTCAAGCAACACTTTGCACTCCATAGAAACAACAATATCACTCCATCAACTCAATAGAGCAAGTGTGGAACATCACCATTGTAGCAAGGGCTTGAGTCCACTCATTTTCTCTTCCATTAGCTTGCGAGCTCTTGGTGGAGGTGGTAAGATTTCTACTCCTCTCCTGTACTATTTGGTTGAGTAGCACATTACTGTTTGTAGTGTTTTAGTGTTCTTTACTTCATTCCTTTCTTTATTATACTATTTCTCTATCATTGTAAACTTGGTTGTCCATGGAGGTGGAAACACCAAAATGGGGGTCTGACTGAGGCAGGCCCCTATACAACCACCCAACAATTTTGCTCTCTTTTTTGTGTAGGTGGTCGTGCTTCTTGGAGCTAGTTGGTAAACAAGTTTATCTGTGAGATAATTCTTGTCACCCTAGCATTAATCTACTTGTTTTATCATATTCGTCTATACATTTCTTATTTCATAGTGTTATTATTTTTTTCCCCTAAAGATCATTAGCTAGGCCATTAGTCCATTTTCTAGTGTTCAACCTTTCCTTTTTAGTCTTTTAGTCATATGAATGCCAACACACCTACGAGACGCCAACAGACCGCAATGTTGTCCTAGAACCACGCTTTCATCCTCGGGCATAGAGCTACCTGAGGCATAGTGTTGAATCCAAAAACCAGCTCGCCTAGCCCCATTTCGAGTTTCATATTTGAAAAGTGGTTGAAGGATCTTATAGTCCTCATCATTCTTGTTCCCCAGTTTAAAACACCCCTTTGCTAAGGTAAGTTAGGGCAGCCTTCTGCTTTTGGCCCTCTGTGACCTGGGGCCTTGAATGTGGTGGGTCCCCCTCTCTTACAAATATATTTACCACAATAGGTAAAATATTCTCCATTATGACATGATAGTCATGGGTCTTGAGGCCTCTTAAACCATTAATGTTAGTTTGGCTTCTAATAATACTACTTACATATCTAGTAGGAAAGTGAGTTTGAGGCATCAATTGTAAGAATTGTGCACTTTGTTCCGTTGTCCAAACATAAAGAGCACTAGGTTTTCTATATTTTTCATCATCATATTTTTCAACCCAAATATTTTGATGAATCTTTAGCTGTCGAAAGTCTTCACATGATGAAATAGTATCGAAAGCACCAAAAAGAGTTTCTATAATAGCATAGGCTATATTTTTCTCAGTATGCATAAAGTCAACAATATGCCTAATGGCTATATCCTTAAAGTATGACAACTTATAGAATATGCACAACCTTTTTACATCACTTTCATTACATGGATCATATCTACTATAGGGAAAAATTTAGTGGCGAATCTTTGCCAATTGGTGAATAAATGAAATTGGGACCTCCAAAAATGGCGAATAGTAAAAGCTAAAAAGGAGGCTAAATTGCTAGGTTTTTACAATAAATTAATTTCGTCTTGATTAATTCACCTATGCAATATTTTTTTAAACTAATAAATCAAATTGATTCGCCATGTTAATGATGCATCATTAGAACTGATTCACTAGTATTTTATACTGTAATTACAAATATTAATTATATTCACCAGCAATATTATATTCCTACCATTAATTTTGGGGCAATATCACCACTATTAATAAATTACCATTTAATTTTAGTGATATTTTAGCCTTGAATAGGGATTTATTTATTTCCAATGAATCATCGATTAGCTTTTTAATCGGATGCTTAAGGTTGATTCCACAACCTATATTCACATGCCTTTTAAAAGGCTTGTTGAGACCCATAATTTGTTTTGGGCCACATGATTATATTTAATCGTGTGGCCCAAAACAAATTTCAGGCCTCAACAAGCCTTTTAAAATGAATGTCCATATAGGTTGCAGAATCAACTTGCAACCATCCAATTTAAAAGCTAATCAATGGTAACAATTTTAATTTTCATTTAGTCTTATTTTTGAAGTGATATTTAAAAAAAAATACTTAATCCGTGTGTGCTCCAATGCATTTTCGATAGTGAATTTATGCTTGGTGGCAAGGGAGCATTGCCCCCTCCAGCCCCACAAGGGGGCTCTGCCCCCTTGACCCCCGCAAGGGGTGCTACCCCTTGACCTTGTCGGTGGCTGCCGCCCTCGAGCCACTACTTTAATATTACAAAATAAATAAATAAATGGGGGAACTACACTGACCAACAATGAAAATTTTTAAAGGAGAGATTCACCATTGTAATTAATCATTTTAGTTATTATTTGCTAGGATTCGCCACTGTGATTATTATTTTTACCAATTATTCATTAAGATTCGCTAGAATTTTACAAATTTTTAATAATGTGCATAGATTCGCTAGGAAAATTAATAATTTTTTCAAATAAAAGGAAAGATTCGCCAGGAAAATTATAGCACTTAGCCAAGATTCACCAGGATTTTACACCTTCACCAAGGGGGGGTTTCTTAAAGTTATCCCTAATCTACTACAAACAATTCCATCATTTTCAATAAATGACATTCTTTTTTGTTCATTCTCAACAATGTAAGCACCTGTTATTAGCAATGGTGCTTCACGATTCTCTTCTTGATCATTGAACAAGTGTTTTTTGTTAACAATATGGATGATCCATTTTAAGGTAAGCACAATGTCCACAATAAATACACTTACGAAAAATTCTTGAGTGCCTCACAAAATCCTTAAAGTTGCAAGCAAGACATCCATGGTATCCATGAACACTAAGACTAGACAATGTGCCATATGCGGGAAAATCATGAATCATAAACAATAAGGAATCTCTTAAAGTGAATTTGATTGAATGACCATCCCTTAAAGATTGAATTTCTTCAATTCCTTTCCAAAATTCCATTATCTCATCATATAATGGCTCTAGATAAGCATCAATTACATCTGAAGTCACACTTTTCTTTCTTGGTATAATCAATGATAGCATTAAGAAAAATGTTTTAGTTTCTAACCATGGAGGTAAGTTATAATTTATTAAAAACACTGGCCAAGTTGACCATTTAGTACTTTGATCTAAGAATGATCTCACCCCATCAAGAGCCAAACCCAACCTTATATTACGAGGATCGTGAGGAAAATCAGGCCATCTGTTATCAAATTCCATCCACATCTTACAATCAAGCACATGTCGTTGTTTTCCATCAGTGCTCTTATTTTAGGCATGCCATTGCATGAGTTCAATAATGTCTCTACACCTATACTTTTGGGGTAATCGTGAGATTACTGGAAAGTGGCGAAGAACCTTTCTAGGAACCACAACTGATTTCAACCCTTCTCTATACCTTGCTTCATGACATTTCAGATATTCACTCTCACTTGCAAGATTCTTGTGAAATAATACACAACCATTCACACGTGTGTGGATGTTTTCATACCCTAAGGATAGCTTAGTGATTTCCTTTCTACATTGACTTCATTTTGTTGGAAATGTGGAGTTAGGTGGTAACAATGAACATAATAATGCCAATAACTGATCTACACTCTCATTTTTCCAACCAAACACCACTTGCAAGTTAAGAATTTGAAGGATTGTTATCAAACGACAACCTACAATTAGCATACAAAGGCTTTGAAGCATCCTCCATCAACTTGGACCAATCATCATTTAGATCCTCATTCAACATTCTATCAACTTCAAACCCTTCATCTAACATTGTTCCCTCTTCATCTATGTTTGGTGCCACTTCATCTGTGTTTGGTGCCACTTCATTTGTGTTTGGTGCCACTTCATCTATGTTTGTTGTCTCTTCATCTCTCACACTCTTCCATTCTATCATATCTTTGTAATAATTGACATTCCAAGGGATTATACCACTATTCCCATATCTTATCATATGTCGATAAATCCAACTTTTTTTCATCTTTCCACCAAGACAGTCATTACATGGACATGGATATTTGTCCATGTCACTCTCATAAGCTATTTTCTCATCAAATTCAGTATTTCAGCCTTTGACATCAATCCATTTGTAATGTTCTACACATGGCAACAAAAAATTGTAGACTAAGAGACTAAAACTATTTATTTTATTGAAAGGCATTTCCATAGCAATAGAGTTGTAGAGAGAAAATAAAATAAAGAGTTTAGCTAATGAATTGTAAAAAATAGATTTTTGTAGTTTATATTCAAATTGTTGATTAAATTGCATTGCACATCTTTCAAACTAAAAGCATTACTTTACATTGCATAACTAATAACTAGGAGCAATTTCCAATTGTATTTTCTTGTCATGGCATTCCATAAGACCACATTTCTTTGAGGCATTTTTTCAAAAAGTTCACTGTCTTGTCTATGCTACCACATTTTTCATACATGTCTACCAAAGCATTTTATCAAATAGTTCACGGCCTTGTTGCTATGGCTAAAATCTTAAAACAAGTGCTTTTGAACAACCTAAGGATGCTTGGAAAAAATCTATCAAAGCATAATAGTAAGCAATAGCATAGAGAAGGTAGTGAATTGGTTGAAAAAATGCCTCAAATAAATGTGGTCTCATGGTGATGGAATGCCATGACAATGCATAACAATTCGCTTTCCATGGAATTCATCATGGAATTCCATCATCATGAGACCACATTTCTTTGAGGCATTTTTCCAAAGTTCATTCCCTTTTCTATGCTACCACATTTTTCATACATGTCTACAAAAGCACTTTATCAAACAGTTCATTGCCTTGTTGCTATGGCTAAAAGCCTAAAATAGGTGATTTCAAAAAAGCTATGGATTCTTGGAAAAAATATATCAAAGCATAATAGTAAGCAACAAGATATGGTCTCATGGCTTTTTCTTTTGGCACGAAAATCAGAGTGATTTTATTTGCATTTTTTTGTAGGTATTAAACACATTTTTTTGGCAATTTTACTGTTTGAAATGGGGAAAAAAATTTGTGGTCAGTTTTGTGCACTTTTTAGTTGTATGATTCTCATAGTTAGTGAAAAAGGTAGTTTTCATGAAGGAATGGAAAAGATGCATAGATCCTTTCAATTATACTCATACTGTGCAATGGAATTGAATCATTTAGCAAACCATTTTTTCTTCATAGGGCAACATTTTCTTGTGGAACAGTTGACTAAGATAGCTCTTGTTTCAACTAACACCCTCTCATGAAATCTCATTCATATTATAATCTTGCACGATCTTATCATAGTAAAGGTGATTATGAAACCACTTGTCAAAGAAAGCCAGAGGCCACATGATTTTGTGGATAGGCTAAATTGAAGCTAGGAGATCTTAAGATTTCTCTCTCAAATTTTGAAAAGGTTTTGGCAGTCCACCCTAAGAACTATGAGAGATTAAAAGTTCTAGGCCATATATATGCTCAACAATGGTAGGCAGAGAAGGCTTGGAAATTTTAAGAAAGGAAACTCACATAGATCCACATGATGCCCATGCATTTATCAAGATGGGTGAGTTATTAATATCATCATACCCCAGTGCAACCTTAGATTCTCTTAAGATGCCAAAGTCTCTTCTGAAGAAGAGCAGAGAAGTACCCATTCAATTGTTAAACAAAATTGGGTTTCTTCATTTTGAGTGTGATGAACTAGAGTTGGCTCAACAAACTTTTATGGAGGCATTAGGAAATAATGTTCTACCTCTACATAAATCTCTATGGTCAGTTTTGTGCTTTTTTTACTTGTAGGATTCTCACAGTGAAAAAGGTAGTGTTCATGAAGGAATGGTATAGATGTGCAGAGCCTTTGAATTATACCCA
The DNA here is from genome assembly GCA_007258455.2 of Sequoia sempervirens. Classification (NCBI taxonomy): domain Eukaryota; kingdom Viridiplantae; phylum Streptophyta; class Pinopsida; order Cupressales; family Cupressaceae; genus Sequoia; species Sequoia sempervirens. Next base: position 136,027,685 of record VDFB02026320.1, on the reverse strand, counting down.
TACTCTGCAATGGCATTGAATCATTTAGAAAACCATTTTTTCTTCACTGCAGGGCAACATTTTCTTATGGAACAGTTGACTGAGACAACTCTTGTTTCAACTAACCACCCTCTCATAAAATCTCATTTATATTATAATATTGCACAATCTTATCATAGTAAAGTTGATTATGAAACCACTTGTCAAGGAAAGCCAGAGGCCACATGATTTTGTGGATAGGTTCAATTGAAGTTGGGAGATCTTAATAGTTCTCTCTCAAATTTTGAAAATGTTTTGGAGATCCACCCTGAGAACTGTGAGAGCTTAAAAGCTATAGGCCATATATATGCTCAACAAGGGTTGGCAGAGAAGGCTTTGGAAATTTTAAGAAAGGAAACTCACATAGATCCACCTAATGCCCATGCATTTATCAAGATGGGTGAATTATTAATATCGTCAGACCCCAGTGCATCCTTAGATTCTCTTAAGACACCAAAGTATCTTATGAAGAAGAGTAGAGAAGAAGTACCCATTCAATTGTTAAACAACATTGAGGTTCTTCATTTTGAGTGTGATGAACTAGTGTTGGCTCAACAAAATTTTATGGAGGAATTAGGAAACAATGTTTTTCCTCTACATAAATCTCTGTGGCCAGTTTTGTGCATTTTTCACTTGTAGGATTCTCATAGTTGGTGAAAAAGGTAGTGTTCATGAAGGAATGAAAAAGATGCGTAGAGCCTTTGAATTATACTTCTACTTTGCAATGACAATGAATCATTTAGAAAACCATTTTTTCTTCACTATAGGGCAACATTTTCTTGTGGAACAGTTAGATGAGACAACTCTTGCTTTGACTGACCACCCTCTCATGAAATCTCATTCATATTATAATCTTTCATGATCTTATCATAGTGAAGGTGATTATGACACCACTTGTAAAGGAAAGAAAAAGGCCATAGGATTTTGTGGATAGGTTCAATTGAAGTTGGGACATCTTAAGAGTTCTCTCTCAAATTTTGAAAAGGTTTTGGAGGTCCACCTGAGAACTGTGAGAGCTTAAAAGATGTAGGCCATAGATTTGCTTAGCAAGGGCTGGAAGAGAAGGCATTGGAAATTTTAAGAAATGAAACTTGCATAGATCCACCTAATGCCCATGCATTTATCAAGATGGGTGAGTTATTAATATCATTAGAACCCAGCGCAACCTTAGATTCTCTTAAGATGCCAAAGTCTCTTCTAAAGAAGAGCAAAGAATAAGTACTCATTCAATTGTTAAAGAACATTGGGGTTCTTCATTTTGAGTGTGATGAACTAGAGTTGGCTCAACAAAATTTTATGGAGGGATTAGGAAATGGCATTTGGGTTGAATTCATAAATAAAAGCTCTAGTGCTAATTTTTATTTTTTCTTGTACTCTTTAAGGATATAAAATTCTTCCATCGACTAGAAGAAGGTGGTGTTTCACTTGAGTTACCATGGGATAAAGTCACAACACTATTTAATCTTGCTAGGTTGTTTGAACAACTACATGATATTGAAAAATCAAATATTTTATACATGCTCATATTGTTCAAGTTTCCTAATTATGTCACAGATGCATATCTATGTTTTGCATCCATGGCTCAGGCACAAAATGAGATCCAACTAAGCCTATAATTGATAGGAGATGTACTTAATGTGGATAAAAACTCATCAAATGATTTATCTATGCTTGGAAAAATGGAACTGAAAATAGATGATTGGCTTAAAGCAAAGAAACAATTAAACCTGGACAAAGTGAATCAGATGCAAAGAATTCTTATGTTGACATTTCACTTTGAAATTGGAATTATTTTGTAGCTTTTCACAATGAGAGGAGGGATCCAAAGGTGGAGGCACAACATCTTGAGAAGGCTAGAGAACTATATTGTAAAGTGTTGGCACAAAGACCAGGAAATGTTTATGCTACAAATGAGGCAGCCATTGTGCTAGCTGAAAGGGGTCAATTTGATATTAAAAAGGAAATTTTTACATAGGTACAAGAAGTTGTAGCAGGAAATATCTTTGTTCAGATGCCTGATGTGTGGGTAAATCTAGCACATGTTTACTTTGCACAAGGATAGTTTGTGCTTGCCACTTGAAAATGTATTAAAACTATTTGAGGAAATTCTAATTTGGCATTAACACCCAAATTTTATTAAATTTAGCTCGAGCACATTATGAAGCAGAACAATGGCAAGATTGTAAAAGAACATTAAATTAAGAGTAGTAGAACATTATTGAGAGTAGTAGATTGTAATGAGTGTTTCAAATTTTTGTTTAATGTAATGAGGGTTTCAAATTACCTTTGAATTCGCTACAGAGTGGCTCAAAAAATTCAAATTCATTGCAACAAACTCTAAATTCCTTGCCCTTGCCTGCCTTTTCAGAAGTCTCCAGGTCCTCTCTGAATCCTTATCGCCCATGCAAGTAGCTATTGATCAAAATTCCTCATGCTAGGCTAATAAATGAAGCGAGGTCTATAATGAACGAATGAAGTGAGGTCAAGCGAGATGAATGAATCTGTAATGAACATGAATAATCATGCCAATACATCGTGCACATGAATACATCGTGCCAATAGTTGGCCAAATTTTTATTTTTAAATTTTATCTTCTTTGGATTTGATGACTAACTATTTAGTCATTTTTATTTTTGTGACTAAATAATTTTTTAGTCAGTGACCAAATTAGTCATTTATTTACTCATTTATAGCTGAGTTGTAAAAAATGAGTAAAATTTAGTCATTTTTAGTTGTTGTGACTAAATTTTTTAGTCACCTAGTCATATATTTTCTAAATTCTACTAGTGCTTGCAATACTAGGCTCTCTGAATCTCGGTCATCATTGTGCTTGAGGAACAAAACCATCATAGAGAGTTTGATAATATGTAGCCCTCTGTAATAATTGATACCGCTCAACACAAAGACTATCACACTTTATCCTCAAAATCCGTCTCAAAGGTAACAACCTACAACTATGTTTCAGTAATGAGATGGTGCCCAATCTCTATATCTCACTCTGCTTTGAAACCATCTCACTCTTGCTAAGCAGTGTCTCTCTCTATTGTCACTATGGCAAGTTGTTCCTCTGTAGCCTTTCGTTGCCCTATCTTTGTAGCTAGTTGAGCACATCCATCCCCAAGTGGTAGAGGGGGACCTGGAACCTATCCTTGACCCTACATCTGGTCACCTTGTGCACCATCCTATCAGGCCCTACTAAGCTGCTCTGCTAGAATCTTGAGACGTTATCTCTCTCCTCACTGACTTGTGATGCCTATTTTTCCCATTGTGGGATCATTGCCAGGATCTGTAAATCTCATAGGAACACGTCGTGCCTACCACTTATAATTAAAATTGGGAGTGGTAACTGGATCCACTAGGGCCACTGGCCAACCCCATCCGAATTGGGTAAGAGCTCTAAACTCAACAATGGAAACATCTTGATTAGCTTGTAGACCCCATACTCAGACCTCTCTAGTGGTCTTACCAAACTGAGCCTCATAGGTGTATGGAAAGCAACCCTATCTCTCTTCAAACTACCTACATACCCTGTCGGGAAGATACCTCTCCAAAAGAGAGTGAGTGTGACCAATCAACCATCTAGTCTATTATCAATATACTAGTTGCTCCTGATCCTCGGGCTAGGCCTCACAATCCATATAGGGTCTCCATACAAAGCCTAGCATATCATCAAATACACAATGCCAGTATGAAAGCTCCCTAGGAAAGGTATAATGTAGAAAATCTCCATACCAATAAGAGAATTGATCACCAGTAGTACAATCTTGTATATCATCAAGCCCAACAATTGTGATGTGCTCCCAGGACCATACGTGCAAAAGAGAGACACTTGCAGAAATAGATTTTCCACCTTGATATGCAACCTCATGCATGTCTCAGGATAGGTGGGTGAGGAGACATGGACCCCATGCATATCTAGTCCCATGCTCAGACATCTCTTCGATACATGTATACCCCATCCCATAGGGAACTGATGGCCTCTCCTATTGGGAACAACCAACCCCAAAACCAACCCACAAAGAAGAAGGGAAATAGGATCGACACTACCAAAAAACTCTGATAAATCTATCTTTGACTAGTGAACCTCTAAATTTCTCACATCAAGCACACGCCGCATAGCACGAGTGTCCCAATGAGCATTATAGGTAACCAAATCTTCATGAATGGGTAGAAAAAGGATCCTCCACACATCCTAAAGGGTAATGATAGCCTCCCTTGTAGGTAAATGGAATGAAGAAGTCTCTAAACACCACCTCTCCATGAGCGTGGTCATCATCACAGTGTGACATCGGATGGGGGGCATGTAACAAATGTAACGTAGCCTGAACACATCTAGAAAATATCGCTCGAACAATACATCAAAGCCCGTGATCAAATCAAATTGATCTCATGATTGTCGCTCCCTTGACTCTAGTGGTTTAAGGAACACTTGCAATCATTCAACCCACAATGTCAAGGGTTCATCCTGAAAATCCAAAAGGAACCTAAAATAATGAACAAACTGACTTAGGGTTCCCAAAAATTTAAAAAGAAAATAAATTTTGTCAAAAGCAATGCAAATTGGAAAATGTGAGGAATTTTTGACAAAAGTGATGGGAAATTACAAAAGCACAAATGTCAAAAGTGCCAATTCATGTCAAAAGTACAAATTAAACACAAAAGCGCAAAAAATGAAGCATAGAAATTAAAAACAAAAATTCTAAGCAAAAGCAAAATACAAAAGTGAAGTATTAAGACAAACGCAAAAAATTAATTCAAGTGCACAAAGTTATGTCATAGGTGCCTATTTCAAAATGTCAAAAGTGTTGAAACTGATGCAAAAGTCCTAAAATCCTAAAAATTACACTATTGACTAGTTTGACTTTATGCATTAATTGCGAAAACATGCAAAGATGAAAATGAAAATTGAGAGTACATACTGGGGCATCGATGCCTATAGGCCATCCATACTCTCGAACTGCATTTGCATGATGTGGGGCTCCTCGAATCAACACCATAGCTCCTCGACAATTGACAAAATAAGAAATCCAAAGGAAATAATTCTATATAGGTTCAAAGTGCAAATGAGGTAATTAGAACCCTAATTACCTATTTTAACCTTCAAAAACCCTAATTTTTACTTAGGGAACATTCCTAGGCTAAAATTAGGAGCTCCCACGAACATTTAAATGAGCAACAAGGGACCTATAGACTTAATTTTTCATCCTCCACTGATACATTTTGAACCATTTTTTGACGACAGCCCATCGGAATTTCGACAGCTGTTTGTCGCTATTTTTGCGTTAGAATTTCGACGACATTTGAAATGTCAAAATTCTGACGCAAAAATAGCGACAAACAGCCGTCAAAATTCTGACGGGCTGTCATCAAAAAATGGTTCAAAATGTATCAGTGCTCTATGCAACTGAACTGAAATACAATAGGGTCGTGAGCCTGACCTCCAAGTTGAATTTTTTAGCCAACCTCTCGAGGGGATAACATAGAGTCCTACCATCATTCCACTAGTTGTCGGGCCATAGTGAGGCATAGAATTTTTTTCAAAAACTTGATCTTAACATAGAAATATTTGAAACAAAGCAACCAATACTTTGTCTCAAAGAGGGGAAAAATGTAGACATGTAAAATTGACCTAACACCTATCACACACCTTAAATGACATTTTCACATCATTAGAATCATTATCATCAAATATCACTACATTTCACATCAATTGCATCAAAAACCCTAAATTCTTCTATTAATTGAATAATATGACATTATTTAATTAATTCACTTTTTCATCATTTTTGACAAATTAAATAAATTCCATTTATTTAATAAAGTCCTAAAACCCTATCTGCTATTAATTGAATAATAGACATTATTCAATTAATTCATGTTCTATCAATTTCAACCAATTAAATAAATTTCATTTATTTAATAAAGTCCTAATCTAACGTTATTCCTCCTGATTAATTAAATAATGTCAATTATTTAATTACATCACTAAATCACTTTATTCCCCTAAGTTGATTGAATTATTAAATCATAATAATTTAATTAACTCACTTTCCCTCCAAATTTGAATAATTTGAATAAACTATTCAAATCATCATCACAAATCAAATCAAACTAATGCAACTTTGTTTGCAAAAGTCAAACTTGACTTGCACGTTCAACTCCAAAATGAATGAATGAATTAAATCAATTAATTAATCATTCTCAACCACTTTGTTAATTGAGCAAATAACGATCCCCTAATTTCTCAATCTATTCCTAACTAATCAATCTATATTCTTGACTGATCAATCTATATCTCTAACTGATCAATCTATTTCTCAATCCCATAGATTATTCAATCTATTTCTTTAATCACACTAACCATGTAATCTATTTTGCACAAATTATGCCCATCTAAATCCTCTCAACATATTTTGATAGTCGATCAAGATATTCTACTACGCAATCCTGATCGTCCATTTCAAATCACAAATTCTATATAAAAAACCTCTTTCCTCACGAAAAAGGATTGGAGAATCAATACAGTTTACACAACGAAGTGATGCCAAATTGACATTGATAAAGCTTCAACCAATATCTTCAATTAAGATGCACGTTCTTCAAAGCTCTTGCACATAACAATGGAGGCTTTGTATTGATACAAACAACCCAAATCTTCATGAATACACTCCAACATGAGATGGGTAACGATTTAGTGTAGTGAATTCAGTTGTTCTTGTGTTATTTCATTACATTTTCATGAATTCAATGTTCTTAATCGTTCATTTTGTGAGTGAAGGAATGAATCTAGATTATTGTTTTGAATTAGATTAGCTTCTTTCTAGTTCAATTATCTTGTTTTCACTCTCATATTTTTCCCCTCACACAATAATATAATTATATTTATTATTATATATAATACTATATATAGATTAGCCCTATACTCACCAAGATAGAGTCTATATATATATAGTAGACCTATGAATTATTATATTTGTTTGCATTACTTTGTCCAACCACAATTTGTGTAGAATCTTGAGGACTTATTTCTTGATGTTGAATTGTTATTTTTTATATTTTTCATCTTATATTTGTGATTATAGGAGAGTGTGGCGATGGACTCAAAAATCTATTGAATCTACATGATGATCAATACATCCAACAAATGACTCCATGTATGGTGAATGATGTATTTTGCTAAGAAACAATTTGTAGCAAATGATGTGAAGGTTTCTATTTCTTTCCTAATCTATACAGTTATTATTACAATATTAATAGAACTTAGCTATTATATTTTGCAAAAAATATTTAGTTATTATTATTTATTTTGTTTACACTAACTTAATATTTTAAATTTTAATTATTCCTATATTGTTCTCGGTGTTTTGGAAATGAGATCATTAGAAGCATAGTAGCCCATTTAAGAGGACTTGTGGTACCAAGAAAATTAAGATGATGGTTCTATATTGTAATATGGGGTTTCTTTATCAGAAGATGTTAAGATAGGAAGCAAAAAATATATATGATTTTCTTGAATGAAGCTAAAGTGGGCACCATTATTAACAAATCATTTTCATTTTATTAACAAATAGTGTCCATTCAATTCATCTTTAAAATGCAAAATACATTCAGTTATATGTTTTAAAATTTTTCTTACTATACCACATTTATCCCTCTTATACCTTCCACAAATCTTTGACATACCCATTACACACTAGGTGTGATTGCTAGTTTTATTTTAGATGCTCTTAATGAATTGAATTCCTCTTTGCATTTGTTTTTTGGTGAGATGGATGAGGAGGCAAAAGGATAGACTAAAATACATAGTAAGAAGAAAAATTAAAAATTAATGTTACTGAGACATATGTTCCTTATATCATATAGTAAATTTGGTTAAATTTTACATGCTACACATCGTACCTCACACAAAATGTTACACATTGTGCCTCACACAACATGTTACACATTGTGCCTCACACAACATGTTACATGTTGTGCCTCAAACAACATGCCCCTTTGTTTTGAGAAAAATGAAGACACCCTTTTTAATCTTCAAATAATCGATATCTTTGTTAGGCCCGATTTACATGATTTTTAAATTTCAGTATTTCAATTTAGTCCTAGAAGGAAATTTCATTAAGACTAGCAACAAATGTATATTTTAGTTATAGAGAGATATCATCCTATCAAATCAGTTTCCTAATCTCTATTTTATCATGTAGGTGGTATGCAATTTATTTGATGACCCTCTAATTGTTGGCATTGACCCTTGATTTAGCATGGTTCTCTTTACTTGATGTATTCTAGGTTATTATTTAATTAGGTCTTTTAGATTTGATTGGGTGAGTCTATATAAGAAAATTTGGGCATAAATTGTAAAAGCTAAATAAATGAATATACACACATATAATACTATTCTTGTATTACAACTCCTTATTTTACATAAGACAAATTATATATATGAAGAGTTGTCTAACTCTGACAAAAACTCCACCAAACTCTCATACTAAGTATAGGTGGGTTGTTCAACCACCTTTATTATCTGCCTCCTAATTTCACTCCTCAATCTCTACGTGAGTTGTGTTAAAAACTCAGTTACATTTTTATGGCCATGCACTAATATATATTAATTCATTCTAAATATAATCCCAACCAATTCTTCTTACACCTAGAATAGTTATGTGAGTTGCTACTATAACCCACTTTTGTTTTAACATAACACAAATTACTATTCTAACCCATGTGAGCACTAACATAACTTCCTAATACCCCTCCTTAGTGTGAACATGGGGAGAAAGTACATCACATGAACAAAAAATATTAAAAACTTATGCCTATGTATACTTTATGTCTACATACCACCATATGGATATTATTGTACATGATCACCTACATATGAGAACTTATGTTGCTTTCACTTCCAACTAAATTATCAATGAGCGACCACACTTCCAAGAAGTCTAGCAGCTAGAAGATCTCTATAGATAATCGCTCTTTTATTAAACTATTTACAATACTAATGATATATACATTCTCCTCTATTCAAACTTAGCAATGGAATGTTTACAATGTTTTATCTTGCACACAATAGTGAAATTAAATTAAATACAACTAATACAAAAGGAAACCTTATTGTTTTTTTTTTTTATCAATAATAGGTTTTTTTTTTAATAAATATTATGAAAAAGAAATACATATATTAATAGATTTGCAACACCCAAAAACCCCCCCGGCCAGCAACATCTAACCCTAACTAGAAACACCAGAGAGAAACCCACGTAAACCCTTCCACCCTTTACAACAAAAACTTCATTAAACCAGTTTCACATTTTAACCAGTAGATGTTGAGAAGTCATAATATCTTTAACACCAAAAAGAAAAAATTTAAACTCATTGATACTAATTGCACCAGCCTTCTACCAAGACACAACTTCAATCACCTTTCTTCGCAGTTCTCCTTCCTAGCTGCCGACTAGTCACTTCACTTCTTGATTCGTGTCCATCGGCTCCATGCCACACTTCACCCCCAACAAAAAACCTTTCCTCAAAAAGCTTTCCCCATCGCAAAAAGGAAACCCCACATCACTTAAGCTTCGCCCCTTCCTTCCCTCCCTCTCCGAGCTCTTCCCCTACACATAGACCGCTTTCGCCTTGGAAACTAATGGGGTAGGGTACTGTCCCCCTGCTGTGCTATTGCTTCTTGTCGACACAAAATCAACTTCAGATTCTCCCAAGCAGCTAAGATTTCTAGCTTGTAGGCATCCCGGTCAACTCTCCTCTGCCATCTCACGAAGTGAATTAACCCTTCTTCTGTGGCCTCATAAATATCCTCAATGCCTTCTGAAACATCATATCCAACACCCAAAACAACCCATTCAAGTAGAGAATCCATTTTCCTGAGGAGATCTTCCACAAAGAGTGATTTCATTACCCATTTAATCACTTCAACATCTTCATTTAGCTTGAGGCCCCACGCGAATATCATTGAGGCAATATCCACATTCATCCTACCTCTATGGGTTGCCTCCATGAAATGCACACCCAATGTCTCCAAGACTACTTCCACCACATCTTCATGAGGATTCTTCAAAACAAACTTCATCCTGAACACTGACACCGATCCAAAAAACCCCTTTTGTTGTATTTTTGTTGAGAATCCATACATCGCTTCCATTTTTCAAAATCCTGCACCACCAGATCACTCCTACACCAAAAATAGTAAAAGAAATGACTACAACTCTTTTTAAAATCCTCCTCATTCATGCTAGAGTTGTCATTCTTCTAGAGTTGTCCTACCCCTGCCACTACAATTACTCTAACCTCTGCCACTACCACCTAAATGAACCTAAAAGCTACATAAATGACAACATGAAAAACTTCACACAAGGTTTATTTAAACCCGAAACCCTTGACAACGACAAATAAAGGCCAACCGAGCGTTGCCCACCACACACCAAAGTCTTTCCAAGAACTAAATACACCTGAAGCTTTTTTAACCATTTGTACTATATAGTGCAACCATCACTTATCATGAACAAAAGAATTTCCTTTGCCTAAACCAATTTTCTGCCATGCGACACCAACACCAAGAAAAGGGAATTAAACCCACCCTTCTACCAATATCTCCTAGAAAAAATATTCCACATGTACTTCCCCTATCACATCAAAGGATACCGCCCACTTGGAAAGGCTATCCGCTTCCCCATTGCCAATGCGACGAATATGACTGACTTTAAAACTTTCAAAGGATTCTAGCTCTTTTAAAATTGAGTGAATATAAGCCTGTAGGTGCCAAGTCACAAGCCCACCATTTATGATGGCTTGTTTGATTACCAAAGAGTCTCCCTCCAAGTGAAAATTTCTGACCCCCATTGTCCTAGCCAGTCCAATAGCCAATAAGGTTGCTTTTTCTTCAGCTACATTATTAGTTCCATCCTCCAACTTTTTCACCCCAATTGCAATCAAAATTTCCCAAACTATCTCAGACAATTGCCCCTGCTCCAGAAGGGCTTGGGTTGCCTTTGGCAACCCCATCAAAATTTGCTTTGTGCCACCCTTCAAGTGGATTTTCCCAAACAACATCCTTCTTTGCATTTTGCACTCCATTCAAAACCACCTCAGCTTTCCAAGGTTTTATCTTTAGCCCTAGCCACACACATTGAAACCTACTATCCTCCACCAAAAAGGGACGCTTTTGTAGTTGGAGTTGTGAAGCCGTAAAACTCACCACTTCAGTGATTGATTGATCAATTATGTTTAGAATCCTATTCACTGATTCTTTTTTATCCTTGAAAATCCTTGTATTACGCTCCTTACAAAGTTCCCATATCACAAGAGATGGGATTTCCACCCAAACACTTGAGAAGAGAGAATTTCTAAAGGGGCTTGGCTAGCTCTTAAAGATACCCTTCAAGGAGTTGTGAAGAGGGCCAAACCAACCAAGTTTCAGCCTCAAAGAGTCCCAACAAGAAGATGCCACTTTACAATGGAGAAGCAAGTGATCTATTGTCTCTTTTGCCTCCTCACACAAGATAGACTTTGTCAGACCAACAAAACCTAGCCTCTTCCTCCTTTCACTAGAAAGGATTCTCCCCTTCACTGCCAACCAAGCAAAGGATCCTGCCTTGGGTAAGTAATCCTTGCTCTAGGATAATTTTTTTCCCAAAAGATCTCACCCTTTAAAGAGTCCAAAAGCTGATAACCAATCTTAATCGAATAATTTCCATTCACTGAGCCACACCAAACCACCTTGTCTTCTGTGTTAGTGGGTAAAAATTCTCTACCCCTGAAGATTTCCTTCATTTTTAAAACTTGAAATTCTAAAAGCTCCACAAAGGCAACCTCCTTCCACCCCCACTCTTGGCCAAAAGGACTCCTTTTAAGCTCTAGGTAGTTTCTAACTTTGTCACCCCATCTTTGCATAAAAAACTACCTTAGCTCTTGCACCCCCTTCTCTTCCCTCAACATTGGATACCCATTCCATGAATCATTGCAAAACTTGGCATTTAACCCATTCCCAATCTGCCAGGTGACATGATTAATAATTATAGATCTGCAAGAAACTATAAAGTTCTGTATTGCAGACCCCTTTGGAGGATTCCTAATAGTGAGAATTTGATGATCAGCTACAGAATCCAAATATTTTTCTTTCAGGATTTTAACCCACAAGAGATCAAGGTTTGTATCAATACTCCAAACTAACTTAGCACCCAGAGCTTCATTCATCAAATGCCAATCTCTTAAACGAGCCCCCCCTTTTTCTTTAGCTCTACAAATTTTCTCCCATGCTAACAACATGATTTTTTCTTGTTCATTTGCTCTATTCCAAAAGAACTTCCTCATCCACTGCCCAATTGACCTCACCATCTTCTTTGGAATTTTCAAGCACATCATAGAGAAAACAAGAACGGTCAAAATCACAGTTTTTAGCATGAGAATTCAACCAACAATAGTAAGCCATTTTATTTTCCAACCATCCATCCTGCTTAAGCAACTATCCACCAAGTATTTCAAAATTCCTACCTTATTAGCACCCCAAAGAGGGTTATGCCTAAAAAATTACTCGAAAGTAATCCTGCTCGCATTCCTAAGATCCTACAGATTTCAAGTTTTTTTGAAATGGGAACATGAAAGAGATTTTTTTTAACTTCCACCAATTGATGCATTGACTAGAAGCCCTCCCATATTCATCTATATAGTCTTTCATAACCTGAGATTCTCTATAGGATGCTTCCCCCCCAAAAAAAGTGTCATCAACAAATTGAAGATGCGATATAGGATCAACCCCTTCAGCAACAACAATGCCTTTCCAAAGCCCATTACACCTTTTCTTAACAATCAATCTCCCTAAAGATTCAACCAAGATGATAAAAAGGAAGGGAGAAATGGGATCTCCTTTCCTGATCCCCTTGCTAGATTCAAAAAAACCTTGAGGGCTTCCATTTAATAAAATAGAAAAATGAGGGGTGCTAATGCAGCTTCGAATCTAGGCTACCCAATCTTTGTTGAACCCAAACTTCTCAAGAACCTTCAAAAGGAAACCCCTATTGACTTCGTCATAAGCCCTTTTAATATCAAGCTTCACCATCATATTCTCCAATTTTTCCATTCTTAACGTATGGATGGCCTCATGAACATTAATCCACCTTCAAAAATAGACCTATTCAGGGAGAAACCACTCTGCTCCACAGATATCACCGAAGGCAGAATTTTTTTCAATTTGTTAGCAATCACTTTGGAAATAACCTTATAGATCATGTTGCATAAATAAATAGGTCTATAATCCTCAAAATAATTAACCTCTAATCTTTTAGGGACCAGGGAAATAAAAGTGTTGTTTAGATCCTTCAAAACAAAGCTATTACTTCTGGATTCTTCAACCACTTCCCATAAATCCTAAGCAAAGATATCCCATAATTTCTAGAAGAAGTAGGCTGGAAATCCATCCGGCCCTGGGGCCTTATCTCCCCCTAAACTAAACACAACCTTTTTCACTTCTTTTAAAGAGACCTTCTCCATTAACATAACATTTTGGGCCTTCGAAACAACACTAGGAATGTTGTCTAAGATCTTCCAATTTGGATTTTCCCCATAACCATTCTCCTTACATAACCCAGAGAAGAAATTAACTACTTGTTTATCTGCTCACTTTCAGACAAAACATTCCCAACCATATCCTTGATTGAGAAAACCTTATTGCTTGCTCTACGTACTTTTACTGAATTGTGAAAGAATTTTGTTTTTCTATCACCCTCTTTTAACCAACACTCCCACGATTTCTGCTTCCAATAAACTTCCTCATGAGCTCAGATCTCTGAATATTCTTTGTTTAAAAGTTTTTCCAGCTCAAAATCCTCTTCAAACATCCCCCTCTCAATGATTTTTGAATGAAGAGCCTTTAACTCCCTCTCCAATCTTAGCTTCTTAGCAAAAATGTTCTTAAAAGACTCCTTGTTCCACCTCTTGAGTTGCTCTTTAAGATATTGTAGATTCTTAAGGAAAAATATAGGCTTTATTTCCATACCTTTTAGGGGCACTTCTCCACCACCCAGCCACTAAATCCTTAAAGCCTTATGCCCAAAACCACATTGCCTCAAACTTGAAAGGACATCTAACCGGGGTAACCTCATCTTGGATTCTCAGCCCTATCGAATAATGGTCTGATCTAGTTATAGCCTGGGTTATCTCTGCTTCACACAACCAATGTTGAGAAGTCCAATCCCTAGCCAGGAAGAAATGATCTAGCTTCTCAGCAATATTTAGGAAGCCACCTCTCCTATTCGTCCAAGTGAACTCTCCATTTCTGAAAGGAAGTTCAAACAGACCATTCTGTACAACAAAACCACTAAAGTCCCTCTGACTTTGACTAGCCCAACAAACACCACCAAGCTTATCAAACGGTTTCAAGATAGCATTAAAATCACCACTTAAAAGAAACATTTTTCCATCTTCACTATCTAAAACAGAGGAAAGATCCTACCAAAGCTAATTTTTTTGGACTGACCCTATGGGACCATAAGTATTGAGAATAAAAAAACTTGTTCTCAACTGTTGACTCAGCACACACCCATTGCCAACACCTCTCTTTCCTCACAACTCTAACATTAACAAGAGATTCATCCCAAAGGATGCCAAGTCCCCCTGATGCACCCACAGCTCCCAAGAGGAAACACTTCCATCTACCAAAACACTTGAAAAAGAAGCCAAAATCCTGATCCTTAATTTTAGTGTCTTGTAGAAAAACCAAAGCCGACCTCGTTTGATCAAAACAACGCTTGATCAAACGGATTTTTTCAGGGCATTGCAGCCCCTGACATTCCATGAAAGGATTTTCATGGTTGTCGGGAAAAGGAATAGCCTTTTCCCAATCTCAATTTTCTTTGGCCAACAACATTTCCAACCATTTCAAGGTGCATCCTATTCGTTTTGGGACCACACCTTCTCTTCTCACCTACCTTTACCTTACTGGTTTGAGCTGAAGATTGCTCAATGGTTCTCTTTTCCACTATTTCAATTTGATCATTGAGACCCAACATATCACAACCACCGATCTCCATATCTGATTTAGATTCAGAGTCCGAGCAAGTTCCAAAGACCCTCCACTATCTTTAACACCCTCAAAGGCACTATCAAGATTTTGAATAGGAGATATTGGAATATCCTTAAAAACAACATCCTCAAAACCATCAGGATTGTTACCCTCACCAGATTTTATATCTTCCTCCAACCCTTGCAAATCAGCTCCTGAAGCCTTATGGGGACAATCATCATTAGGTTTTTCTTCATGACCATTTCTATTTTCCTTTGGCGTAGCCATTTTGGGTAGAGATTGTGAGTTCTCTTGAATTGATTGCTTCTTAGCAGCATTTCCTTCTTCACAGATATCCGAACCCCTATAGAGCTCTTCCATAAAGAGGGAAGAAGTTTCTTTTTCAATCACAACTACCTCACTATTTCTACCACTGACCAAATCCCTCATGACCCCTTTTGGGGTTTCCAAGTTCAACTCTTGTTCTCCAAATTCACTTAACCGCAAAGCATCACTATTTACCAAAACCCCACTAGCCATCAATTGAGATTTCATCTCACATTCATTTTCATGAAGATAATCAATTACCTGTTTCCTATCAACATCCCAGGATAAATTTTCCTCAAAACGCTCATGACAAGCATCTTTCATAAAGCACTCCAGAGAACCCCATTCTTTAGATGATTGCCATTCTTCATTGGCGATAGCCTCCGTGAGAGCCACCACCTCCTCGGCAGGGATATTTTGAGTAGCTCCTTTCCCTTTCGACACCAGACTACATTGATCTTCATGATGACCTTTCCCTAAACATTTCTAACAAGATATCTTTAGATCTTCTACCTCCAATTTTTGACACCACCTACCTTCCCCAATTTTTAGCTCTATCATTTTCGATAAGGGATGTATAGTTTGCCTCAAAATGCATATCCTAGGGAACATGTTGCAATTCAATTTCTCTACCACCACCTCCAAATTCTCAAATGCACCAAGCTTGTTGCCAATATTTCTTAGGGTTTCCTGATCCCAATATTCCTGAGGGATATTTTTCAAACTAATCCAAATAGGCATTTCCTTTGTCTTTTCCGTATTAGGATCAAAATTTGGGGTCCAATCAAGAATAAACAAATGCCTTCCTTCCATCATGAAAGGACTACTATTTATGATCCATTCTTTATCCTGTTTTGTTTGGTAAACAATCAGATAAAAACCATTCTCTAGGGTTTTTATTTCACATCCTTTACCCCTGTTTTCTTCACACCATGCCTTAACTTTAGTGAAGGTCGACCATTTCCCACCCCACCTCATAAAAAAGGCGCGAGCCTTAAAGACACTCACATAATCATTCCATTCACTATTGTCAACTAGAAGGGTAACCATAGTAGTGTGGAGAAAATTTTTAAGCACCTAGCTTGACTCACCCTTCTCTGTCTGATTCTTTGGGAACTAGAACTTCTTTTCCAATTGCTTGAAATCCACTTGCCCTTTTGGGTATATTGATCGAAACCTTCTCTCATTTTCCACCCCTTGCTCATTCATACGACCTCCCACACCAACAACCCCATTTCTACCTTTCTAGTTAACCAAACCCTACCAAGCCTAATTAGAACCCTTTCATCTTTTTTCCTAAAAGTTTCTCCCTCTCCGCCTATTGAAAGGCCACCGGACTTGCCTTCCATCATACTGAAAGCCATGGTGCCTACAAAAATCCTATTTGGACTGTTGCTCCACCATTTTTTTCACTCATGAAGTGTTTGGACAATACAAGGAAACCTTATTGTTAGTCATTGATGAGAGGTGCTATTTAGCCTCCTTCCTCCAACTCCTCCAACCTCCATTTTAAATATATCTAAAATAGATAATCTTCATCACTAGGGAAAGATATTTCTTCATCTCTGCATATTCTTCCTAATTTATTTCTTTAGAAAAATAAGAATTTTTATCTACTTTATCATCTAGTAGATCTTGTACCCTCTTCTTACAATTCAAAATTAAATGTCTTCTTTACAATAGTAACATTTAATTTTTCCTTTTGGAGGAACATGATTTCATTTGTACTTCTCTTTCTTTGTACATATAATACTTCTTATGGTTTTGAGTATTCATCTTAATCAAGTAGAGTAGACATAATTCCTTCAAGACTAATTTTTACCTTAATTTAAACACCATATATGGCATACTCTTAGGCATACTATTCCAAATTAATTATTTTGCATCATCATCCTTTAATTTTTCATTAATTCCAATGAACTAATTTAGTAGGGAGTGAAACTTATTTAAATATGATCTTTCATTTTTGTACCTTTATCCATCTTCAATCCCTACAATCTTTGCTTCAAAGTTGTATTGGTACTTTTTGCTTCAGATCCAAAAATCTTGTTTAACTACTACAAAATCTCTTTTGTAAATTTTATGAAATGTACATGATGTAGGTATGCTTTTGACAAGCTTAGGCCAATAGTCCCCAATTCTTTTTTATTTTTGATATTTCAATTAGCAAGTTTAGTTGCATTAGTTGGTGAGACTAAGTTTGGTTTGACAACATCCCAAATATATTTTTCTGTCAATTGTAACTATATATATATGCTTTCCATGTATGAAAATCTCCACCTTCAAAATTTTGAATTAAACTTAATTTATCAATGACTACCTCACCTTAATAAAAGTAAAATCAAAGGTGTCGGGATCCACCAATAATGCACCTTGAAATGATTAATACTTTTACAAATACTATTAAATATTTCAATTACATATAAATATTATAATAATCCTAATTCAAAATTTACATAAAAATATTTTTCACTCTATTGAATTAAACTTTTGATGAGTTTAAGAAAGACAATTTACCATGATCTCTCAACTATACCTAAAGAATTTTGATAGCAAATTTTATATGGTGTTTCCTCCCTTATGGCTAGCTTTTAACTAATACACTATCTCAAAATCAAATGTGCTTAGAAAAAAAATATTTCTCATGGATTCTCTTCCTTTATTTATTTTTATGCTTGCATGTTGAAATCATATTCACATACTTCATTTTCCATGCAACACTGTTATTTAATTATGCCATATATAATAATAAAAAAATTGAGTTTTATTCTCCTCTATTGAAGATCTCCAAAACATTTTGAATTTTTATTTTTTATTAAGAATGAGAGAGAAATCATGATTTTTCTAAACTAATTGTGAAAGAGATTTTTGCATGCCCAACTCTGATACCATATAAGAAAAATTGGAAATAAATTATAGAAGCTAAATAAATACAAATACACACATATAATACTATTCTTCTATGACACCTCCTTATTTTCAAGAATATGAATTACATATATATATATATATATATATATATATATATAAAGATTTGTCTAACTCCTATAACAACTCCACCAAACTCTCACAATAAATCTAGGTGGGTTGTTCAACCACCTT
Organism: Sequoia sempervirens; assembly: GCA_007258455.2. NCBI lineage: Eukaryota > Viridiplantae > Streptophyta > Pinopsida > Cupressales > Cupressaceae > Sequoia > Sequoia sempervirens. The sequence goes on along the minus strand of VDFB02026320.1, from coordinate 136,009,231 downwards.
TATTCTCTCCCTCCTATTTTCACTCCTAAAAATATATGTGAGCTTTGTTAACAACTCACTTAAGCTTTTATGGTCACACACTATAATATAATATTATTATTTTTCTAAATACAATGTCAACCAATTCTTCTCACACCTAGAATAATTATGTGAGCTGTTACTATAACTCACTTTTGTTTTAACATAAAACAAATTATTATTCTAACCCATGTGAACACTAACATAACTTCCTAACAATCTAAAGGTTGTTCTCACATATTACTCATAATACAATTTTATGTTTTATTAGGGTTAAGAAGGATCTTGGGTTATTTCCATATCATATTTTTCAAAAATTTCCTTTAAGGTTTACATAGGTCAAATGATGTAATTTGGGGTAGTTGCTCCATGCTTTAGGTTATATGGAGTGGGTTCATACTTTAAAAGTATTTTTCTTAGCATGAGAATCCACAATACTACTTTAATATTAATCTTTGAGCCTTTGACATCATATACATAACAATTTTAATGGGTTTGATCATGTTTTTGTTGGTTGTAAAGGCCTTCAATTCAATTGTAGTTCCATGAAGGGGCTATTCAAGGTCTTCATTAGATTGTATTTTGGACCCATGGTGGTAAATGTTTTATGAGGTATCTTAGAAGTGAATCAATTTATTATTCAAACCCTCTAGCCCACCTAAACCCCCTCCAAACTACAGAAAATCCTCAAATATGCTAATGAATAATGTTTCATCTTTTATTTTTGAATTTTTTTAGGTTTAAAGGTAGGAAAGTCTAGAGCTTCCGATAATTTCTAATTAACTGATGTAGATAACCATACACACAACTTAATGGACCTAATGATCCCTAAATTAAGTTGGTATATCACAATCATAAAACAAATGCTCCTTATTCAATTCTTCTATGTTTAGTTCAATAAGCATCCTCATATGATTTAGAGCTTCCTCCCTTGTTGTTCTAGGGTTGTCTCTCACATAACATTCTATTGATTGAACAATCTCTCCATGTTCTTTCTCATGATTTAGCAACAATAATAAGAAAAAATGTGTTATGAAATGTCATGCCTCTACCACGATCAAGACAAAGTTTATGCCTAATGTTGATTGACTTCCTTTAAAGGATTTTTGCATTATAAAATAAATATTTTACTCATCTTGGGCCAACCACCTTTATCAAAGTCACATATATATTTAAGTAAATAATCACCTATAGATAAGAATCATGAAAGAAGTCATAACAACAATGATTTAATTAATATGGGGAGCAATTGTTAAAGTGAAATGATTATACAAAAAAGGAGGTTCAATGTGATTCATTAAAAGAGCAATGACCTTTGATAAGAAATAAGATTAATATCCTTATTCATTAAATTTCTTGGGCTGACTCATAACATAGGGTAGCGTTGGAATTGATAATCTTCAACAAGGTCAATTATGTGTAGAGCATGATTAATGTATAATAGGTTGTAATTTAGTTAAAAATCAATGACCCCTTTTGAGGAGGTATATCCCTTGGGAGAAGGGATAAGACTTTTTGAAGAGCTATGTCTCTTCCCCCACTATGGAGTATAAAAAGAGGAAAATTTTAGAAGGGAGAGGCATCAAGGAAGCAATGAGAAATAAGTACGTATTCAAATAGCAACAACAGTTGATATAATCAGTAGATTTATTCATGAAGAGTGTATGAGAAGATTAGGATAAGGAAGGGAATATCAATTGGGAATTGGAGCAGATATTAAGAAGAAATATGTGGGACTAAGAAGATGGTTCAACAAGAGATAAATGAAGAAAAAAGATAAATGCATAATAAGCAAAGTAAATTTAATATAATTACACACACACACATATATAAGTTCATATCAATTATATATATATGCAATAATGATGCTTGCAGCAATTATTGAGCCTTATAAATAATTAATATTCTTTAAAATGAATATGTATAATAGATTCTTATTCATTTGATTTACACAAAAGCAATATCTTCTGAATATTATAAGAAAATCAAACAACAAGGCAATCATAGCAGATCAAACATAATTATCGACACTTATTAGACAAGGGAAAAAATCAATAGTTAATATATTTGCATCTTATCTAACATAGTAGTCTTATATTTTAGCAAGTATTTTGGTATGCACTATTATGATTATTATGAATGGTGATATCTTTATTAGTCTCTACAAATTTGAATGTATTTAGTGTTTGTAATTCTCACCAAGAAAGCAGGAGGAGAAGTGGGAAGTACCAATAGGGTGAGAAAGTACTAGATTTCTTTCTAAGTATGCCACTCCATGTTGGATGGTCGGGGGTTTGTTGGGGCCAAGGGGGAAGTGTCCTTCCTTGGGCATAGAAAGAGGAATCTATGAGCCTCCTATTGTAGCTTTTTCCCTGATCACTACATGAGTTGGTTGTTGGAAAGGATTCAAGGAGTCTAAATCATAAGAAGGATGGATAAGACAACATGGATAGGGAACAAAGGTACAATTTTATCCACTAAGTACACCACCTCATGTTGGATGGCTGGGGGTCTGACACTTGGGGCCAAGAGGGATGGTATATCCACTCTTGGGCTTAGCATGGATAGCTTTGGATAGACTTATCATGTTTCTCATCCAAGTCCTATTATGATTAAACTTTCATTATGCATTATGGATATTGTGTAGTTTATATAATTTTGAAATAGTTTGGTATTTTTACATGGTTTAAATAGATAAGGAATTAATTATGTAAGTTTTGGTCATATGAATTATATTTCCCATATTTTCTAACATGATTGCAAGACCTAAGCCAAGTTTTGAATTGGTTCAAGAATTTAATTGGTTAGTTATAACCCTAACTACATTAAATTTTGATTCTAGGGAAAGAATGAGGACAATCCCAAAAAGGGGACATTACATGATTTTTTTATTAAACAAATAATTCATAATTTTAAGAAATCCAAATTCATATTATGAAATATGGTAGATATAAGTACCTAAACATATTTTGAGTCATAAATTAATTGACAAACCAAGGCGACACTACTTTCAAAATTATTAACTTTCTTCAAAATATCATCGAGGAGATAAGTGCTAATTAAAATCAATAGAAATAATGTAGCCACATGAACACTAGAAGATATCAAGGAATTCTTTAAATATTTACATAAAGTTTGATGATAGTCATTAGCAATCCATTTAGCATCTTAGAATTTTTCCCAAATTATGTCTTCCACTACAATGTGAAATATGAAATGAAACTTAAAATTAACAACATTAAATAAATTTAAAAAAAACTTAAATGCATAAAATTAATTTGTATAGATTTATAAACATCTACTTGTTACTAAATCACAACCCATAACTTAAATAATCTCACATCCATTGTTGCACATGAGGACCTTATATCATTTCATCCTTACTAGCTATATCCATATATATTTTATGGGAAAACTGAAGACAAATTTGCATATAGTCTAGAAGTTGATCCATCATTGGCATATCCAAATTGCATATTGAAGTTAGAATAATTAACTTCATATATTGAGTAAACTCAAAATAAAATATAAGATGTACATTATTATGATTTAAAATCTTTATTTTATTTTCAAATTAAGTTATGATAGTTATAAACTCTATGATAAATAACTTACTGATCAAAGCCTCCCTAAAGGGTATGAGCTCATCAATTGTATAACTTCATATACTAAGTAAACTCAAAATAAAAAGAAAAGATGTACATTATCATGATTTAAATTTTTTTTTTTATAAATTAGGTTATGATAGTAATAAACTCTATGATAAATAACTTACTTGATCAAAGCCTTCCTAAAGGGCACGAGCTCATCAATTGTTCCATAGGTATAAAAATATCATCAACAACAATTTAATGAGTGTACCAAATTCAACACAACGAGATCTTGTTGCTATAAAGTCAAACTCATATAATCCACATGTATAACAAAAATAATATTCCACGTCAATGCCTAAAGAAACTTAATTTCTTCACAATCACCTCATCCCACCATCTATACATTTGTATCACTACAGCTATATATCTCAATTTAAAGGATAAACAATCATAAGTTTTGAATGAGTGTAAACTTGACTCACTGGTTTGAGGCTAAATTGATGAGTATGTATGTCATGAATGATAGATTGAATGATTTTATTCCTTTTCAATCTTCTAGAAAATATTGTTGAATTAATTCTTACACAAAATTAATATAAAGTTTGATATTAACTATCACGAAGAAATTAGATATAGTTGTATTACTTTACCAATTGTTTGAGTTCATTTTGCTAGTGAGACTGTAAGATATTGAAATCCGCTATTGCTAGTTCTAAAATCTTTTTGCTCCATTCACTTGGCACCCTAAAAGAAAGAGTTATCAAAACAATTAAGATTTGATACTTTAATTGAATTGTCTTTCTATTTCAAAAATGGTTGTTAGGGCTTACTTATAGATTCCCTCCAACAACATCCAAGCATTTGTGTCTTATCTAAATATTTGGATAGAGTTCCATGACTCCCATCTAGCTACTCTACATCTCCATGGGTATATCATAACAAATTCCATCTATAAGAAATAGAGAGTTATGATATCATTTGGTTGCTAACACACAATATGAACTTGAATAAAAATAAAATAATAAAAGGAGAGTTTGTATGCTTGACTCTCTAGAATTTGGATTTTGTCTTTTAATTCATTACTCTTTTCGAGTGCTTGTATAGATATCTAGAGGTTAGATACAATCCAACATGGTTCTTATTTTGCTTTCAGATTATTTTGTAGGGCAAATAAATTGTCGTTTTGGTTCCTTAAAGTTGTGAAATACATTTGTTTATGAAAAAAAATCCAGAAACAAAAAACTCTGTTTCCATATTTGCCTGTTGCTAGACTTGAAAAATAATATGAAAACTTTAGTAGAAAATTAACACATACTTGAAGACATAGGATATCCATTCACACAAAAAAATTGAAATCCCAATACAATAGTGTCAGATAACAGTGTCATTTTCTCTCCCCCAAAAAAATGTCTTTTTCACTCCAATATCTAATGTTGTGGAAAACATAACATATATTCAATAAGTAAACATAATGTACCACTCTAGGGGGAGGAGGAGATAATAAGGAGAAAGGGGTATAGCCATACTTGTATATATAATTCAAAATTGCTTTTATTTCTTCTTCAAAATGGCCATCGATTCCAAGAGGATGCTGGGGAAGGTTGCAGAGAGTGGCTTCACACCTGCCAATTTCATTTGATTGAAGGCTTTTAAAGCCTTGTAAACAAAACCGTTTTGCGCAGATCCTGCAATAATGGCATTCTACGAGGCCACATTTCTTTGAGGCATTTTGTCGAACAGTTCACGTACCTTGTGTATGCTTTCACTTTTTGCATGCACGTCTACCACTAGAGCAGTGGAAACTATAGCATCTGAAAAAATTCCTCTATCCTTTATGCTTTAATGGATGCCGATACGCTGCTCCAAAGCTCTCAATTTGGCGCAGGCTGGGAGGATGCCGGTAAAGTTTGCAGAGGCTGGCTTCACACTTGCCAATTGCATTTGCTTGAAATGAACGCTTCTAAAGCCTTTTCAAAAAAATCGTTTTGTGCATATTCTGCAATCATGGCATTCGATTGAAACCACATTTCTTTGAGGCATTTGGTTAAACAACTTAGGAGCCTTGTCTGTGCTTCCACATTTTGAAAACATGTCTACCAGACCATTTCCAACATCTAATAAAAGTCGCCTATCCTTTATGCTTTTAAGGATACCTAAACCCTGTTCCAACGCTCCCATTTTGGCACAGGCTGGGAATATGCTGGAAAATGTATACTGATAGGGTAGGAGACTTGTTTGTTGCATACGACAGCCTCCTCAGGACACTTTACGACATCCACCAAACTTCTACAGCTGCGCAGGAACAGTGTTTTAGTTTTGAGTTTGATTTTCTCCACGCGCGGGAACTGCTGACCGCTGACTATAACGGCGAGTGTTTAAACTGTAATAGAGAGTGTTTGCTGAAACGGAAATGGGTAAGGGAACGGAACAGACTAAGTGGGCCCACCAGCGCCACCTAAGGGGTCTTCGTTTAGAGTGAGCTCGCTGCTCGGCTGAAAGGGAGAAGGGCAGCGCTGGTAAATTGTGTGTAACGGAGAATTATATACGCCATATACAGGAGTTCTTTATAATTTCCAACTTATTGCTGTTAGTAGAGATTATTGGAGAGTAGTCGAAAGGTTTTAGAGAACATTGTTGTTGATTGTTATTCATTTTCTCTTCAAAGTGGGAAGGGAGAGGAAGGAGCTGTGAGTTTTCAACTGTAGCCAAGAAACATTTACTGTTTAGAAAGTATGAGTATGTTACACCTTCTCTGCAATAAAATACATAAAGTAATGACAAGAAACATTCGATTATCAAAGGATATCCTTGTGCAATTACATGCATATAGTTGGCTGTAATAATGGACTAATTTTCATTTGCTGTATAATATCTTCGAAGATCTTTTAGATTTTTTTTTCTGCCTTTCTCGGAGTTTCTCTGTATTTCCTGAGGCAGTCTCATCATATGTGTTCAATTTTGTATCTATTATTCTCAATATGGCCATGCCTTCACGTGTTGTTACAGTTTGTGAATTGTTTTTAGTATGATAAAATGAGAAAGGTAACAAACAAGTTTTGGGTGTAGCGGATGGTGGGGAGGAATCAGGAAAGATGATGTTATCATAGATACTTATAATTTTTTATGGTGATGATGATTGCCAACTGGTTGGTTTATTTCTAATGAGAAATGCCCTTATCATGCCCTACAGAATAAAATCAGCTCAGAAGAGCAAAAACGAATAAGACAGGAAACTACAGTACCTCGTCCATTATGTCTTCAATTATTATTTAGCAGTCAATCACTTACTGTCACGCACAATGATCTTTAATGATCTTCAGAATATATAGATATGTTTGAAATATATTCTACTCTCTTTTTTCAAACTGTTTCAATCATTAATGGGTGCACATTGATACAGACATATTAAACCCTAGTAATCATTTTTGGCAATGGTATATATTGAAAATCCATATGTGCAGAAACAAGGATTGAAGTAAATCTTTTGTATGTTAATATTGACCTAAGCTTTTTCAAAGGAAATTATAATATTACTATGATTAAACTATTTGACAAAATGTGAGAAATATGGGTATGACAGTCTGACAATATCTATTCTATTACCTTCGTATATTGGTATGATTAAACTATTTGACAAAATGCTTCAAAGATAATATCTATTCTATTAGAAAGGAAAATATCTATTCTATTATCTTAATATATTGTTCCAATGTAAACATGGGTCAAACAGATAAGAATAAGGAGAAGTTGCAGAGTTCCACTCAGGACATGTTGAAGAATGCAATGGTTGATTTATAAAATATTTGTAAAATCAAATGTTCCTTCCACTATTATTATATCATAATGAATTGGTTGCGTGAGATAAGAGTTTTACGGTGAGTGAACTGTGGCAAATTCAACCAATTGCAAATCTTAAGAGTTTTGAATTTAGAAATTTTAACAAAGCTCAATTGGGCATTTTCTACTATTTTGTCAAAATTATTTTATCTGTTTAAGAGTTATTTTATTTTATGTTAGAATTATTCTATAATGATTTTATTCTATTTACTTAATAGATATTTTAAAATTAAATATTTAAAAATATATTTTGATTTTTTAATAGTTTTTGTTAACACATTCATGTCATTATATTCTATCTCTTGCTATCATTATAATTATGTTTCTTGATATAAATAATTATACGTTCAACTAAACTAAAATGGAACAGATTTTCATTATTGTTTTTCATTATTATAATAAATCTATTTTTAAAAAGAGGTGAGAACAAGTATTTAAATAAATGTTTTAAGTTATGAGAAAAAATAAAAAAATAAAAAATTGGGATTAAGTTGTATAATAGTTTATAAAGTAATTTGAAAATAATGATAAAGAAAACCCCATTTTCATAAAAATATTAATTTTAGTAATTTTTGTGAGCATAAGACTTATTCTTGGAGTTGAGATAAAAAATCAAGTTAGTTGTGAATCTAGTTTTTGAAATGGAACTTCCTATCCATTCTTCTTTAAACTCTAATGTAAACAAACCTACATAATTGAATATAGCATTGTGTTTGACATTGCAAAGGATATGGATGCTTTGTAAGAAGGGTAGGGGGTTTTAAAATTTTATTACAAGTATTGGGCCCCCTCTAGTGGAGCCATTTGGGTCACCTTCCCTTTTGAAACCCTAAAAAAAATCTTGTTTGAAGCTAAATCTTTGGGTGGTACAAAGAAAGCGACACAATGAAGCAAAGTAAAATATGTTCTTTATATGCAAGAGAATACAAGAAAACAAGTAGTTGATATGTAGAATCACGACTCTCTTGAAGGGAGGTAGAGTCTAGTACAAATTGTTTGCTTCCATAAGAATTTTCCATCCCTTTTACTACTTAAGGAGGTGGTATATGAGGAGGAAAAATTCTGAAAAAAGAGGCCTCATTAGTAAGTTTACTATCTACAATATTGTTTAACAAATATGCATGAATAGATAACTAATATTTTGAGTGATCTCACTATTTTTTTTGTAGAGATCATCCCATGTGTTCAAGGTTTTTTGTTGCTATGTTTTGTGAATCTAAAGTTGACAAAGATTATATTCTAGTTGAAGATCCTTAGCATTGGGATAAACATGTTTTATTTTTGAAACCTTTTTTTTTTAACTATGATAGAATCATTCTTTGTAATTTTAATTTGTTGTTGCACCTCCCTAATCATTTTCTTTAGTACTAGATAGATGCTCATTTTCAAGGAATAGAAAATGATTTAGTTGCACTTATTTCTCTAGATCTTGAAATAGATGGGTTGGATCACTCTACATCAATTAGATTATATGTAGAACTTGATATGGAAAAAGGGGAACTTGCAAAGATATGGCTTAGGATGGGGAAGGATATGGAAATAAGTTATGGATTATAAGAATATAGTTTTTTCCTTGTAAGAGATATTTTTAGGTTGGGAATATTATGTCAGTATACACAATGGGTAACCATTAGAAAGCTAAACTATCTATATGGTGAAAAGGGGTATCTTTCTCTCATCTCATGATAAAAACATGGCTCCTATTGTCAAGGTCAATAATATACCATCAATGATTATGGTGGCTATGACTCTCTCCTCTCCACCACACCAACTGTAATATATTTTGGTCTCCCTTAGATGCCAAAATTGATGTGTATAGACTGGGGAGAGAAAACTGTAGACATGTAAAATTGACCTAACACTTATCACACATACTAAATGACATTTTTGCATCATCAACATCACTATCATCAAATATCACTGCATTTCACATCAATTGCATCAAAAACCCTAAATTCCTCTATTAATTGAATAATATAAAATTATTTAATAAATTCACACTTTCATCATTTTTGACTAATTAAATAAATTCCATTTATTTAATAAAGTCCTAAAACCCTATTTATGGTATTTATTGAATAATACTGTATTATTTAATTAATTCATGTTTTATCATTTTGACCAATTAAATAAATTACATTTATTTAATAAAGTCCTAATCTAACTTTAATTCATCCCAATTAGTTAAATAACACCAATTATTTAATTACGTCACTAAATCACTTTATTTTCCTAAGTCGATTGAATTATTAAAACATAATAATTTAATTAACTCACTTTCCCTCCAAATTTGAATAAACTATTCAAATCATCATCACAAATCAAATTAAACTAACGCAACTTTATTTGCAAAAGTCAAACTTGATTTGCACATTCAACTCCAAAGAAAGAATTAATTAATTAAATCAATTAATTAATCATTCTCAACCACTTTCCTAATTGAGAAAATTACAATCCCCTGATTGATCAATCTATTTCTAACTGATCAATCTATATTCCTAGAATTGATCAATTTATATCTCTGACTGATCAATCTATTTCTCAATCTCATAGAATCTTAGTCAATCTATTTCTTCAATCACAATAATCAAATAATCTATTTTGCACACCCATCTAAATCCTCTCACCATCTTTCGACCATCGATCAAGATATTCTACTACGCGATCCTGACCATCCATTTCAAATCACAATTTCTATATAAAAAACCTCTTTCCTCATAAAAAAGGATTGAATAATCAACATCATCCACACAATGAAGTAATGCCAAATCAACATTGACAAAGCTTCAAATCAACATCTTCGATCAAATGCATGCACACTCTTCAAAATCTCTCACACGCAAACAATGGAGGCTTCGTATTAAATTGAACAATCGAACATCATCAATACAGATACACTTCAACACAGGATGCTAATGCTACTCTTTTTGTGAATTCGTGTATGCTTTTCTGTTTTAATTTCATTCTTGAATTCAGTAATTGTGTAGTTTCATTTCGTGAATGAAGGAATGACTCTTGATCATTATTTTGGAATAGATTAGTTTCTATTCTTTGTTTTGATCTTATTTACACTCTCAATTTTTCCCCCTCACACATTATAGCATGCCCGGTGGGATCTCGGTCCTTAGCACTAACATTTTTGTGAGTTCATTGGAGCAATTACAGGTTCTGAAATGCGATTGCACTTTTCCAGAAACACTATTGATATTTTTTTCATGTAGAAGCTACAAGATTATGACATAGGTCGCTATTGCACCTTTTCAATCACTTTTGTACTTTTTAAAACTACTTTTGCACTTTTTTGGGTCACTTTTGTACTTTTTTTGGTCGCTTTTGACATAACAGGGTCGCTACTGACTGGAAATCAATACTTTTTTTACCCTATCTTCAAACAACAATATCTTGGTCATATGAAAGTATTTTTCAATGCATTTTTTAAAAAAATGGGGTAGAATTTCATGATCTTTGCAATGGTGTAGGTTGTTTTCAGTTTTTGTACAATTAAATTTTCCATTGGTGCACTTAAAGTTAACTTACATCATAATTTGGTCTAGGTTGTAGGGTTTTGATGCTTAAATCAATTTTCTAACCCTAACATTTGATTGTGTGTTGCGTTTGTAAAGTTTCTAATATCTCTTGTGTAGATATTTTAGGATATATGGCACAACAATTAACACAATTAACACATTATTGTAGTTTCTAATATTTTTATGAAAATAATTAACACATTTGTTACAGTGAAAATGAACGATCAAAGAATTCTAAGTTTTCCAAGCTTTCTAGAATAGAAAATGCTTTCAAACTGGTGCAATAAAAAGAACCCCACAAATAACACATTTCAATTTAGTGCTATAAAATGAACCTTTTCCAAGCCGTCTAAGTTAGAAAATGATTTCGTTTGGTGATTAAAAAGAATCCTGCAAACAAACGCTTTCGATTTAGTGCTCTAAAATGAACCTTTTTCAAAGCTTTCATAGTTAGAGAATGCTTTCATTTGGTGCTTAAAAATAATCCCACAAACAAGCACTTTTGATTTAGTTCTCTAAAATGAACCTTTTTCAAAGCTTTCAGAGTTAGAGAATGCTTTCATTTGGTGCAATAAAAAGAATCCTACAAATGAATGCTTTCAATTTAGTGCTCTAAAAAAAGGGATGTTTGATTTTTGTTGACCAAAGTGATTTCACTTTTTGTTAACAAACTCTCAATTTCATTTTTGTTGACCAAATAAGATAAGGAACTAGAAAAAACTTAGTTTTGGTCTTAAAATGAACAAATCAATTTTTGTCTTGCACCTTTGCTATTTCATTGATTGATATCCAGAACACTTCTATTGGGTGCTTTAAAAAGAACCATTGCTATATTGTACACAATTGATTTCACTTTATTTTTGGGGATAGTGCCACTCAAGACGCTTAAAAAGAACATTACAATGGAGTATAATTTGTGTATTCTTTGTTTGGAAAACTAGGTGACTATCCTCTCCCCTCACGCCTTTTGGTGATCTTGGGTGATGAAAATCATCTTAAGTTTCACACTTTTTACTTAAAAGCATACCTTTAGAGGGCTTTCCTTTTGAGACACATCCCATGCTGGAGAACTCAAAGGTAACCCAAGTAGTACTCTATTTTGGTCCACTATATAAATTATTGTGGGTGTGAGGAAAGTTCTCACCCATCGAGTGTTGATGTTCTATACTGACAAATGTCTCCCCCAGTATCTGTGTGATACGTTAAAACCCGCAAGGGCTAGGAGGCCTCTTAATTGAGTGAATCACTGCATTTATAGACATCCAAAATAATAATCCTAAAAAATGACTAAGAACTAAATATTTGTAGAAGCTACCCCTTTTATCCAAAACATACTCTGAAGTGGTGCATCAAGATTTACTTCTGAGAAGTTACTTACCAAGTATGACTTATAGTTGAGCGCAAAAAGCCTCTCCATTCGTTGCATGCAAAATCATCCCTTTGGGGCATGAGGTAATCCCACCTAGGAAGAAGTGTCTATCCCTAGGGTGTACTTTGTTTTCACGAAAAAATTGCCAAATTTGTTCAACATCAAACATTGTGCTTGAATTTAAAATGAACATATCAAAACAAACACTAAACATGATGTTCAAATCACAAACCCTTTGACTTAGTGTATGCTTTTAAGAGAAGTCCTATATTTGTACTCCTTAAAGGTTTCTGAATATTCAGGCTTTAATTTTAGGCTACATTGGCTCAAAGTAAACATTAGAAACTATGGCTTGGGTATTATGATTTCACAACTTAAAGCCATAGAAATGCATGTCACACAAGTATATGCTTTTTGAGTCAGTCAATTACTATGATATCACTTGAAAAAATCTCGAAACAAATCAAACAAAAACATCCAAAACTACAAGAATCATCCAAGCTACTACCAAACACTGAAATTGGAAAACAAGATTGAATAGAGGTTGCTTTTGATACTATTTCTAACACACTTTACCAAAAACCAGTCGCACTTTCCACAAACAACTTGCTTTTTCTCTTTGTCTCATAAATAACTATTGATGAAAATCTGCTACTTTTGACAAATCTAGCGCACTTGCTACAAAATCGGCCGCACTTGACATTTTTGTTTGCACTTGCTGCCCAAAATTTAGTGCACTTGATACAAACCTTCTTGTAGTTGATAAAACTGGCCACTTTTTCTCACATTTTTCCGCTTCTACTAAAAAAACCATCGCTTTTTTCTCTGTGTTCTATTGAGAATAAAAAAACAATCCAAAGTTGGTTACAAGATCTTTGTTAAAACAAAATAATTGGAAAACCAAGATATGTCATATATTCCTTCATCCACTCTTATCATTCCATCCTAATTTTGGAAATCAAAATCAAAGCAAAAAATCCTAGATTATTCCCTCACCCACACTTCTAAGATATTAACAGTTGCTTGAACCTCAAGGCTAGTTCAAGTAAGCTTTTTTGCAACATATCCTCTACAAGAAGAAGTGAACTATCGATCTAGGCCTTTCAACATTTTAAGATTCAAGAATAGCTTGTCATTCCAAAACAACACTCAAACCTTAGGGCCTTGAGCTTCATAACAACCATACCATATCACAATATCATCTCACCTTATGACCATTTGGCATTTGACTGCTCTAGTTCAACAATTGAACCTTACACCAACTATCATACAGCCACACTTTGAATTGATTGAAGGAGAAAAAACAAACATAGTTAGTAGTTTAGGAAGCTTCATATTTGAGACAAAAGAAACCCCAAACTAGTGGATAAACACAACCAACATCTTAGATAAAGAGGAAGAGAAAGCAGATCTTATAGCCAGAAGGCATGTATTATCACCTCTTGCATGGCAATAGGTACCATCCTTTTAGAAAACAAAAAATCCAAAAAAAAAAAACACAATTTCAGTTCCTTAAAACAAAAAATCCAAAAACAAAAGCATTATTTTCCATAGTTAAGAGTCAAAAAATATTCACAAAGATCTTGACACTTGTTTATGACAACCACACATTCACAACATAAAAAAATGGAAGCAGACAAAAGTACTGCTAGTATACCCCCAACAAACACCACAAATGATGGAAACAACCTAGGGGGATATAAACCGAGTGACCTTACGATAAGGTATTGAGCATCAAGACATCCTAAGAACGCAACCATAACATCCCCAACAAAATGTCAACATCAATCTACTACCCAAATTAGTCTTATCAAGGGTCACAACATCAAGTAGGGAAAATAATTCTAGAACATCAAATTTCCCTAAATGAACTTAAGAAAAAGATTGAGGAACTTGAACAAAATAAAAATACGATGTACCTCCAATACCATGTTCAACGTCTAAACATTGCATATCCACAACAAATGAACATCATTCCACAGACACCTCAATACCCAGATCAACAACACTTCCAATATCATTAAAACATTGATTCATTTCTCATTTCCTATGCTCTCTAACATCCTGATGATGGATCACTGAGTGTGATCCGAAACGTTGATGAAAAAAGCTCTAACACAATCAAAAATCCAGAAATTAACAATCTTCAACATTGATTCATATTAACAAAAAAGTCTATTTCCACAAAATCAAAGCCAAATCCATCAACAATATCAACCTTCAAATTGACAATATCCACTTGAAAATCACCAATCTCAAGACCAATAGGAAATTCCATCTCAAAATCCATCTCCACCATAACCAACCTTACAATACAACCATACTGTTAAACGTGAGTACACTCCTTTAGGGGAGCCAATTGAGGGTGTGTTAAACCAAATAGTCAATGCCAAAATTATCACACTTCTGAAACCTCCAGGAAGTGGTGAACCTATCATAAAATTCCCATGGTATGATGACAAGATCTATTTTAAATACCATGGAGTAAAAGGTCATGATGCATTAGAATGTGTTACACTCAAAAATATCATCCAAAACCTTATTGATCAAGGAGAAATAGCTATTGAAGACAACGTCCAAGGTCTGAACACTAATTCAAACATTGACTATAACACCCCACTGTGTGAACCCCAAAGGACAACAAACACCACATAATTTTTTTTTTTAAAGAAAAACATTGCATAAGATAAATGTGTACATTCATTACATGAAAAGAAAATATGCATTTGCAAAGTCATCTACATCCTCTGGGATACACAAAACGGTCATTATGAATCATAAACTTTATAAAGATGATTAAAATATATCTTACGTGACAAGACCTAACTAGTCCCATGCGGTTACAGGGTTGCATTACACGTAAATGTCCCCAGCCAAAACATCATTAAAGATAATGCCTAGAAGCTATCAATAGAAGCATACATTCACAAGATAACATAATCATACAACCATCCATGATCAATAGCGATGAAAAGATACATCCATCATTCTATTACATTTCAATTCATAGTTTAATATTACAATTGTGGAGCATATTTCCATAGATACAACACATCATGAATACATTATACATTACATAGTGTTTCCCTTATAACAATGGGAAGAGTACATCAAGTTCAAGAATAGTTACATGAATGAAGAATAAGGTACAAGGCATAGAACAGTCTTCAACCAAGTGAAGCTCTGGAACTTTGTGTTTGCTTCCGCATCACAAACACAAATTGGGAACCCAATGGGGTGCATAACACGTTCCACCCGACTGCATTGACCCGAAGGTCAACCCCCCGTGCTAGGAAATGACAAGAAAGAAAAGCAAGACGATCACAAGACCAAACCACAAGGTCAACCAAAACATAACACACAACAATCTCAAACACCACAAGTACAGGGTGACTGCTTCTAGAGGCAAACAAAGGAAAAAAAATAGGATGTATCAAGCATAAAAAAAACACAACAAATGCATGTGCGAGGCATGAACCATCTCGCTCAAAGTCATAACTAAGGTAAAACAAATCATATAACAGATTACACCTATGAGAACTTGAAATAAGAATATGATCAATGGAAACACAAAGGTTGATTCATGGGAAAATTCAACATAAGGTAAATTGTTTATTGTTTGAGGCCGACCTATTTGAGCCTGCATGTTACCTTACTAGCCATTGTATTGAGGCCGACTTGTTAAGAGTTAGAAGGCTTACAAAGGATATAAATGGAAGATAGAGGATTTATTATAGGACATTGAGAAGAGGATCAATAAGGTGATCAATAGTATGAAGTATGAAGCATGGTGACGAAGTATTTTGATCTGAAAGAATCACAGAGCATAAGGAGTGGGGAGCAGGAGAAGGAGTGGATGGAAAATTGTCATTGTATGAGTTATTTGTAATCCCTGGGCTACGACCTAGAATCTGTTAAGCCTGAGAGGCATATGTAATATGTTTTGAGATTATAATATAACAAGGAATGAGAATTGAAGGCTGGTCTTTTCCCTGTTAGGGTTTTCCTAGGATATAGCTTGTGCCCGGTGTTCATAAATATATTTTATCTTTCTATTGATTAGCTATTAATTTCCATTGCATATCTATTGGGATCATGGAGTTAGTAGTTTAGGCTGCAAGGTTGGACAGTCCTTAATTGGATCCTCCTACCTTCACTGCATCAAATGGTATCAAAGCAGGTTGTGAGTTTGTTAGTTGATTGTGAATCTATTAGGAAGGAAGACAGTATTGAAAGAAGTGTAAAACCCTAAGAGTAACAAGTGTCATTGTAGAAGAAAGATCGAGGCAAGAAAGATTCGGGTAAGCTTTCGAATTTAGTTGTTTATCTAATTTTTTCAATGGGGAAGATTGGGAAGAGGGTGAAGAAGGAAAATGAAAACCTAATATGTGAAAGGGATACTTTGGAGGAAGAATTGTGCGAAATCAAGAAGTGCAATTCAAAATTGATGGAGATGATGAAAGAACTAGGAGACAAGTATGATTCTCTTGAAGAAGAACTAAAAAATGTAAGAAGGAAAAATGAGGAACTAGAAGTAGAGCTGGATATGTTTGAAGATGTTGAAAATAAATTTGCAGAAGGATTCAAGTTGTTTGTAAAGATGGAAAAGAGGAACAAAGATCTAGAGGAAAGTTTGAAAGAGCTGAACAAGGAGAACAGTTTGCAGAAGAAGGAAATAATTGGCTTGAAGGAGCATGTTATTCAGTTGGAGCAATCACTTATAGGATTCCAAAAGGAGAATGAGAATCTAAGATCTAAGATTGAATTTTGTGATGTTTCTTGTGATACTAATGATTTGTGTGATGTTGCAGAAGTTTCTTTAGAAGGTGGAGTTGAAGATAACAATGTAATGAAGCCTACAATTGTTGGTGATGGTATTGGTTTCAAAATCATGTAGAGAATGGAATATGAAGGAAAAGGATTTGGAAAGCATCAAAAAGGAATTACAAAACCTATTGATCCAGTAATAAGATTAAGAAGTGAAGGCCTTGGATATGACAGAGGTAAGAATGTTATTGCAAGTTTGAATTAGGGAAGAAAAAGTATGTATTGTTCACATTGTAATAGGCATGGACATGAAAAGGAATTGTGTTGGGATTTATATCCTTGTAAGTTATGTGGATTAAGGAATCATTCTGAAACGATGTGTTGGGATAAAATGAGAAGGGGAAATCCTATGACAAATTGTAAGTAGATGAATTATGGATGGATTGATGGAGAAAAATGGAAACA
The DNA here is from genome assembly GCA_007258455.2 of Sequoia sempervirens. NCBI lineage: Eukaryota > Viridiplantae > Streptophyta > Pinopsida > Cupressales > Cupressaceae > Sequoia > Sequoia sempervirens. The sequence continues at coordinate 135,991,655 of VDFB02026320.1, read as the reverse complement.
TGTTACTTGTATATTTAGAATATTGTACAAATGGAAGAACTCATATTTTGGAGGAAAAGAGGGATCAAGATGCAAAGAAAGAAGACATTTTGTAGAGAAAAACAAGGATAGTTATTCAAATTATAGAGGGAGAGGTAACAGGAGTCATAATACTTATCACAATGATGGGTACCAAAGGAGTGAAAGAGGATTTTCTAGAGGAGGAACCTATTTTCAAGGTTGGAGGAAGAAAGAATCAAGCACTAAATTTCATCAAGAATCTAGTACCAAAGAAGATAATGAAAGAGAAGTAATAAAGGATGCAAAGATAATTTGTGCAGATGAAAAAGAGACTGTTGATACATAATTATTTTATGTAGAGGGAGGGGAACCTTTGGAGGTATCAAATTTCACAGAGGAACTAGAAGAATATGAAGCATTGATCTTAAGGAGAAAGTCTATGTACTAGAGCGAAGTAAATGTGAATGAAGGAATAAAAAAGACAGTAATCTTGAGGCAACTTGCAGAGAAGGCTTGCTTAGACCGTCAAATAGTGAGGCAGTGCAAGGTAGAACGTCGAACCTTGACCATGAAAAGATGAGGAACCTGAGGAAACTTGCAGGGTGGGCTTGCTCAGACCGTTGACCAATGAGGTAGTGCAAGGCTTGCAAGTAGAATGTCGAACCAATTCAAAGAGAAACTTGAGGCAGTTTTGTAGGGTGGACTTGAACAAAATGCCAACCTTGAGGAAGTTGCAAGTGCCTATGGACAGATCGTTGAACCAATTCAAAGAGACAAGAATAACTTGAGGCAGTTTTGTAGGGTGGACTTGAACAAAACACTGACCTTGAGGTAGTTACAAGTGCTTGTGGATAGATAGCTGAACCAATTCAAGGAGACAACATTGGATTTGACATGGTACAACCCAAAGTGAAGAGGCTCACTTTTCAAATAAACCTAAGAGTCTGATGCAAAGGCAATCAGAAGCAGTCCAAAAATTGAGGCAGTTGACAGTGAAGTTCCAGAGTACCAGATTACTATATTTGATTGTTAGAGGCTCAGGAGCTGAAATTAGTTACTAGACAATATTAGCATTAATTTCTTTAAGGTTGTATATGTTGAGGATATTGAGAAAACTGTAATAAAATAAGTTGCAAGTTGTTAGAGATGCAATAAAGTTTAGTTTATCCAACAATGTGGCTAGCTCAATATGTTGATGATTAGAGGTTTTTTTGTTGAATATATCTAGTGTTTTCACGTTAATTTTCAAAGATCCACATGAAGATTTGATCAAGTTATGAGTATCTGTGTTCTGATAGTTGTTCAATTTTTTTGGTTGTTGTTCCTAAAAGAAGGTGATGTGATTTTGGTAGCTTGAGTTGTTGCGGATATTTTTGTGGTAATTTGTGATGCTTGTGGATGTTTCTAGATCATGTGTTGTTGGTCCACATCGATCATTGTGCTTGCAATTGGTGATTTTCTTTTGAGAGTTCATGTTTTCCATGTTCTAGGCCGACAAGGTATTTGTAGCATGTTTTGGATCTTCAAGGAATAATATTTGAAGGAGTTTCATGTTCAAGGATTTTTTTTGGGTCCTTACTTTGTTGTGGCCGACATTGGTTGGTTCACATTGTAATTTTTTTATTATTTTGGGCCAACCTATTTGAGTCTGCACATTACTTTACTAGCTGTTGTATTTAGGCCAACTTGTTAAGAGTTAGAAGGCTTGCAGAGGATATAAATGGAAGATAGAGGATTTGTTACAGGACATAGAGAAAAAGAGGATCAATAAGGTGATCGATAGTACAAAGTATGAAGCATGGTGACAAAGTATTTGGATTCAGAAGAATCACAGAGTAGAAAGAGTGGGGAGTAGGAGGAGTCGATAGAAAATTGTTAGTGTATGAACTATTTGTAATCCCTGGGTTGCGGCCTAGAATCTGTTAAGCCCAAGGGGCATATGTAATGTGTACTTTTGAGATATAATATAATGAGGAATGAGCTTTGAAGGTTAGGTTTTTCCCTATTAGGGTTTTCCCAGGATATATCTTGTGTTCGGTGTTCATGAATATCTTTTATCTTTATGTTGATTAGCTATTAATTTCCATTGCATATCTGTTGGGATCATGGAGTTAGTAATTTAGGCTACAAGGCTAGATAGTTCTTAATTGGATCCTCCTACCTTGACTGCATCACAATGGGTATTAGTTCGAATGAGATAACATAAAATTAAGGGAAAAAATGAATTAAATTTGGTCGACATTTTCTAAGGTAAAAGAAACCCTAAACAAAAGTTTGTGGTCTCTTTGACTTGACTTCATTCTACACTTAGAAACTTTCTTGCTCTGTTGAAAACTTGGTGCCGCCTTGAAGCTAGGGTTTGCTTGAAATCTTCATTTTTTTGCTACTTCTGAGAGTTTACTTGGAGAAATCATTGTTGATTAGTGTACTTGGGCTGAATGGTAAGGTTTTTTCAATGATTCCACCTTTTCCTTCATTTTTCTGGATGTATCTTTTGGGATTTCATATTTTGATGAATCTCTCTTCTATATTTGAGGCCGATATTGGGTTCTTTGGAGCTTGTATCGCCACTTGAGAGGCGGGTTTTTTGTTGCAAAAATTCTTGAAATTTGTCCAGATGGTGAGGTAAACTCTTTTCTTGAATTTTCTATTATGAAGAAGATCTTTCGTTCATCTTTTATAGAAAATACTTTAAAAAACTTGTCATTCTTCAATTTCTCAATATGTTCGGCTCTTGTAGAGTATTTCACCCATTTAATAATTTCATGGCTGTAACCTCCATTTTTGTTGAGGCATTTTGGGTTTCTCTTGAATAAGCTCGAGGGTTTTCTCATTTTTTGAATGTGACAAAAGGGGTAATGCTATTCATATTTCTGAAAGAAATAAAAAGAAACTACTCTCCATGAAAGGTCGCGGTATCTTGAATTTCTGGGTGCCTCTTAAAACATTTGTACAAGCTCGATGGCTTGAGTATTTTTCTATATTTTACAAACACTATATGTAGAACCCTCGGTGGCCTTGGATTCTTGTGAAACAAAAGAAAATGAGCTCCCAGGCCACGACTATGTGCACACACATTGGGTTTCATTTTGAGGGTTTCTCTCTTTTTGTAGCAGGTCATAGGTTCTATTCTCCTCCATTTCTTGATTCAGACTCTATGATTACATCAAAGGATTTTAAAACCCTAGGCTGTGGATCCTTTCTTTGTATTTTCCTGTGTCAATTATGTTGTTCTTTATATTTTATGTGGGAAGCTCTCACTTTCACTCTACACTAAGATGAAAGGAAATACAAACCCCTTAACCCGAACTGGGTTTTCTTTATTTATGTGGGTACTTTGGAAGATTTTCACCGCACCATGACTAGGGATTTGTAAAAATGAGAGTTCTTTCAATGTCATTTCAACATTGTACCCTTTAATGATGATTCTAAGATAACTTGTAAAATGGAAAAACTCATTTATTTTTTTTCTGAAGATGATACTTGGCTTGCTTGATTTGTCATTATCATATAATTTTGATGGAAAATTCTTACTCTTTATTAACTGCCCTACACTTGTGGTGGTGACAATCTTCATTGTGATCTCATTTCATTTTTGACTATATTCTTTATTTTCTTCATCATTTGAAATTTTCTTCTATGAATTAGAAGTCACAGTATTTTCCTTAACAATAAAGAATTTTTTTATCAAAAAAATCACTCATGTTAGGTTACAAACCAAAACTTTGTAGCATTGAGAATTTGTAAATAAAGGTTCCACACACAATCCCTTTGAAATGGCGACTGTCACACTATGGTGAGACCCTACTTGTCATTCATGGCTCTATGAGAAGAAGTTAAGGAAGAATGCTTTTCTTTGTTGATTTTCACAACCATCCTTATTCCTTTAATGTTGTCCTTATTATATTGATTACTACTCCCATTTGCATTGTCCACTAAGATGATGATCGCCTTGCTTACTTTAGGGGTGATGCCTCATGCTTTTATGTTATTAATTAGGAACTTTGTAATGCACTCCTTATGCACTATATGCTTCAGATTAAAAGCATTGTTTGCAAATGTAAGACTGATGGTACTACTACATTTTCATTTATGATTGTCCCCTAGGCACTTTATCTTGTATTTCATTACTGATGCATTTAAATTTATTGTTCCTTTTTTTAGAAATAATGGTTGTCACAAATCTACTGTGTATGATTAATGTCTAAGATTTATTTTGACACCAGGCAGTTCCCGGAGAAGAGGAAAATGCTTACCTAATATAAGATTATCCATTATCTTGAATTCTCATAGTTGGATTGCTCTTCAAGGTTTGTTGAACTTTTTCTTCACTTTGGTAACTACCTAGTAGCAGAATTTGCATTCTTTTGATGGCACTCATGTAGATAATGACTACAAATAAGATAAAGATAGTAACCCTTAGCATGTTGGGCTTGACCCTTGTGGGAGCCACATTTCTCTCCACATGTTGAAATGTTAAAAGAAATGAATCATGAAATGAAAGATGAACCTATACCTACACAATGAGAAAACTATTTAGAAAAAATAGTGATGTTCAATGCTCTTTATAATGATTTGACTCTCATTTGATGATTTGATTTTTCTCTTTTGCATTTATTTGATAATGGATCAATTGATTTAATGCATCATACCTATAAGTAATATGTCTATTGATGAAACATATGATGTGATTTCATGTCCTGAGCTCTAACAATATCTTTCAATCAACTGTAGGTACTTCTAGAGATCATAACAGAAGGAGTTGAAGATGGAAGGATCAAGTTGAAGATAGAAGGATTGATATCAACATCAACCCTTATGGAAATGACAGATATGATCTCTTCTCATTTGTTTTCTCTTTACTTTATCTTCAGATGTATAGCTTGCATACATTGTTGTATTGATTCAATTCAGTCATTCCCACAACTTGTGTGGGATATTTAAGCATTCTTTTGATCTTAATGAATGAAACAACAACATTGTATACATTTTCATTTTCAACCTGAATGAAATACAAGAATATCATGCAATTTGTATAATCTCTTTTTGTTTGAAATCATTGCATAATAAAAATTGAATTCCACTTGAAAATTCAAATGCAAATGATTAAGATTAGTCAAAATTTATTGAAGTACCTTTCACCTCAGATGTAAGAACTATTTTAGCTCTACCAAATTGAGTTTTAGGTGAAATTTTGGTAACATTTATGGCGATTTCTGTTGAATGCTTGCCTGGTAAGCATGCTAGACCTGTTTCCTAAATAATCCATTGGGCATGGAGTCAATTTCTACCCTCCTCAAACTCTTGAAACCATTGTAACTCAGCTATTTGGAACCATACAAAAACATAACAAAACAAAAAACAAACTATCATTGCTATGTTTAAGACAAGACCAACAAATAGTGCATTTGCAGTTATTGAAAAATAAAACAAAACTAAAATGGTATGTGCTTAGAGCACTTATTAGCTGAAAACTACTATTCTATTGTGTACATCCACAAACTCTAATCTTTAGTAGCATTGCTTGAGGTGAATCTCATTAACAAGGATTGGAAACACCTCTCCATCCAACTTTGTGAGTTGAAATGTGTTATGTTGTTTGCACTATGTGATAATGTATGGGCCATCACACATGGCATCAAATTTTGTGTGTTTATCTGGTTTGTTCTTAAGTTCATCCCATTTAAATACTAGATCTCTTTCTTTGAAAGTTCTTTGGATTGCTTTTCTGTTAAATGTTCTTTTCATTTGAGATTGATGAATTTCCAAATTTTTTAATTCCTCTTTCCTTATTTCTTCCAACTCCATTAGTTGTGAAAGCCTAATCTCCATAGGTTCCTCTTCAAGAAAATCCAGTTCTTTGATCATGTTTAAGGTAGGCAACTCAACTGAGATAGGAATTTTGGCCTCTTTTCCATATGTGAGAATGTAAGGTGAATTTCCTGTTGCTCTCTTAGGTGTTATCCTATTATCCCAAGGGATAACTTTAGTTTATCATGCCAGGTAATTGTCTTGGATTGTCTTCTTGATGATCTTGATTAAATTCTTGTTAGTGGACTTTGCTTGTCCATTACCCTGAGGGTAATAGTTTGAAAAAGTATTTAGATAAATGTTATTCTTAACTAACCAATCTAAAACTTTTAAACCTATGAATTCTAATGCATTATTAGAAATGATAGAATTTGGGGTACCAAACCTAGAAACCAAGTCTTGATAGAAATTCAAAATAGAAGTCTCATTTGCATCCTTTAGTGCAACTGCTTCAGTCCACTTCATAAAGTAATTTGTAGCTATAAGTATCCATTTATACCCAGCACTAGAAGGTGGGTTTATGGGACCAATGAAATCAAGTCCCCACTTTCCAAAAGGTTGATCCACATGAATTGGATGTAGAGGTAGGTCCGCAAGCTTCTGCTTCCCTGCAAATATTGAGCACTTATTGCATTTTCTGACCCAAGCATGGGCATCTTTAAATAAATCAAGCCAATAATACCCAACTCTCATTATCTTCAAATTTGTGGTTCTTGGTGCAAAATTTACTCAAGAAGTCCCATCATGAATTTCTTTCAGAATTTTTTCCATATGTTCTGGTTCAACACATCTAAGTAAAACACCATGAAAATCCATTTTATACAAAATTCCATCAATTACAACATAAGGGATGGCTTGAAGCCTATAATACCTTCGTTTTGACTTGTCCAAACCTTTAGGACAGTCACCAGTGTGTAAGTAATGGATCATTTGTTGAATCCAATTTGCTAAAGAAGCTGGAACATCAGATTGTTCTTTGTTATCGAGCACTATTGCAACTTGCACTCATCAGTTACTTTGTTTTTTTCTTCATTACCAACAAGCTATTCAGACAGGCCTTTGCCTCTAACAAGCTTGGTGACTTTAATTTCAATGTCATACTCCATCACTTTTGTAATCTAACCTACTCTTTTATCATTAATTTCCTTGCTTAGCAATAAATACTTGACTATTGGATGGGAAACCAACAGTTGTATTTTGTTATTTGAGAGCATATGTGGTGCAGGAGCACCTACACCCTTAATGCAAAATGTGATTTGGTGAAATGTAACAAGGTGCATCAAGGTGAATTTGAGTGAATCTAGGTTAGTATAGGGGGTGATAAAGTTTTGTTTATGTTTAATAAGGTCTAAAAGACCATTTTCTATGTATTTGGGTGTCTAAGAGTTATTGGAGTTCATATGTCAAAAAAATTGAAAAAAAATGTAATGTTGTCAAGTAAAAGTTGTCAAGATGCAATTTTGAGAGAATATGAAAGGTCAAGGTAGTTCAAAAGGGAGGTATAGGCATCGGGAAGTTAGAATTTGAATTGAAAATGTATTTAAAGGCCTAAAATGCTAGAACAATAATTTTTGATCATCTTGTAAAGCAATTTCAATCAAAATACCAACGTTGTTAACAAATTTACTATGTTTTTTGATATTTTCTTACTCTGTACGGACCCATATAGGCTTCCATTGATATAAAACTAGTAGAATATTTTTGTGACCTATTCTAACCTTCATTTCCTTTGATTTTGAGAGACTTTTGTTAATTTTAGCGGAAGATCTCACCATACTCTCATGACTTCCTATAAGAGGCCAACAAGGTTTGATTTTGAGGTTTAATTAATGGAATAGGCCATTCCTCCTACTATGGTGTCATGTTTCTTAGAGGAATTTAATGTAATTTGATAGATTTATATGTTTTCTTGTTTTGGTAGGTTGTGGAGACTGGTTGTGTGATTGGGAGTGTTTCCCTAGGGTAGATTTGTATGAATTCTATATGAAAATGGGTTACCAAAATATGGATTTGAAGAAATGTTGAGAGTATGGTTATTTTGTGGGATTATTGAGTGTGTTCAAGCTATAAGTGGTGTGTTAGAGGCATTGGTTCAGTTGGGAAAGTCCAGGAGTGGTGTTTTTCATTAAACCCTAGTGTTTATGCATGGTAATGGAGGGTTTTCTAGGTCAGCATAGAGAAAGCTTTGAACCTGGAAATAAATGTTGAAATTTGATGTTTTGGAACATGAATAATGACTTTTTGACAAGTTTGTGTGAAAATCTAGTGAATAGGAGGGACCTCCTTTGTTAAATTGAGCTAATTGAGTAGCCTTTTGTAGGGGCAGTTTGTTGTTTCTCCATGTTGATACAAAGAAACCTTGTGAGATCTTTTAGGAAAGAGTGTTGGGATCTATGAAAAGTTTTATTTGATGTTTGGTTGGCCATTGTATGGATTTCTCTAAAATATAAGTCCATTTGTTGTGTTTTGAGGGCTTGAAGCCTTTTTGTTGGGTGTGTTGGGAAAGTTGAGTGTTATTGTGATCAAAGGCAGGGTTCTTTGTTGGAGACTAATCATTTTGTGTTGGAATAAGTATTAAAACCCCCTATATTGCATCAATATGCCTAAACTTATTAAGGCTTCTTATTACAGCTAGCACATTTTTTTCTACAAATGAGTATTTGACTTCATAGTCATGGAGAACTTGACTAAAGAAAGCCACATGTTGCTCTAATCCTTCTTCATTCTACTAACAAAGCATGGATGAATTTTTGTCAACACTCCCAAATTCATATGATATAAAATCTTTATCAAAATTTGGGTTAATAAGTGTTGGGGCTATTGCAAGGGCCTCTTTAATTTCTTCAAAACCCATCTTAACTTCCATGGTCCAACTGAAAGGAATATTCCTTTTTAGCATAACTATAAGAGGCTGCAATAATGCTACAATGTTAGGTATGAACCTCCTAACAAAATTAATCCTACCTAGAAAGCTTTGTAAGAATTTCTTATGTGCAGGTAGGGGTAAAGCTAGAATAGTTGTGGTTATTTCTAGATCAATTGTAATACCATGCTTAGAATCAATATGTCCAAGAAGCTTACCCTCATGGACTAAAAAAATGCCCTTCTTTGGGTTAAGTGAAACCCCATACTCTATGCATCTTTCAAAGATTTGTCTTAGATGATCAAAATATTCATTAGCTTTCTTTGAGAATATAATAATATCATCTAAACAAACAAGTACAAAATTATTAATGAGGCCTTCAAAAGCCATGTCCATTGCTCTTTGAAAGGTTTCCCTTGCATTGGACAAACCAAAGGGAATTTTTTTGTAAGCCATGGTACCCCACTTGGTAGTAAAGGTTGTTTTGAACTGGTCTTCCTCTTTTACTAAAATCTGATTGTACCTTGAATAACCATCCAATAATAAGAACCTTTTTGAACTTGAAACAACTTGTAAAATTTGTTCCTTTAATGGCAGTGGATAATGATATTTGAGAGAGGTTCTTTTTAGATTATGGAAATCAACACACAACCTAATCTCTCCATTATTTTTCCTAACAGGTACCAAGTTAGAAACCCAAGATATATGCTTTATCAGAAAGATAATGTTACCTTCAATCATTTTGTTTAACTCTATTTTCATGAGATGCTCTAACTTGGGATTTAGAGGCCTTTTCTTCTACTTGACTGGTTTTGCATTGGGCTCCAACTCAATGGTGTGTTGATCTAGCTTAGGATTAAAACAATTTAAATCTCTGTACTCCCAAGAAAAAATATCACTGGATTCTTGGAAAAGAAAGATAAACTCTTGTTGTTCCTCTTTGGTACAAACCTTACCAAGCTCGAGGATCTTGTCTCTAAATATTTCAATTGGTTCATAGTGCTCCTACTTCATTGTTATACTAGATTTATCTTTTCTGACTTGATCATCAGTGTTAAAAATTGACTCTAAGGTTCCCAAACCCTTAGGAAGCTTATTAGACTTTAGCTGCAAGATCTGATTGTCATATTGCTGCTAAATTTTTTGTTGATTTCTAGTAGAAAACTTTGCTTCCTCCATCAGAAAATTAATAATATTCTCATCACTGTCAATAACTTGCCAATTGACGTTATTATCTGGTATAGATGATCTCACAACCACTTTTACATACTTTTGTACCTCTATGTTATGTATATCAGTTGGAATATCAAATTGTGATCCTATGGCAACAAGCTTATTTGCTTCTTTATTCAGACTTCTAGGAATTGACAACAAATTGAAAGCATCAAATTATTCAATTAAATCCCAAGTTCTGTGCTTAAAAAACTTAAGAAAATCATTTTTTGTTATATTCAGATTTCTTACTTGATTTTTTATCAGCTTAGAATCACCAAATACTTGCAAACACTTTATACCTATTTTTCTGGCCCACTCTGGGCCATGAATTAGCTCCTTGTATTCAATAGTATTATTTAAGCAACTAAAGGAAAAGTGATGTGTTGAATAATACCTTTCTCCATCAAGTGAAATCAGCATGGATCCTCCACCAACACACACTTTACTTCTTGAGCCATCAAAATATAGCTTCCAAAGTTGATTATCTTGTTGTTCTAGTTGTTTTTCATCTTTGACCAAATTTGGAACCACTACATCAGTCTCCTGAATCATGTAAATGCCCATTTGAACCTACTTCATCCATGTGACTGAAAGGATCAACCTCATGATTCGCGGCTTCCCACTCATCTAAATTTATATCAAGTATTCCATCAATAGGTACACTAGGGTCTAGGGTCATGAATTGATCCTACTGCTCATGGATAGCTAGGTTTGCACTTATAGGATTAGGAACATAAGGTTCAATATGATCTTTGGTCTATGGCTCTAACTTTATAGTCACTAGTGCCATATCTAGTTCTAAAAAACATATGCGACCAATCCAATGATAAATACCCACCCAACTTTGTAGTAAAATCTCTAGAATGGAAAATGGCAAAGAAAGGTGGTAAATCAATGACATAAATATCCTATGGGATTGAGAATTTTGGAAAAGCATGTAAGGTAAGGGGCATACTTTTAATCACTCCAATAGATTTAATGGTTGAACCATCTAATTGAACTACCCCCTATGACAATGGCTCTCAAATCAATATTAACTTATCCATTAGTTGTTTAGGCATAATAGAGTTGCTTGCTCTTGAGTCTATCATGTAGTTATGCACTATATTATTGTTACCTAAATTTCACTAATAGCTCATTCAGGTAGAGATCTTTGATTTCAAACTAAGAGAAAGGTACATTTTATAATCTTTCCTACATTACATTCAATTGTATAAACAAAAAAATCAAAAGATTACAAGATTATAGTAGCAGATTATTGTATTTATACAATTGCATATAATATAGAAAGGATTTACACAAATCTTTTTTGAAAAGTAATCTTTATTGATTTGAAAGTGCATATTTGTCTCACACAAGCTGTGAGATTGACTTGTTCAATGTGATTGAAGAAAAACATATACATGAATAAGTAAACAAATGTAAATGTGCATATAAGGAGAGAGACCGGTCATTGCTTGAGAATGACTGGTTCAAGATGTGTTGTCTTGCACTACTACTGCCCTGAGTTGTTTGTATTCCTCCTAGCTCCATGTTGCTCTTAGTTCGTGAATATGGAAATAACAATAATGTTAGAGCAATGCTCTAAGAAATGAAAAGTCTTTAACCTTACATGAACATACACCTATGCATGTATAAAATGATCTCCAAATGCATTAAATAAGCAATCCACACTTTACGTGTCTATGAAAACCATTGAAGCCATCAAACACATCAAAAATATACATTTATCTTTCTAACTTGTTTGCTTCATGTGCAAGTATAGAAAAAGTAATAATACTATTTTGATTCATTTAATATTAACATGTGAGTTAAAATGTGGCTCCCACAAGGGTTGAGCTTAACATGCTATCATATTGTGCTTTTGAAGGAGGTATAATAGATAATTCATTTCCTTGTGATAATTTGAACAAGCACACATCAATTATGGTAGTGAGTGTTTTTCACTGTCATAAGTAATATATACATCATGTATCAAAATAGATTGCAGAAAATGCATGGATGTTAAAGCATAGTATAAAACATGTATATATATGATAGTCATCATATCTGGAGTTATGAAAAGCTTCATAAAGACAACCTATTATGTTGTGGATGCAAGTGATCAAAGCATGAAGGGATTGTGATTCCATAAACACAAAGAAATCAAGCAGAGAAGCAATATAGTGTAAATATGTTGTTTTCATGCACTCAAGTTTACCTTCACATCTTCTAGTTATAAGAGCATATAAGAAGACATCATTAGATGAATGAGCATGATAGTCAAATCACAACAAACCCGGTACATTTTCAGGAGGATGGTAGTTTTGAATGCATTTTGTTAGAGGCACATGAGATAGTGTTCAGGAAGTATTCATGTTGTTTAAGAGAAAACAGTTACGAGGCATGATATTGCATATCTTCAAAGCTCTATGTAGGAGATAAAGCATGATGGACATTAACAATGATCACTGAAATAGAGGCATCAACCATAGGTATCTTGAAGAATAAAGTAAACAGTGATCAAGTGTGCTCAAAACAATGATTCAATCAACAAAGCATGAAAAGAGTTGTGGTAGTCATCATTAAATAGTGGCATGAAGACTGTTAGGAAAATTTAGTGGCATAATTATAGTCAACTATGATACATGAAAAGGTCTAGATAGCCCTACACCAATATATACTTCCCCTTAGGCACAACTAATAACTTCTTATCTGATTCAAAGCCATGAATTGTTAGATTTTGAGGATGGGATTGAATTTGTGACATTGATATTACAGAGACACAAAATGCTCAAAGGGTGATTGATATATTAATGGAAATGCTCAATGTTGCGGGCACAGAGCAATTAGAGAAATATTGAAAGATAATTAAGTTGCTATCACCCCTCTCAACTCATAGAAGGATCAATGTACATTGAACCATCTTACACTCAGATTTGTATGATGAAGCGGTTGATTATGAATGAGGTGGTTTAATCTCTAAAAGTGGTTCAATGTATAGTTTCAAAGATTGTCTACCCAAATCTTGGGTAGTTATGCACAATACAAATTGAATGTAGATTCATTATTTCTTCTTGGAAATAATCCACAACATGATCACCTTGGAGGATGCTGGTTAAAGTGTTTATGAAGAAGAAAATGCGAGTGTTTTGGATCAAGAGTCATTATGTTGAGTTACAGTGGGTTTTCAAAATAAACCCTCGACTTGGAACAGGAATGAATCCACACAAGTTTTAGTATTTGGAGAGGAAGTTGAGGCCGCGACCTGAAGGAGGTGGAGAGATTTTCTTTTCCTTCTAATAGAGTCCAAGCACAAAATTCCAAGTGGAATAACCAGAAAATATAAGAAAAGCTAGAAAATGAAACACCTTTATCATTTTTAATACAAACACAAGCTTGAAATATCATTCTTTTTGTAGATAATGAAAAAAATATGAGAAAATACAACAGATTGAATGTAGACAAAGGCTTACCCACACACTTTCAACATAGAAGGGAGCTCCTGTAAGTCTCGAAACTTCCAAAACTACAAATAAAATCTCAATAGCGGTGCTTGGAGCTCTTTAGAAGCTTGACAGAAAAAATGAGAAATGCTTTGTGTTTTGAGTATTTTACTTTTAGGGTTTTTACCCTTAACTTAGTGTCGATGCCTTAGTGGAATTTTTACTTTTTTTTAAAACAAACTTTACAAATTAACCCATGACCGTGGCTTTTTTTTTTCCTTAGAAGTTTTAAACTCATGATTCTTTTCATATTGCAAATACTAAGTCTTCAATAATTGTAATGTTTTTCCTTGGTGCCTTTGGTTAGGTCGAATCATGGCCTTTTTGTTTTTTTCTTATGTTTAAATGTAAAACATTTAATTAAGTGGTGTGAGTATAAACCACTTAATTAAAGTGTTATTTTAAAAGAAAAACAAGGTGGAAAATTTCAATGCAAGGCAAAGGGGATATGGATATGTTTGGAGTTATGATTTGCAAGCATCTAAGGAATGGTTATGAAGGTTTACAAATATTTGGAGTGAATATAGGCATGTTATTTCAATTTTGAAACACAAGGAGGGTATCTAGGCATTATTTTCTTGTGCCTTTATATTTGACTTGGTCAAATTGACTTCTTCAAGCGTATTGGAGCCTTTTTGGAGGGAGTTTGAGGCCTATTTCTTAGGCTTTTTTATTGCATCCGACCCAAAGAGGTTTCTAGATCCTTTTTTGGTGGATGGTGGAAAGTGAAAGCATATAGTCATCTTTTGGACTCATTTTGAAGCAGTTCTTATTTGATGTTTTTCCTAAGTTAGTGACTTTTATAGTCCTTTGACAAAGAAAAGAAAATTTATGTAACTCAGTTCTGGATATGAAATACAGTGAAGGCCTTGAGTACTATTGACTTGAAGATTCTTCCTACTTGTTCTTTACATTATTGTGTTCATCAGTTGGTTGATCAAGTTATTAGTGAGGTAATATTTATTTCATCATAGCTTTGTCTCAAGTTTTAGAACATTTATGCAAAAAGTATACTTATGCAGGTTACAAATTGTGTCAAGAGGTGTTAATGGCTTTTGGACGTGAAACTATTTTCCTTTTGGAAGTTTGAGCATTGGAAATTGTTTGTGAAATATTTATGCAAAACTATACAACAATAAGTTGTGCAAGTGTAATCTTTGTTAGTATAGCAAGTGCATAAAACTCTAAATTTCATAATTTTCTTAATTAGGTGTATCACCATATAATCTTCTTAATTAGGTGTATCACCATAGAGGTAATTTTTCCAATTTTCATTTTTAGAAAAGCATCTCCTTCTACCCTTTTCCTCTACCAAATTCAATAGTTAGGTGATACGAAAAGGAAGTCATCCTTCTCTATACGTTCATTCTCATAACAGGTCACCCACAACCTGAGAATGCTCCCTTGTGTCAATAGATTCTTGGATAATAAATTCAACATGGTGTAAATCTATTAGATACCAGTTTTGGCACGCCCAGTGGGACAGAGAACTAACAGTGTCAGTTCCTTTTGTACTACATATTACTATTGTTTGGTGTGTACAATAGTACTTTTTTCCTTTGGAGGAAAGTTTTTAACATACCTGGTGACTCCAAGCTCAAATTAACTAGTTTCAATAGTCTCAGTGTTGGTTTAATGGTAATATGTCTTACCATTCACCATTTATATCAAAGCAACCATGCTACTAATTTCACAGATATTACCAGCAAAGCAACTTTTCTAAATAGTCTTAAAGTTTTGATAATGTGAACATGGAGGATATGTCTTTGTATTTCCAAAAATAGTTTGATGAAATCAATTGGCAGTAGTAAGAGCTTGATTATCAAGCTTGTATTCATCAGTAGGTGGTGGAGGCACAAAGAGGATCCTATTCAGTGCATGAGAATGTAGTATTTGAACAAATTCAGTCCAACTCTCCTAAAGAAATTTTTTCTCAAGTGCCCCAATCAGTTGCTACCTTTCCAAATCCTTTCTTTGGGGAAGAATTTCACTTTTTAAGGTTCAATTTTCTAAGCTTTGAACATAATGAACCTTTTGTTGAAAAGAAAGCAAAAGAAGAGCATCCCATTGATCCAAACAACTTACTCCTCTGGGAAAAGATTAGAGAGGTAAATCCTTTGCATTTAACCATAAAGTGTTACCAATTATAGCAGCAAAGGATTGAACAACAAGAAGACATCAGAAAGTATGGTGAGTTGTTGATCGATGACCATTAGAAAGAAAATGGAGCCTTGGACCTAGAGGAAGAGCATAAAACTGAACCTAAAACCATTTTCTAGGATATGAGCTTTGATGTTTCTTAGCATGTTATGGATGAGAAAGCTAATATTGAGCTTTTTGAAGATGTATGTACAGGTATAATTGAATAGTTTTTTTCAAGGTTGGATGACAAGGAATCAGACCAGGTTGAAACACTTGACAATCATGTTGATCTTGAACGATAGGTTCACAAGCTTGAATAGGTGTTGAAGCAACAAGAAGAGTATAGTCCTGAACAAGCCTCTCATGAACCTGATTTGCAATGTTTTAGCTGGTTGGAGGAGCTTCATTTCTGTTGTACAGTGGAGATCAAAGCTGATTTATCATATGAAAGTTTGTTTCAAGAGACTTCCTCATTGTTTGAGTTTCTACCTTCCTTTATTGAAGAAGACAAGCCTGAGTTGGAGTATACTTTTTTGAATAATAATGAAGATCTAGAACTTTTACCAGCTATTTCAAAGATCCTTGCAAGAGCTGACAGTTTTGATGAGTTATTGGCTGAACTAGTGGAGGAGGACTGTTCATTAACCACAAAGGAAGAATTAGCATGGCAAGTTATTATGCAAGATGAAGGTAATGTTGTCATTTCTAGTCATCCAATTTATCTTCTCTCTAGCCCAAACTTGGCCATGAAGTAGGGAAACCATGAAAAGTAGGAAGAAAGAGAAGAAACCAACAATGGAAGTTCAAAATTTGTCCATTCTAAAGGTTGTCCAATCATATATTTAGCCAGTTTGGAGGCCATTGAACTACCAGAGGTAGTGTTTGCACCCAAGCATGAGAATGTAGTTGAAGAAAAAGTTGAATTTGGAGTTGCAATTGAAAATGATCAAGTTCAGCTCACTTTTCCAGTTTAGGACAACAATAGGCATGATCAAAATTGAGGTGTAAGTGAGCTTATTTGCATCTTTCATGAAACATTGCAACAATTTGTTGAATATTTGCATGTGTTTCATGTTCTTTCAGCAATACATAATCATGTAATGCATCGATTATTTATTATAAAGGGTTGTTATTTTGCAAATCTAGTTAGTGGTTTTGTTTGACTAGTTTATTTGCTGGTTAGTTTAGGTTAGCATAGGTTTAATGTTTTAGCTTTCAATTCCCTAAGTGTTGTTTTAGCACAATTAGGTAGTTTCCCTTCTCTAGTTGTGGTGTTCAATAATTTTCTCAGTATCTTTCACACTGTTCTACTGAGTTACAAAAGTCATAAGGCTAGTTTTCTAAGTGATTTCATGCCCAATAGACAAGCCTAGGCAACTAGTCTTCATGTTTAGTAGGAAAACACATAGTAGATGTCACCCGAAATGTTACCTAAATTTCACTAATAGCTCATTCAAGTAGAGCTCTTTGATTTCAAACTAAAAGAAAGATACATCTTATAATATTTACTACATTACATTCAATTGTATAAACAAAAAAATCAAAAGATTACAAGATTATAGTAACAGATTATTGCATTTATACAATTGCATATACTATATAAAGGATTTACACAAATCTTTTTTGAAAAGTAATCTTTATTGATTCAAAAGTGCATATCTGTCTCACACAAGCCATGAGACTGATTTGTTCAATGTAATTCAAGAAAAGCATATACATGAGTAAGTAAACAAATGTAAATGTACATATAAGGAGAGAGACTAGTCATTGCCTAGGAATGACTAGTTCAAGGTGTGTTGTCTTGCACTGTTGCTGCCCCAAGTTGTTTGTATTCCTCCTAGCTCCATGTTGCTCTTAGTTCCTGCATCTGGCAATAACAATGATGTTAGAGAAATGCTCTAAGCAATGAAAATTCTTTAACCTTACATGAACATACACCTATGCATGTATAAAATGATCTCCAAATGCATTAAATAAGCAATGCATAATTAGGTGTCTAAGAAAACCACTGAAGTCATCAAACACATCAAAAATATGCATTTATCTTTCTAACTTGTTTGCTTCATGTGCAGGTATAGAAAAAGTAATAATATTGTGTTGATTCATTTAATATCAACATGTGGGTTAAAATGTGGCTCCCTCAAGGGTTGAGCTCAACATGATGTCATATTGTGCTTCTGAAGGAGGTATAATAGATAATTCATTTCCTTGTGATCATTTGAATAAACAAACATCAATTATGGTAGTGAGTGTTTGTCACTGTCATAAGTAATATATACATTATGTATCAAAACAGATTGCAGAAAATGCATGGATGTGAAAGCACAATATAAAACATGTATATATATGATAGTCATCATATATGGAGTTATCAAAATCTTCATAAAGATAGCGTATTATGTTGTGGCTGCAAGTGATCAAAACATGAAGGGATCGTGATTCCATAAACACAAAGAAATCAAGTTGTAGGCTACCATCACAAGAAAGGAGAATAAATATAGTGTAAATATGTTGTTTTGATCCATTCAAGTTTACCTTCACATCTTCTAGTTATAAGAGAATATAATAAGACATCATTAGATGAATAGATGAATAAGCATGACAATCGATTCACAATAGACCCAATACATTTTCAGTAGGACAATAGTTTTGAATACAGTTTGTTAGAGGCACATGAGATAGTTCTGAGGAAGTATTTATGTTGTTTAAGAGAAAACAGTTATGAGGCATGATATTGTAGATCTTCAAAGCTCTATGTAGGAGATAAATCATGATGGACATTAATAATGATCACTGAAACAGAGGCATCAACCATAGGTATCTTGAAGACTAAAGTAAACAGTGATCAAGTGTGCTCAAAACAATGATTCAATCAACAAAGCATGAAAAGAGTTGTGGTAGCCATCATTAAATAGTGGCATGAAGACTGTTAGGAAAATTTAGTGGCATGATTATAGTCAACTATGATACATGAAAAGGTCTAGATAGCGCTGCACCAATATATACTTCCCCTCAGGCACAATTAATAACTTCTTATCTAATTCAAAGCCATGAATTGTCATATTTTGAGGATGAAATTGAATTTGTGACATCGATACTACAGAGACATAGAATGCTCAAAGGGTGATTGATATATTGATGGAAATGCTCAATGTTGCAGGCACAAAGCAATTAGAGAAATATTGAAAGAGAGTTAAGTTTCTATCACCCCTCTCAACTCACAGAAGGATCAATGTACATTGAATCATCTTGCACTTAGATTTTTATGATGAAGCGGTTCATTATGGATGAGGTGGTTCAATCTCTCAAAGTGGGTTAGCATATAGTTTCAAAGATTGTCTACCCAAATATTGGGCAGTTATGTGCAATAAAAATTGAATATAGATTCATTATTTCTTCTTGGAAATTATCCACAACATGATCACCTTGGAGGATGCAGGTTAAAGTGTTTATGAAGAAGAAAACGTGAGTGTTTTGGATCAAGAGTCATTATGTTTAGTTACAATGAGTTTTCAAAATAAGCCCTTGACTTGGAATAGTAGAATGAATCCACACAAGTTGTAGTATTTGCAGAGGAAGTTGAGGTGGCAGCCTAAAGGAGGTGGAGAGATTTTCTTTTCCTTCTAATGGATTCCAAGCACAAAATTCCAAGTGGAATAACAAGAAAATATAGGAAAATCCAAAAAATGAAACATATTCATCATTTTTAATACAAACATGAGCTTGAAATATCATTCTTTTTGTAGACAATGAGCAAAATATGAGAAAATACAACAGATTGAATTCAAACAAAGGATTAATCACGTTCTTTCAATATAGAAGGGAGCTCATGTAAGTTTGAAAACTTCCAAAACTGTAAATAAACCCTCAATGGGAGTGCTTGGAGGTCTCCAAAAGCTTGACAAAAAAAATGAGAAATGCTTTGTGTTTTGAGTATTTTACTTTTAGGATTTTTACCCTAAACTTAGTGTCGATGCCTTTGTGGCATTTTTACTTTTTTTTTAAAAAAACTTTGCAAATTAATCCATGACCATGGCTTTTGTTTTGTCTTAGAATTTTTAAACTCATGATTCTTTTCATATTGCAAATACTAAGTCTTCAAGACTTGTAATGTTTTTCCTTGGTGCCTTTGGTCAGGCCGAATCATGGCCTTTTTTTGTTGCTTATGCTTAAATGTAAAACATTTAATTAAGTGGTGTGAGTATAAACCACTTAATTAAAGTGTTATTTTAAAAGAAAAATAAGGTGGAAACTTTCAATGCAAGGCAAAGGAGATATGGATATGTTTGGAGTTATGATTTGCAAGCATCTAGGGAATGGTTAGGAAGGTTTGAAAACATTTGGAGTGAATATAGGCATGTTATTTCAATTTTGAAACAAAAGGAGGGTATCTAGGCATTATTTTCTTGTGCCTTTATAGTTGACTTGGTCAAATTAACTTCTTCAAGAGTATTGGAGCCTTTTTGGAGGGAGTTTGAGGCCTATTTCTTAGACTTTTTTGTTGCATCTGACCCCAAGAGGTTTCTAGATCTTGTTTTGGTGGATGGTAGAAAGTGAAAGCATAGTCATCTTTTGGACTAATTTTGAAGTACAGTTCTTACTTGATGCTTTTCCTGAGTTAGTGACTTTTACAGTCCTTTAACAAAGGAAATAAAATTTATGTAACTTAGTTCTAGATATGAAATATAGTGAAGGCCTTGAGTACTATTGACTTGAAGATTCTTCCTACTTGTTCGTTACATTATTGTGTTCATTAGCTGGTTGATCAAGTTATTAGTGAGGTAATATTTATTTCCTTATAGCTTTGTCTTAGGTTTTAGAACCTTTATGCAAAAAGTATACTAATGTAGGTTACAAATTGTGTCAAGAGGTGTTAATGGCTTTTGGACGTGAAATTATTTTCCTTTTGAAAGTCTGAGCATTAGAATCTGTTTGTGAAACATTTATGCAAAAGTATACAAAAATAAGTTATGCAAGTGTAATATTTGTCAGTATAGCATTGCATAAAACTCTGAATTTCATAATCTTTTCAATTAGGTGTATCGCCATAGAGGTATTGTTTTCCAGTTTTCATTTTTAGAAAAGCATCTCCTTCTACCCTTTTCCTCTACCAGATTCAATAGTTAGGTGATACCAAAAGGAAGTCAGCCTTCTCTATAGGTTCATTCTCATAACAAGTCACCCACAACTTGAGAATGATCCCATGTGTCAATAGATTGTTGGATAATAAATTCAGCAAGGTGCAAATCTATTAGATAAAAATTATCACTAATGTACTGACATAAAAAGGAGGCGACTTTACCTCTTGGGAAACTGGATACTCACTCTTGCCTTCAGAATTGTTTGCAAGAACTCTAGGATGCTTTTTAGTAGACTCATCAGAAATTGAAATCCTAGCTAAAGCCTCCTACAATAAATCCTTTTGCTTGGGAATATGTAATGCATCCAACATGGACAAGCTAATTGTGGCTTTTCTCATATGATCAACAATATTAAATGATGGGGTACTAACCTTTTGCTGCACTTTTGGAATAACATTTTTTGTTTGTGTTGGTAAAGGTTGTGATTGAGTCTTTAGTTGTTCCTTAGCAGCCTGAGCTTGTCCTCTTGAAAAAATCTAAACGTTTTGAGAAGTAGAAGGCTGAAATTGATCTTGTTGAGTTGTAGAAGTCTAACCTTTATCTTTACCAGCTTGTTGTTGGTCTTTATCTTCTTGCTTCTCCTTAGAAACAACTTGTTGTCTTAAGTCAATGGCCCTTTTCTTTGACCTTGTACTAGATGCAATAGAAGTAGATGATTTATTTTGTCCTTGTACATGATTTACTCCACAAAATTCATTACCTTGCCAATTCATCATGGCAACACTAAGATCATTATGTTGTGTTTGAGGATCTTGCTGATCATTATTCTCCTTTGTTACATTTTTAGAAGCAACATAGTTGCTATGTACCATAAGAGCTTGATTAACCACTCTAGATTCATGCATGTAGCCTGGTTATGAGGCTGATTACATGGATAGCACCAGACATAACCTTGTGCCAAATTGTTTTGCACAGGTACAAGCTCTTTTGAAGAGTTAAAAACATTTTGATTATATGGATGATTAAACCTAGCATTGAAATTTCTTCTCTGTCCTTGGTAATCATCCTGATAAGGTGGTTTATTTGCTTGAAATGGTGCTTGGTAAGATCTAAAATTCCAACCTTGTTGTTTCTTAAGGCTCACTAAGTCATTGCTAACAATTTGCAACAATTTAGCCATCTCTTGTTGGGTACCTCTAAGCTCTTGTAAATTAGAATGTGCTAGAACAACATTATTTTGAATAGTTGCTTGATAACCTAATGCTGGAACAATAAGTAATGGGAAAATAGGAGGTATTTGGATAGGCATAGGAGGCCTTGGTGCAATTTTACTAGTCTGAATAAGGTTGTTTTCAACTCTAATTGCTATATCAAATGTTCCTGGTAGTGTTACTCCACCCATAGATTGTATCATTACAACAATGTCACTATTTAATGATCTGAGATAATACAAGAATGCATGATTAGGTGAAGGTTTTACCGTTGTTGGGATTTTTTTATAGGTTCTTTGAAACCAAAAATTTAAATTAGTCATCTACTCCTGCAAAACTCTTTTAATTGTTGTCATTTGATCAACAAGGGAAAGATGATCTGACTTGTATGAAAGCTGTCTATTCAATCTATCTCCCAAATCATCCCATGTTGTAATAGAATTCACAGGTAATCCTCTGAACCACTGGAGTGTCTTTCCTTTGAATGAAGTTGCTAGGAATCTTACCTGTACATTCTCTTGGGTAATGTGATGAACTCTGAAAAGTGAAGCTACACCCCTTATATGATGTACTAGTGTAGTCTGATCTTCACCAGTGAAAATAGGTAGGCTTTTGAGTGCAGCCATTGGTATGTCATCGTGTTGCTACAGATTCAATGGGATACCCCCATTGAATGATACAAACACATGAGCTCTGGCCATTAGAGCTACTTGAACTCTTGGATTTGGATTCTAAAGAACTGGCACAGGATGTGTTGGAAATATTGGTACTAAACTTGCAAATCCGAGACTAGGAGGTGTAGAATGAGATCTCGATGTTGAATGTGATCTTGATCTCCTTAATCTCCTTGTTGTTCTACCTCTTCTCTTGGGTGATCAAAGCTACATATATTCAAAGGGATCAACACTTCCTCTAGTTTGAATTCTTCTCATGTGTTGCTTGATACTGAATCTGTACTAAAACTAGAAAAACGTAGTTTCCAAATATAAAATTTTAACCTTTGACAGGTAAAACACTGTTGTATATACTAGAACATCAGCTTGAAAACTTTGAATTCTTTCTCTGAAGTGAGTTTCAAAGTCCCATTGGACATGCCAAAAACTATTTTCATGGAGTTTGTACCCAGAATGCTAAGTTTATACTCCCAACAATCTTGTGAAACATTGAAAGAGCTTTGAGCTTGTGGGTATGCTCATAGTGAAGATGAATCTCTAGATTATGGGTTGGCTCCCTTATGATTTTCTAATGAATAATAAGTAATCTTGAAGGTAAAGGGAAGAAAGGATTTGAAATAAATGGATAAACTGAAACTTAAACTATGGTGATGCACCTAAATGGAAAAGATGAGCATCTTGATTCACAACTATCTCTCATAAAATCTATTTTCACAACTCAAATTGGAAAATCACATAAATGTTTCAAAAAAAGGCCTAATAATCTATCCTTTATGAAGGAAAATGATATTTTCACAATGTTAAGGGATCTATAGCACAATCAATGATGTGTGAATAAACCTGCTTTTGTGTACATGCATCCATGAATGAGACATAAATTTAAAGGTTTTGAGATTTAAAACTCATTAAATTTGCATCCAAATCATCCAACAGAAACAAAACACCTGAAAATGAGAAGGCTAACAATCAATTTCAATAAGAAATGGAAGGAAACTCTGCATGTAACAATCTCTAATAACTTGTAAAAGCTGTTGTATTTAAATATTAATAACTATAAAAGTGAGTTACAAGGTGAATCTCTCTTTGCAAATGCAAAGAAAAATATTCAAGAACTGAGGAAAAAAGACTACTTGTCTTTTTCAATATATACAATAGGTAACTCCAAGGTGCCAAGACGTGGTACTAGCAACTAACTGAAAGTGAAAATATCTCCAAATATCTCTCCCATGAGAAAAGATAAAAATCCATGAAAAGGGGAGTCATAATTGATGTAAACTAGGCTCAAATAGTTGCAAACTCAAGTTGCATGATGGTTGACCCAAAAAGACTCAAATATGACTGAAAATCGAAGCAAAAAGACTCCAAGTATGATCAGGTGCATGCAAACACTTTAGTCTCAATGAAACTCAACTCTTTCTCGATCCAATGCATGAATCCTTCATGATTCACTCCTTAATGCATGAAAACAATATTCAGTTTTACTTCTCCTTTGTTTGAATTTACATGACTTGAGAACCTCAGTTAACTCCACCTCCTAATTTTGCATTTTTTGACAAATAGTAAAGTAATTTATAACTTACTACCTTACCATTTGTTTACAATATGTGTTGATTTCAAAACTATACAAAAATTAGGAAGGAATAAATGATATTAGAGTTAAATTTTTATAGTTTTCAAAGGTTAGCAAGGAGGTATATATGGCACCTAGCAATGGGTATTAGTTTCAATGAGATAACATAAAATTAAAGGCAAAAAAATGCCTTAAATTTGATGAATAAAAGAAACCCTAAACAAAAGTTCATGATCTCTTTGACTTGACTTCATTCTACACTTAACAAATTTCTTACTTTGCTAAAAACTTGGCGCCACTGTGAAGCTAGGGTTTTCTTGAAATCTTCAATTTTTTGCTGCTTCTGAGAGTTTTCTTGGAGAAATCACTGTTGATTCTGTACTTGGGCCGAATGGTATGGTTTTTTCAATGATTCCACCTTGACCTTCATGTTTTTGGATGTATCTTTTGGGCTTTCATATTTTGATGAATCTCTCTTTTGTATTTGAGGCCGATATTGGGTTCTCTGGAGCTTGTATCGCCACTTGAGAGGCGAGTTTTCTATTGCAAAAATGCTTGAAATTTCTCTAGGTCACGAGGTAAACTCTTTTCTTGTACTTTCTATTATGAAGAGGAAGATCTTTCATTCATATTTTATAGAAAATACTTTAAAATACTTGTCATTCTTCAATTTCACACTATGCTCGGCTCTTGTAGAGTATTTCACCTATTTAATACTTTCATGGCCACGACCTCCATTTTTGTTGAGGCATTTTGGGTTTCTCTTGAATAAGCTTGAGGGTTTTCTCATTTTTTTAATGTGACAAAAGGGATAATTCTATTCATTTTTTTGAAATAATCCAAGAGAAACTACTTTCCATGAAAGGTTGTGGCCTCTTGAATTTTTGGGTGCCTCTCAAAACATTTGTACAAGCTCGATGGCTTGATTATTTTTTTGTATTTTACAAACACTATGTGTAGAACCCTCGGTGGCCTTAGCTTCTTGTGAAACAAAATAAAAAGATCTCCCAAGCCGTGACTATGAGCACACACATTGGGTTTCATGTTGAAGGTTTCTCTCTTTTTGTAGTAGGTCGCGGGTTCTATTCTCCTCCATATCTTGATTCGGCCTCTATGATTACATCAAAGGGTTTTAAAACCATAGGTCGTGGCTCCTTTCTTTGTATTTTCCTGTGTAAATTATGTTGTTCTTTGTATTTTATGTGGAAAGCTCTAACTTTCACTCTGCATTGTGATGAAAGGACATACAAACCCCTTAACCTAAGCTAGGTTTTCTTTATTTCTGTGGGTACTTTGGAAGATTTTCACCGCACCATGACTAGGTATTTGCAAAAATGAGAGTTCTTTCAATTTCATTTCAACACTATACCCTTTAATGATGATTCTAAGATAACTTACAAAATGGAAAACCTCAGTTTTTTCTTAAGATGATACTTGTCTTGCTTTATTTTCCATTATCTTATAATTCTGAAGGTAGCTTCTTACTCTTTATTAATTGCCCTGCACTCGTGGTGGTGACAATATTCATTATGATCTCATAATTTCATTGATGGCTGTATTCTTTATTGTCTTCATCATTTGAAATTTTCTTCTATGACTTAGAAGTCACAGTATTTTCCTTAACAATCAAGAAAAATTGTATCAAAACAATCACTCATGTTAGGTTACAAACCAAAACATTGCAGCATTGAGCATTTTAAATAAAGGTTCCACATGTATCCCCTTTGAAATGGTGATTGTCACACTATGGTGAGACCCTCCTTGTCATTCATGGCTCTGTGAGAAGAAATTAAGGAAGAATGCTTTTCTTTGTTGATTTTCACAGCCATCCTTATTCCTTTAATGTTGTCCTTATGATATTGATTACTACTCCCTTTTGCATTATACACTAATATGATGATCACCTTGCTTTATTTAGGGGTGTTTCCTCATGCTTTTATGTTATGAATTAGGAAGTTTGTAATGTGCACTCCTTATGCATTGTATGCTTCAGATTAAAAGAATTGTTTGCAAATGTAAGACTGATGGTACTACTACATTTTCATTTATGATTGTCCTCTAGGCACTCTATCCTGTATTTGCAAATGTAAGACTGATGCATTTGAATTTTTTGTTCCTTTTTCTATAAAGAATGACTATCACAAATCTACTATGTATGCTTGAAAATTTCTAAGCATTATTTTAACACCAAGTAGTTCCTAGAGTAGGGAAAAATGCTTATCTGATATAAGATTGTCCACTATCTTGAATTCTCTTTTTTGGATTGCTCTTCAAGCTTTGATGAATGTTTTCTTCACTCTGGTAACTGCCTAGTAGTATAATTTGTGTTCTTTTGATGGCACTCATGTAGATAATGACTACAAACAAGATAAAGACAGTAACCCTTAGCATGCTTGGCTCAACCCTTGTGGGAGCCACATTTTTCTCTACATGCTGAAATGTTAAAAGAAATGAATCATGAAATGAAAGATGAACTTGTACCCGCACAATGAGAAAACTAGTTAGAAAAAATAGTGAAGTTGAATGCTCTTTCTAATGATTTGACTCTAATTTGATGATCTGATTTTTCTCTTTTGCATTTATCTGATAATAGCTCAATTGATTTAATGCATCATAGCTATAAGTTATATGTCTATTGATGAAACATATGATGAGATCTCATGTCCCGAGCTCTAACAAAATATTTCAATCAACTACAGGTAATTCTGGAGATCAGGAACAAAAGGAGATGAAGATGGAAGGATCAAGCTAAAGATAGAAGGATTGACATAAACATCATCCCTTAAGGAAATGATGTATATGATCTCTTCTCATGTGTTTTCTCTTTACTTTATCTTCAAATGTATAGCTTGCATACATTGTTATATTGATTCAATTCATTCATTCCCATGACTTGTGTGGGATATTTAAGCATTCTTTTGATCTTAATGAATGAAACAACAACAATGTATACATTTTCATTTTCAACATGAATGAAATAGAACAATATCATGCAATTTCTATAATATCTTTCTATTTTAAATCATTGCATAATAAAAATTGAATTCCACTTGAAACTTCAACTGAAAATGATTAGGATTAGCTTAAATTTATTGAAGTACCTTTCACCTCAGATGTAGCAACTGTTTCAGATCTACCAAATTGAGTTGTAAGTGAAATTTTGGTAACAATCACAACCATCATAAATATTCACTATTACACTAGTTGTTTATTAGTGTACGTTGGAATAACCCTTAAGAAATAAGTGCACATTTCATAGTATAGAATACATATTTGGAAAGGGTGCTTCCATATTTCATAATCTTAATGTCCTCACACCTTCCAATGACCTTGTCCAAATGGAGAAATCAATAATTTTACAAATATTAAGACATTAGAACAAACCTTATATGATCAAACAATTAATGCTATTAATCCTTTGAATATATCAATGGTCAAGCAATTGAATATATCGATGTAGACTTGGGGAAATAAATATATTGAGCTTCCTTTATGTAGATATAACCAAAATTCATGGTTTGAAGAAGAATCTAAGAATTTTTAGTGAAACATGAAAAATACTAGTATAAGTTGACTAGAATAACAACTTACATTTCTTATTTGTGAATATCAACACAATTCACTAGGTATTAAGGAAAATACCATGAATGTTCAATACACCATTAGAAAACATAATACACATGTATGACTATAATTGCAAGAACATCTAAAAATGGAGAATGAGTTAAGGGTATTAACAATTGTAATTTATGCCAAAAGTATATATGTTTGTTATAGAGTATTATGATTAAGACATTTATTCAAATATTATCATTCCTATTGTATTTCTCATTTAGTTGTGTACTCACTTTGATGTGAATTCCTTAATGAAATGTGGCATGCTCTTATTTTAAGCTTGGTTCATGGCTAGATTCCTATTAATGCTCATTTCACTCCTATTTTCATTATTTTTTATGCATTCTGTAATAACCCTCCTGGTTGCTAGTTGGACTCAATAGTGTTATGTTTTGTTTTGCTACTCAGATACTATGATGATACTGTTATTGTTTGATTTGGTTGGTTAGACGTTAGATGATGTTATTTCATTATGGACATGATTATTTCATATGAAATTATGGTTGGTTATAGTAGTTGATTTTCAGAATTATGATATGATGCAGTGATTGAATTAAATATGTTATGAGATGATTGTTAGTTAGAAATGTTAATTTATTGGTTATATTATAATTGTTAGAATAGGTGTGATGAAGGACAATATAGCATCACTCGTTCGCGAGTGCCCTGCTATGTTGCGATTCCTTCTCACAATGCAGTGCTTTAATTTAATGCTTTGATTATATATATATATGTATGCACATGTACACGACTTAGTTTGTATGCAGGATTTGCAGGTACAAGTCTCGATTCCACCTGCTTCGGCAGGACAGGGCGAGCACCTATAGCCCAATGGTTAAATGTTGAAACAGAGGTGACGATGAAGTCATCCCGTCCCATGATGTCAGATCGTCTCGTTTGTTTGGTATTGTTTATTTTGTGTAATTATCGTCATTTGTGTTTTGTGTTACGTGTTTTGTCGTATCTTATTTAAGGTGGCATTTTATAAGTTATGATTTATTTATTTAAGTGATTGAAATAATTGTTTATTTTAATGTTAGATTTAAATTCTATTTAAATATTTAAATGATTTAATTATTTTTGAAAGTCATGTATTTCAATTAAATATAATTAAATATTAAATGTGTTTTAATTATTTTAATCAATTATTTGGTGGAGGATAATTATTAGAATAAATTATTTAAATTAAATAGATAATGTGATATGCAAGTAAAGTGGTAAAAATAGAAATTAAAACAATAAAACAAATAAAAGACTGAAAAAGTTGTGAGAACGAATAAGAATACAAATCAGAGTAAAAGCTTGTTTTTAAAGAATTATTTTATTTTATTTTTGTTTTTTTTTAGAGTTTTTTTGAAAAAGAATGGACAATGTCTTTTATTTAATTAGGAAAATTGTAAGTTTTTGGGCACAAAAGGATATTAGTTACTGAAGTTACAGAAGATAGTGGCTTTGTATTCTAAAATTTTAGAAAGGATATTGGATTCTTTTGCTTTATTTTGAGGAGAGTTCTTGAAAGGGATTGGAAATCTGTTATTGGGATGCTTTGGAGAAGTTTTCTGAACAGAGAATCGGTTTGAGATTTGAGCACGGTGACTCAGAGGAGATTTGAAGCAGGAAGGAGGAGCTCTTCGTAAAGACCGTCGGAAACAATCTTCATCAGGTTCTCGAATAAGCGCAGGACTCCAGGTTTTAATCTACTCCTTCT
This sequence comes from Sequoia sempervirens, assembly GCA_007258455.2. Taxonomy (NCBI): domain Eukaryota; kingdom Viridiplantae; phylum Streptophyta; class Pinopsida; order Cupressales; family Cupressaceae; genus Sequoia; species Sequoia sempervirens. The sequence continues at coordinate 135,962,280 of VDFB02026320.1, read as the reverse complement.
CTCTGGTCTTCTGATTTAAGAAAATAGAAACAATAAATAAAAATAAATAAATAAATAAATTAGATTATTTGGTGAAAGAGAAATAAAACCTTAGAAAAGAGAAATTTATTGAATAGAGAAAACTACTGAAAAATATTCTTTCATCTTGGTATCAAATAATGTTGAGTTGTGAAAATGAACATTATAATCTTAAATAGAATTTTTGGTTGTTCTTTTCTTGAAAATACACATGACTGTCCTTAGAAAAAAATTTATTTTGGGAATCATGAAATATATCTTTTATATATATATATATATATTCATATATATATATATATTCATATATATATATATATAAATATATATATTTATATATAAATTAGTTCCTACTGTCCTTCTATCTTCTGTGCCGTGACTGAAATATCTGTTCCTCTGTAATTTATAAATGAATACATTCTATATATATATATATATATATACAAAATTTCGTATCTATATATATATACACATATATATAAATATATATTAATTAAATTTTGTGCACATAGTATCATATTCGAAACTTTTTATGTTTAAATCGATTTTTATTTTGGGCCGTATAGGCCGTCGGCTCTCCGTGCCAGTTGATGGACGAAAATTTGTTTTAATTTTTTTTTTAAAAAATGAAATAAAATTTTAATGTTTTTATTTATTATTTGTGGGAAGGGAGGGACGGCGCAGCCGTACCGCTCCCCTCCCCCTGCGCCGGCAAACCATGGGTACAACAGCCCATGGATTGCTGTGCGCAGTCCTTGGACTGCGCGCAACCCATGCGTATGGGCTTTTCCTTGCCTTAAATGAAAATTGCAATTAAAACTTTTTTTTTAATTAGTTTTGTGTTTATTTAAAATCCGGTTATTAAGTAGTTTTGTTCTATTTAATATATATATATATATATTATATATATATTATATATATATATATTATATATATATATATATATATATATATTATATATATATATATTTCTGTGTTTTAATTTTATAGTTACAATTAAAAGGTTGTTTTTTTTTTTACAAAATATTAAATGTAAAAATATACAGAAATATTTATGGATATATTTACAATTGTGATTGATATATTATATTTTTGTGTTTTTTTTTTGAGTATGAAACTATGAATTTTAAAAGTATGGGATAATTAAAAGAAAATAATTTTTCAGCCTTAATTAAACTTTGATAGAACTTGGTATCAAGTTATAATATTAAGAAATTAGGTGATTGTAAGTAAAATTAAATTGGGCGATTAGTTGGAATTGTGACAGGATTAGTATGGTGTCTTGAGTCATGTGATTTTGATTTTTGTTGAATTGCATTCTATTACTGTTATGGCTTTTGTATAAATGTGGGAACCCTGTTGTATAGTATGAAACCTTGTTCCAGAGGCTTGTTATGCTTTAAATGGTATCCTCATTTTTGGCTATACTTTGGAGTTGGAATTTATTGGTATTCTGCTTGGAAGGGTTGAATGAAATTGTTGAGTTATGTTTATGAATTATCGTGAGATGGGTAATGCCTCGCGTGGCTTGGTTTCGAGTTATTTGCTTTATATGTTTTAGTGCAACCCTTGCCAATTTGAGATATGTTAGGGGTCATAGGGAGAGTGGCTCTTTGTGGGCGCCGGCACCTCAGGATGAGGAAGGGCTCAGGATAACCCACGAAAGAGTAGTTAAACAAGTGACAACCTAAACAATAGAATTTAGGGGGTTGGGTAGTTAAAAAACACAAGATAATAAAACATTGGATTCCTCGGCTATGCATTAGGGCTACCATAGACTAGTGATAGACTGAGAAGGCCGTGGTCAGAAAAGTCATAGTCTCGTTTTCATGAGAGATTATTGGCTCCGCATTAGCTACCCTATGGTGCCCGCGCCTCAGTTAGGAGGAAGGGCCAGGAGATCCATAGATGGGTGTCGACACCTCAGTTGGAGGAAGGGCCAGGAGAATCCCATGAGAGCTATGCGATGACACTCTCCACTTGACACCCTTGTGCTTTGTTGTTGTTGCCTCTAGATGTTGTAATCTTTATGTTGTTTCAAAATTCTTGTGAATTTGGTTTATGATTACTATTTAGTCACTTGTACGTTTGGTGCTACTTTGTTTAATTGTGATGAGTTTCATAGTTTTAACTTGTAATGTGATTTTCGAATGTTGATGGTTGTTCATTGTATGCCTTGTGTGGTACTTGTTTGTCCTATGTTGTTGTTGAGTCAGTTTGACATTCATGGTCGAGTTCACTTCCTCGTCACCTCTGAGCACGCGGGGTGAGTTACTTGTAATTCACATGGTTGGGTGGAACGTGCTCATCACCCATTGGGTTCCCCATCAACATCTTGTCTTCTCACCATTCCGCAGTGGAGTTGTACCAGTAATCACTCGTATTTCATATTTCATTATTCTTGTATCAATCCCCATGTTGGGAAATTCAATGTAATTCATTTATCAAGAGATTGTAATGCAACATTAAAATGATGATGTAATAGTTAGGATCATTTGTATCTTTATGGAGAGATTTATTATGGATGTATTATGTGATGTTATTATACTCGCATCATGGTTATTGGATGTATCATTGTTTATGGTTATTATAAAATAAATGGTTATGTTGTAATCTTTATCTTTATTTCTGTTTAGTTGTTGCGATGTAACCTCGCGTGCCCCAGAGAACTAAGTGTGTTAATGCTATGTGATATGCTATGTGGTTATGGTTTAATGTTATTGCATGTTTAATTTAATTGTTTTTAAAAAAAAATTATTTGCTATGTGTGTGTTCTCTGGGGTTTGCACGACGGGCATTACAACTTGGTATCAGAGCCAAGGTTGCAAACGCTAGGGTCTTTGGGTTGTGTAGCCCATTAGGTTACCGTGCATGCAAATCTTGAGCTCATTTTGTACTTTATCTTGTGGCACAGAACTATGCCTCGAGGTAGAGGACGTGGCCATGCAAGAGGCCGTGGTGCCGGTCGTAGAGAAAACCGGTGAAGCTCCTCAGTTCCTAGCTCCCATGGTTCCGAGCATGAGGAACAACAGAGGCTTCATAGAATTCCATCAGGTGGCCAGAATCTGACACAGCCTGGTCTAGACGGTCAGTTATAGCATATACTTGGAGAGATTCTTGACTGATTGGGACCCAGGCCAGATGAGGTGCACCAGGTTGAGAGGGAGAGAGAGAGGTCTCTGAGGCACAGGGATATAGATGTGGTTCAGGATGTAGTTATAGCAAGCCATATGAGAGATCTGATGAGGGCACACCCTCCCACTTTTGATGGTTTTGGAGGAGGTCTAGAGGCTGCGACTTGGTTAATTGACTTAGATCGTTGCTTTGCTATGCACCCCGATGGTAGCAATACCAAGGCTCGGTGTGCAGTTATGCACCTGCGAGGCTTCACATCTACTTGGTGGCGTCTTGAGGAACATAAGTTACATCTTGATCTCAATATGGTTACTTGGGAGTTTTCCTAAACAGGTTCAGGGCTCGCTTCCTCTTAGATCACTGGAGGCAACGTAGGGCTAACGAGTTTCATGATCTCAAGTAGTTGTCTATGTCAGTGGAGCAGTATGAGAGGTGCTTCTATGAGTTGAAGCAATATGCAGGGATTAGCCACAATGAGGGCATGTTAGTGCAGCATTTTGTTTGGGGCTTAAATGCCCGCATCAGTGGTGGCATACGAGTTTTCGAGCCGAAGACGATGGAAATGGCAATTGAGAAGGCTCGCTTAGTGGAGGAGAATTTGGCCATGGCTTTGGGTGGTCACATTGGAGTACAGATTGGTAGCGTTCCCACACCTAGTTATGTTACTCATGGAGGGTAGTCACAGGGAGCAGGATCTTCCAGGAACAGGTACCCACCCTCGAAAGGGGGTCATCAGCAGTAGCAGCCTCAGCAGCAACAGTCGAGATAGAAGAACACTCAATCTCAATAGGGTGGCAATTCTCAATTTCGCAGGGATCGGAACAGGAACCGGATTCATCAGGAATGATTTGCACAGCCTGCACCTAGTTTCCAGTCAGCACCGAGTTGTGGGAGTTTTCAACAGTCAAATGCTCCATCAGGAGGCAGAGGTTTTGGCAGAGGTACTGGGTGTTTCTCTTGTGGCTAGCAAGGGCATATTGCTAGGATGTGTCCTCAGAAGAACACTTCCGGATTTAATCAGAGGCTAGCAGCATTAGAGCCAACAGTAGGTGATGCAGGGAGATCTCATCATGTCTTTGCTTCAGTGGATAATCGTCAGGCAGTTCATCAGAATATTGTGGTTGAGGCATCAGGTGTGTTGAATAATTCTAGCATTTCTATAATTTTTGATTCTGGTGCATCTGATTCCTTTATATCACCTTTAGTAGTTGAGCGATGTGGTTTGGTGGCAATTAGTCAAGGCGTAAAATGGCATGTCGAATTAGCCTCAGGGTTAAGGGTTGTGGTATAAAAGCTTGTGCAGGATTGTAATTTGAGTATAGGGGAAATGTCAACTAAGGCGGACCTCAGAATCCTGCCACTCGGTTCTTATGATGTTGTCTTAGGTATGGATTGGTTGAGTGCACATCGTGCTATGATTGACTGCCGACGTAAAGCAGTGCGGTGCATTGATGACTCTGGGAAGGATGTGGAGATCTTGGGTATTCAGAGACCCATCTCATTACGTATGATCTCTGCCATGCAACTCAAAAGGCACTTCCGACAGGGTTGTCATCTCTTTGCAGTATCTATGAGTGAATTGGAATCTGAGGATAGTCAGGGGTTGTCATTAGATGATTACCCTCTTCTTAAGGATTTTTCTGATGTGTTTCAAGAGGAGATTCCTGGCATGCCGCCAAAGCGAGATGTAGATTTCCGGATTGATCTAGTACCTGGAGCTAAGCCAATATCTCGAGCTCCATATCGGATGACAACCCAGGAACTTCAAGAACTCCATCTTTAGTTGGAAGAATTGTTGGCCAAGGGCTTTATCCACCCAAGTGTTTCTCCTTGGGGAGCACCTGTGATATTTGTGAAAAATAAGGATGGTTCTCTTCGCTTGTGTATTGACTATAGGCAGTTGAACTAGGTAACAATGAAGAACCGATATCCATTACCTAGAATTGATGACCTCTTCGATCAGATAAAAGGGGCAAAGGTGTTCTCTAAGATTGATCTCAAATTGGGATATCATCAGTTGAGGATTGCAGATGCAGATATTCACAAAACTGCATTCCGAACTCGATACGGACATTACGAGTTCATTGTGATGTCGTTTGGGTTAACGAACGCACCTTCAGTCTTTATGAGTCTAATGAATGGAGTATTCTGTACATACTTGGATAAATTTGTTCTAGTGTTTCTTGATGACATTCTGATCTATTCTAGGTCGATGGAGGAACATGAGGAACATCTAAAGCTGGTGTTGCAGTGCTTAAGGGATAATCAGTTGTTTTCCAATCTCAAAAAGTGTGACTTTTACAAGACAAAAGTTTAGTATTTGGGCCATGTGATTTTTGGCGAGGGAATTTTAGTTGATCTTGCAAAGATTCAAGCCATTGTGGATTGGTCCGCACCCACAAATGTCTCAGAAATTCAAAACTTCATGGGACTTGCAGGATATTATAGGCGGTTTTTCCAAGGGTTTTCTAGGTTGGCTCATCCTTTCACCTCCTTGCAGAGGAAAGGAAAGAAGTTTCTTTGGTCCGAACAATGTCAGTTAGCTTTCCAGACTCTGAAGGATAAGTTGACTAGTGCTCCAATCTTGGCAGTTCCTGATCCGACAGGTGATTTTGTTGTTTGTACAGATGCTTCTTTGGAAGGTTTAGGGGCTGTGTTGATGCAGGAAGGTCAAGTGATTGCTTATGAGTCATGGAAACTAAAGGACCATGAAATTAATTACCCCACTCATGATTTAGAGTTGGCCGCAGTTGTGCATGCCTTTGTGAGGTGGAGACACTTTCTCCTTGGGCATCGGTTTGAGTTGCATACAGATCACCGTAGTCTACAGTACATCTTCACGCAACTGAACTTGAATGCGAGACAAAGAAGGTGGATGGAATTTTTGTGTGAATACGAATTTGAGGTGAAATATATTAAGGGCAAGGAGAATGTTGTAGCAGATGCTTTGAGTAGACGCAGGCATGAGTTATCCACTATGACTCTTGAGGTTGATTTGAAGAGTCAGATTATTGCAGCTCTTTCTTCTGATGATTGGTATCAGGTAGTGAAGGTAGAGGTTGAGCCGGGTAGAGATTTGGAAGGTAAATTTGCAGGATACTCCTTGGATTTGGATGGCATTTTGTGCTATGCAGGTCATATGTATGTACCTCCTGCAGAGGGTCTTCATACCCTTGTCTTGATAGAAGCTCATAGGGCTCCTTATTCGGCACACCCAGGAGTTAAGAAAATGTACGCTGATCTTCGTTCACTATATTTTTGGGCAGGATTGAAGCATGACATTGCCAATTTTGTGGCTAGGTGTCTTGAGTGTCAGAGAGTTAAGGCTAAGCATCATCATCCAGTAGGCTTGTTGCAGCCGCATCTTGTTCCAGAGTGGAAGTGGGACATCATTTCTATGGATTTTATAGTCGGGTTGCCTATGTCTTCCAGGCGACACGATGCTATCATGGTCACTATTGACAGGTTGACCAAGGTAGCCCATTTCTCCCCTATCCGATCTTCATATACTGCATCTGTGGTGGCTAGGGTGTTCATGGAGGATATCGTTAGATTGCATGGGATGCCACGCAGGATTATTTCTGACAGAGATCTGGTATTCACTTCTGCATTATGGACATCTCTTCAGCAGTCCTTAGGGACTAAGTTGAATTTTAGTTTTGCCTACCATCCAGAGACAGATGGTCAGACTGAGAGAGTTAATCAAGTGCTTGAGGATATGCTTTGTATGTACGTCATGGACCAATAGTCTCGTTGGGAGGACTACCCGCATTTGGTAGAGTTTGCCTACAATAATGGCTATCACAGTTTGATTGGCATGGCTCTATATCAGGCTTTGTATGGTCATCCTTGTCATACCCCTCTGAGTTGGGATCGATTAGAGGACAGGGTTTTTCTTGGGCCTGAGATGCTTCATGACATGGAACAATAGGTAGCTCGCATCCGAGAGCATCTGGTAGCAGCTCAAGACAGGCAGAAGAAATTCATTGATGCACACAGAGTAGATCGACAGTTTGTAGTTGGAGATCGAGTGTTTCTCAGAGTTTGTCCTCGGAAGAGCCCTATTCATTATGAAAAGGTTTCTAAGCTTGCACCCCGTTTCGTGGGTCCATTCGAGGTGTTAGAGCGTATTGGTCCTGTTGCCTATCGCCTGGCATTGCCACCCAGTCTGTGGTGGATTCACGATGTTTTTCATGTATCAATTCTTAGACCTTACTTTCCTGATGTTACTCATGTAATTGATTGGAATACTCTACAGGTCGAGGACGGGCAGCTAACTCTAGAGCCTGTGGCCGTGGTGCAACACAAGAGGCTCATTCTCAGAGGCAGGGATATTGAGCAGGTGAGGGTCCAATGGGATCCCAATGATGAGGCTTCAGCGACATGGGAGGATGCTTCCCGTATGAGAGAATCCTACCCTTACTTGTTTTCTGGCTTACAGGAGTAAGCCAGATTTAAGGGGGGGAGGATGTAATAACCCTCCTGGTTGCTAGTTGGACTAAGTAGTGTTATGTTTTGTTTTGCTACTCAGATACTATGATGATACTATTATTGTTTGATTTGGTTGGTTAGACGTTAGATGATGCTGTTATTTCATTATGGACATGATTATTTCATATGACATTATGGTTGGTTATAGTAGTTGATTTTCAGAATTATGATATGATGCAGTGATTGAATTAAATATGTTATGAGATGATTGTTAGTTAGAAATGTTAATTTATTGGTTATATTATAATTGTTAGAATAAGTGTGATGAAGGACAATATAGCATCACTCGTTCGCGAGTGCCCTGCTATGTTGCGATTCCTTCTCACAATACAGTGCTTTAATTTAATGCTTTGATTATATATATATATGTATGCACATGTACATGACTTTGTTTGTATGCAGGATTTGCAGGTACAAGTCTTGATTCCACCTGCTTCAGCAGGACAGGGCAAGCACCTATAGCCCAATGGTTAAATGTTGAAAACAGAGGTGACGATGAAGTCATCCCATCCCATGATGTCATATCGTCTCGTTTGTTTGGTATTGTTTATTTTGTGTAATTGTCGTCATTTGTGTTTTGTGTTACTTTTTTTGTCGTATCTTATTTAAGGTGGCATTTTATAAGTTATGATTTTTTTATTTAAGTGATTGAAATAATTGTTTATTTTAATGTTAGATTTAAATTCTATTTAAATATTTAAATGATTTAATTATTTTTGAAAGTCATGTATTTCAATTAAATGATAATTAAATATTAAATGTGTTTTAATTATTTTAATCAATTATCTGGTGGAGGATAATTATTAGAATAAATTATTTAAATTAAATAGATAATGTGATGTGCAAGTAAAGTGGTAAAAATAGAAATTAAAACAATAAAACAAATAAAAGACTGAAAAAGTTGTGAGAACGAATAAGAATACAGATCAGAGTAAAAGCTTGTTTTTAAAGAATTATTTTATTTTATTTTTGTTTTTTTTTAGAGTTTTTTTGAAAAAGAATGGACAATGTCTTTTATTTAATTAGGAAAATTGTAATTTTTTGGGCACAGAGGATATTAGTTACTGAAGTTGCAGAAGATATTGGCTTTGTATTCTGAAATTTTAGAAAGGATATTGGATTCTTTTGCTTTATTTTGAGGAGAGTTCTTGAAAGGGATTGGAAATCTGTTACTGGGTTGCTTTGGAGAAGTTTTCTGAACAGAGAATCGGTTCAAGATTTGAGCATAGTGACTCAGAGGAGATTTGAAGTAGGAAGGAGGAGCTCTTCGTAAAGACCATTGGAAAAAATCTTCACCAGGTTCTCGAATAAGTGCAGGACTCCAGGTTTTAATCTACTCCTTCTCTCTGGTCTTCTGATTTAAGAAAATAGAAAAAATAAATAAAAATAAATAAATAAATAAATTAGATTATTTGGTGAAAGAGAAATAAAACCTTAGAAAAGAGAAATTTATTGAATAGAGAAAACTACTGAAAAATATTCTTTCATCTTGGTATCAAATAATGTTGAGTTGTGAAAATGAACATTATAATCTTAAATTGAATTTTTGGTTGTTCTTTTCTTGAAAATACACATGACTGTCCTTAGAAAATTTTTTATTTTGGGAATCATGAAATATATCTTATATATATATATTCATATATATATTTATATATAAATTAGTTCCTTACTGTCCTTCTGTCTTCTGTACTGTGACTGAAATATCTGTTCCTCTGTAATTTATAAATGAATACATTCTATATATATATATACAAAATTTCGTATATATATATATATTAATTAAATTCTATGCACATAGTATCATATTCGAAACTTTTTCTGTTTAAATCGATTTTTATTTTGGGCTGTATAGGCCGTCGACTCTCCATGCCAGTTGATGGACGGAAATTTGTTTTAATTTAAAAAAAAAAAATGAAATAAAATTTTAATGTTTTTATTTATTATTTGTGGGAAGGGAGGGACGGCGCAGCCGTACCGCTCCCCTCCCCCTGTGTCGGCCAACCATGGGTACAATAGCCCATGGACTGCTGTGCGCAGTCCTTGGACTGCGCGCAACCCATGCGTATGGGCTTTTCCCTGCCTTAAATGAAAATTGCAATTAATTTTTTTTTTTTAATTAGTTTTGTGTTTATTTAAAATCCGGTTATTAAGTAGTTTTGTTTTATTTAAAAATATATATATATATATATATATATATATTTATGTGTTTTAATTTTATAGTTACAATTAAAAGGTTTTTTTTTACAGAATATTAAATGTAAAAATATAGAGAAATATTTATGGATATATTTACAATTGTGATTGATATATTATATTTTTGTGTTTTTTTTTTAGTATGAAACTATGAATTTTAAAAGTATGGGATAATTAAAAGAAAATAATTTTTCAGCCATTATTAAACTTTGATAGAACTTGGTATCAAGTTATAATATTAAGAAATTAGGTGATTGTAAGTAAAATTAAATTGGGCGATTAGTTGGAATTGTGACAGGATTAGTATGGTGTCTTGAGTCATGTGATTTCGATTTTTGTTGAATTGCATTCTATTACTGTTATGGCTTTTGTATAGATGTGGGAACTGTGTTGTATAGTATGAAACCTTGTTCTAGAGGCTTGTTATGCTTTAAATGGTATCCTCATTTTTGGCTATACTTTGGAGTTGGAATTTATTGGTATTCTACTTGGAAGGGTTGAATGAAATTGTTGAGTTATGTTTATGAATTATCGTGAGATGGGTAATGCCTCACGTGGCTTGGTTTCGAGTTATTTGCTTTATATGTTTTAGTGCAACCCTTTCCAATTTGAGATATGTTAGGGGTCATAGGGAGAGTGGCTCTTCGTGGGCCCCGGTGCCTCAGGATGAGGAAGGGCTCAAGATAACCCACGAAAGAGTAGTTAAACAAGTGACAACCTAAACAATAGAATTTAGGGGGTTGGGTAGTTAAAAAACACAAGATAATAAAACATTGGATTCCTTGGCTATGCATTAGGGCTACCATAGACTAGTGATAGACTGAGAAGGCCGTGGTTGGAAAAGTCATAGTCTCATTTTCATGAGAGATTATTGGCTCCGCATTAGCTACCCTATGGTGCCGGCGCCTCAGTTAGGAGGAAGGGCCAGGAGATCCATAGATGGGTGCTGGCGCCTCAGTTGGAGGAAGGGCCAGGAGAATCCCATGAGAGCTATGCGATGACACTCTCCACTTGACACCCTTGTGCTTTGTTGTTGTTGCCTCTGGATGTTGTAATCTTTATGTTGTTTCAGAATTCTTGTGAATTTGGTTTATGATTACTATTTAGTCACTTGTACGTTTGGTGCTACTTTGTTTAATTGTGATGAGTTTCATAGTTTTAACTTGTCATGTGATTTTCGAACGTTGATGGTTGTTCATTGTATGCCTTGTGTGGTACTTGTTTGTCCTATGTTGTTGTTGAGTCAGTTTGACATTCATGGTCGGGTTCACTTCCTCGTCACCTCTGAGCATGGGGGTGAGTTACTTGTAATTCACATGGTTGGGTGGAACGTGCTCCACACCCATTGGGTTCCCCATCAGCATCTTGTCTTCTCACCATTCCACAGTGGAGTTGTACCAGTAATCACTCGTATTTCATATTTAATTATTCTTGTATCAATCCCCATGTTGGGAAATTCAATGTAATTCATTTATCAAGAGATTGTAATGTAACATTAAAACGATGATGTAATAGTTAGGATCATTTGTATCTTTATGGAGAGATTTATTATGGATGTATTATGTGATGTTATTATACTCGCATCATGGTTATTGGATGTATCATTGTTTATGGTTATTATAAAATAAATGGTTATGTTGTAATCTTTATCTTTATTTCTGTTTAGTTGTTGCGATGTAACCTCGCGTGCCCCAGAGAACTAAGTGTGTTAATGCTATGTGATATGCTATGTGGTTATGGTTTAATGTTATTGCATGTTTGATTTAATTGTTTTAAAAAAAAATTAATTGCTATGTGTGTGTTCTTTGGGGTTTGCACGATAGGCGTTGCACATTCATCATCTACTCATCATATTTTCCCCTTTTTTCACACTTACTTCCATATATTCTCTCCCTAACTCAAAGTTATCATTTTACCCTAAAGTTAATTTTTTAGTGAAAAATAAGGAGAAATTTGTACTACATATCCATCCATATAATGTGTCATATTGATGAAACCATTACACCTCTTAATATTGCAAGTTATATTAAATGAATTTATCATATTTCATTATCAAAATTTTATAGTATCATCTCAATAAAGGTTTTAAGATATGATGATTAGCATTCAAGTGGACAATCTAGATCAATAATTTTTTTTTTACTCTAGTATATCATTTATGTGATACTCATTGAAAAGTAAGTGATATAATATAACTTTGAAATATCTAAAAGAATAAAATTATATATTCTTAAAAACCTTAATTGTCATGTATATGTAAATGATTATATGAAATGGGGTAGTACTTTATTTTCTTGAAAATTGAATTTTTTCAAACACTCTAGTTGTCAATTTTTCATCCATTATATTTTGGCTCTAAACTAAAATATTCAAAGGAGCAAAAAATAAAACAAACTCGCTTGTTCTATCTTCCATCTTAGAGAGGTATTACTTCAATAAGAATTTTCATTATGTCATTTTTAGTACCTTGATGTGATATTGAGAACACGTCTATTTCCTTCCAAATACAATCCATATATCTATACATGGAATCAAAATACCTCTTACAACAAGTTGGTATATAACTATCATAAAACAAATGCTCCTTGTTCAATTCTTCTATGTTTAGTTTAATAAGCTTCCTCATATGATCTAGAGCCTCCTCCCTAGTTGTTATAGGGTTGTCCCTCACATTATATTTTATTAATTGAGTAATCTCTCCATGTTCTTTCTCATGATTTAGCAACAATAATAAGAAAAAATGTGTTATGAAATTTCATGCCCCCATAATGTTTAAGACAATGTTTATGCCTAATGTTGACCGACTTCCTTTAAAGAATTTTTGCATTATAAAATAAATATTTTACTCATCTTGGGCTGACCACCTTATCAAATTCACATATTTATTTAAGTAAATAATTGCATATAGAATAGGAGCTATGAAGGAAGTCATAACAACAATGATTTAATTAATAAGGGGAGCGATTGTTTTTTATTAGCAATAAATAGGTTTTGTAGGGACTAGAAACCCCTTACATACCATTTTTGAGGGAGCCAGAAACCCCAACCAACACAACGAAAGCTGAAAAAAGATAGGAAATAGACAATCAACAACCCAACATCAGCAATCTACCACAAGATACATATGATAAACCAAACTGTAGAGAATCAGCTTTGAAGGGGTCAAAAACCATTTTACATCCAAGAAATCACAAGGGCCTACAACCCAAACATTATAAAGAAACTACTTGATTCAGCCAAGCACTAATCACAACCAGCAGAAACCAACTTCTCAACATTGAGCTAAAACAACAAGGGTTGCCAAAGCACCCTTCAGGAACAAACATTTTGCCCAGACTCCCTACCTCAATAAGAGAGCAACTAGGGAAAATAGATTTTGAGAGCCTAGAAAATCTCTAAGAAGCTTGATCCACCTTGTAGCACTAGGAGCGATTGTTAAAGTGCAACGATTATATAAAAAAAAGGAGGTATAAAAGAGTAGTGACCTTGATAAGAAATAATATTAATATCCTTATTAAATTTCTTGGTCTGAATTATAACATAGGGTAGCACTGGAATTGATAATATTTAGCAAGGTCAACTATGTGTACATGATTAATGTATAATAGGTTACAATTTAGTTAAAAAGCAATGACCGCTTTTGAGGAGGTATATCCCTTGGGGGAAGGAATAAGACTTTGTGAAGAGCTATGTTTCTTCCCCCACCATGGGGTATAAAAAGAGAAACATTTCAGAAGGGAGGGGCATCAAGGAAGCAATGAGAAAGAAGTCTACATTCATATAGAAGATGCAATTGATATAATCAACAAATTTATTCATGAAGAGTGTATGAGTGAATTGGGATAAGGAAGGGGATATCAATTGGGAATTGAAGTAGATATCAAGATGAAATATTTGGGAGTAAGAAGATGGTTCAATGAGAGATAGATGAAGACAAATGATAAATGCATAATAAGGGAAGTAAGTTTAACATAATTACACACACACACATATAAGTTCATATCAATTACAAATAATTATACATATATATAGATATTTACATGATATATATATATATTATATATATATATGATTATGTAATAATGCTACTTGCAACAATTACTGAGCCAAGTTATTAGTAATCAAGATTGTTTAAAATGAATATGGATAATAGATTCATATTCATTTGATGTACACAAAATCAATATGTCCTGAATATTAAAAGAAGATCAAACAACAAGGAAATTGGAGTAGATCAAACATAATTGTCGACACTCAATAGAAAAGGGAAAAAATCAAAAATTAATATATTTGCATCTTAGAACATAGCAGACTTATATTTTAGCAAGTATTATGGTATGCACTATTATGATTATTATGAATGATGATATGTTTATTAATCTCTATGAATCTGGATATATTTAGTGTTTGTAATTCTCACCAAGCAACCATGAGGAGAAGTGGGGGAAGTACCAATAGGGTGAGCAGGTACTAGATTTCTTTCTAAGTACACTACTCCATATTGGATGTTTGAGGGTCTACCACTTGGGGCCAAGGGTGTGAGTTTCCACCCTTGGGCTTAGAAAGAGGAATCTACAGGCCTCATATTGTAGCTTTTTCCCTAATATTTACATGGGTTGGTTGTTGGGAAGGATTGAAGGAGTCTCAATCATAAGAAGGATGGATAAGACAACATAGATGGGGAAAATAGGTACAAGTTTATCCACTAAGTATGCCACCCCATGTTGGATGGCTGGGGGTCTACCACTTGAGGCTAAGAGGGATGGTATATCCACTCTTGGGCTTAACATGGATAGCTTCAGGCGAACTTATCATGTTTCTCATCCAAGTCCTATTATGATTAAACTTCCACTATGAATTATGGATATTGTGTAGCTTATATAATTTTAAAATAGTTAGGTATTTTTACATGGTTTAAATAGATAAGACATTTATTATGTAATTTTTAATCATATGAATTATATTTACCATATTGTCTAACATGATTGCAAGACCTAATCCAAGTTTTATATTGCTTCAAGAATCTAATTGGTTAGTTATAACCCTAAATACATTAAATTTTTATTCTAGGGAAAGATTGAGGGCAATCCTAAAAGGGGACATTACATGAAATTTTTTATTAAACATACAATTCATAATTTTAATAAATCCAATTTTATACTATGAAATCTAGTAAATAGGTACCTAAAAATCTTTTTATTCATCAATTAATTGACAAACCAAGGCTACACTACTTTCAAAATTATTAACTTTCTTCAAAATATCATCTAGGAGATAGGTGTCAATTAAAATCAAGAGAAATATTGTAGCCACATGAACACTAGAAGATATCAAGGAATTCTTTAAATATTTATATAAAGTTTGATGATCATTAGCAATCCATTTAGCATCTTAGAATTTTTCCCAAATTATTTCTTCCACTATAATGCAAGATATGAAATGAAACTTAGAATTAACAACATTAAATAAATTTTAAAAAAGCATAAATGCATAAATTAATTTGTATAAATTTATAAACATCAACTTTTTACTAAATCACAACCCATAACTTAAATAATCTCTCATCCATTGTTGCACATGAGGACCATTTATCATTTCATCCTTAATAGCTATATCCATATATGTTTTATAGGAAAACTGAAGACAAATTGGCCTATAGTCTAGAAGTTGATCCATCATTGGCATATCCCAATTGCATATTGAAGTTAGAATAAATAACTTCATATACCAAGTAAACTCAAAATAAAAATATATAAGATGTACATTATTATGATTTAAAAATTTCATTTTATTTCAAATTAAGTTATGATACTTATAAACTCTATGATAAATAACTTACTGATCAAGGACTTCCTAAAGGGTATGAGCTCATCAATTGTATAGCTTCATATACTAAGTAAACTCAAAATAAAAAGAAAAGATGTACATTATCATGATTTAATTTTTTTTTTCAAATTAAGTTATGATAGTAATAAACTCTATGATAAATAACTTACTTGATCAAAGCCTCCCTAAAGGGCATGATCTCATCAATTGTTCCATAGGTATAAAAAAATCATCAACAATAATAATGAGTGTACCAAATTTGACACAGCAAGATCTTGTTGCTATAAATTCAAACTCATATAATCCACATGTATAACAAAAATAATATTCCACATCAATGCCTAAAGAAACTTAGTTTCTTTACAATCCCCTCATCCCACCATCTAAACATTTGTATCACTACAAATATATAGCTCAATTTAAAGGATAAACAATCATAAGTTTTCAATGGGTGTAAACTTGACTCACTAGTTTGAGGCTAAATTGATGAGCGTGTATGACATGAATGATAGATTGAATGCTTTTATTGTAATTTTGATTTTATTCCTTTTCAATCTTGTAGAAAATATAGTTGAATTAATTCTAACAAAAAATTAATATTTAAAATTTGATATTAACTATCATGAAGAAATTAGATACAGTTGTATTACTTGACCAATTGTTTGGGTTCATTTTGCTAGTGAGACTGTAAGATATTGAAATCCACTATTGCTAGTTCTAAATTATTTTTGCTTGATTCACTTAGCACCCTAAAAGAAAAAATTATCAAAAAAATTAAGATCTAATACTTTAATTGAATTGTCTTTCTATTTCAAAAAAGATTGTTATGGCTTACTTATAGATTCCCTCCAACAACATCCAAGCATTTGTGTCTTATCTTAATATTTGGATAGAGTTCCATGCCTCCCATCTAGTTACTCTACATCTCCTTGGGTATCTCATAACATATTCCACCTTTAAGAAATAGAGAGTTATGATACCATTTGGTTGCTAACACACAATATGAACTTGGATAAAAATAGAATAATAAAAAGAGAGTTTGTATGCTTGCCTATCTAGAATTTGGATTTTGTCTTTTAATTCATTACTCTTTTTGAGTGCTTGTATTAGATATCTAGAGGTTAGATACAATTCCAACATGGTTCTTATTTTTCTTTCAAATTATTTTGTAGGGCAAATGAACTGTCATTTTGGTCCTTAAAGTCGCGAAATACATTTGTTTAAGAAAAAAACATCCAAAAACAAAAAGCTTTATGTCCATATTTTCATGTTACTAGACCTAAAAAATAGTATGAAAACTTTAATAAAAAATTAACATATACTTGAAGACATAAGATATCCATTCACACAAAGAATTTGAAGTCCCAATGCAGTAATGTTGAGATCAATAGTATCATTTTCTCTCCCCCACAAAAATGTCTTTTTCACTCCAACATCTAATGTTGTGGCAAGCATAACATATATTTAATTAATAAACATAATATAACAGTGTAGGAGGAGGAGCTAATAAGGGGAAAGGGGTATAGACATACTTATTTATATAATTCAAAATTTCTTTTATTTCTTCTTCAAAATGGCCATCAATTCCAAGAGGATGTTGGGGAAGGTTGCAAGAGTGTCTTCACACCTACCAATTTCATTTGATTGAAAGCTTCTAAAGCCTTGTAAACAAAACCATTTTGTGTCGATCCTGCAATCGTGGCATTCTATGAGGCAACATTCTTTGAGGCATTTTGTCGAACAGTTCACGTGCCTTGTTTATGCTTTCACTTTTTGCATGCACGTCTACCAGAGCAGTGGCAACTATAACATCTGACAAAATTCCTCTACCCTTTATGCTTTGACGGATGCACTGCTCCAAAGCTCTAAGCGGGCCCACCAGTGCCACCTAAGCAGTCAATGTTTAGAGTGAGCTCGAATGAAAGGGAGAAGGGCAGCACTGGTAAACAATGTCCTTTATTTATAACTAACAATTCAGGGCCACATCATCAAATATGATGCCACATCAACATGCTTTTTCTTGAGGTGTCCAAAAAGGCCCAAGAAAAAGTGAGATAGATAGTTGTGTATTAAGTCATGTTTTATTGGTGTGTTGATGTGGCAGCACATGATTTGCTATTTTTTTAGATCTAAAGAGCCCATTTCCTTCAATTATGAGTAGTCATCATCAATTATTTAGTTAATAGTTGTTCTATTTTACTTTAGAATTATTCAATAATTATTTTATTTTATTTATCTAATAGATATTTTAAAGTTTAGTTTTTTAAAATATATGTGGATTCTTTAATAGCTTTTGTTAACACATTCATGTCATTACATTCTATCTCTTACTATCACTATGATTATGTCTCTTGATATAATTAATTATATGTTTTACAAAATTAAAATAGAATGGATTTTCATTATTGTTTATCATTATAATAAATCTATACTTAAAAAGAGGTGAGAAAAAATATTTAAATAAATATTTTAAGTTATGAGATTAATTTGTATATAATAGTTTATAAAGTAATTTGAAAATAATGATAAAGGAAACCCCATTTTCTTAAAAATATTAATTTTAGTAATTTTTGTGAGCATAAGACTTACTCTTGAAGTTGAGAGAAAAAATATGTTAGTTGTGAATCTAGTGTTTGAAATGGAACTTCCTATCCCTTCTTCTTTGAACCCTAATGTAAACAAACCTACATAATTGAATCTAGCATTGTGTTTGGCAATGCAAAGAATATGGATGCTTTGGAAGAAGGGTAAGGGGTTTTAAAGATGCATTAAAAGCATTGGGCCTCCTCTAGTGAGGCCATTTGGGCCACCTTCCCTTTTGACATCCTAAAAAAAATCTTATTTGAAGCTAAATCTTTGGGTGGGACAAAAGAAGTGATACAATGAAGCAAAGTAAAATATGCTTTTTATATGAAAGAGAATATAGGAAAAATAATAATTGAAATGTAGAAGCATGACTCTCTTGAAGGAAAATAGATTTTAGTACAAACTATTTGTTGTCATAAGACTTTCTCATCTCTTTTACTAAGGAGGTGGTATATGAGGAGGATAAATTTTCTACATCCTTAATATTAAAGTATATTAGGTTATGAATAGTCAACTTGTGGCTATCTTAACTCTTAATTAAGTCATATTATCATTATTATATTGTTATTTAGTTAATTAGGTTGGCCTAGGAATAAATAAGGTATATATAGGAGGTAGTGAGTCTTATTTCACCATCATGTAGTGAATTGTATTCTCATTGGAGATATTTTGAGGCTTTCCCCCTTAAACTAGTTTGTCATTCTCAATTATTATCAAGTATCTGAAGCATATTTCCTATCATAATCTTATATTGTGAAAATTACTTCATTGCAAGTCGTATTAGAGCACGATCTTAGCACTGTGGAGGCAAGGTGTTTTCTTAATATTAGAGGTCATTTTGGGAAGATCATATCTCTTAGATTTTGGAAACTTTTTCTCTATTTTTAAAGGATTTTTGAAGAGCATATTCAAGAAGCTAAAATCTTGATTTTTGAGGAATTGGAGCAGAATGGAGCAGAATGGAGCAATTTATTGTAGAATTAGGGTTTATGCCCAATTTATTTGAAAACTGCATATCTCCCAAATACTACATAATTTGCTACTCATTTTTAGTGGTTTTTTGAAGAAATACTAGAGGAGCCTACAGTCCAAATTTTAGAGAATTTTACATAGAAATGTGTGATTTATTGAAAAAAGGGTTTCCACTAAATTTTCTCTCAAGGCTACAAAACACCAAATTTTTGGGAAAGTAAGACCTTGTCTCTAGTAAGTTATAGTAAAATTTTTAGATTATTTTGAATTTATTTATGATTTATTATAAAAATATTTTCTACCATCATGACGGGGCATACAACAAGAGGCAAAAAGAATGCTACCACATCGAGGAAATATACAAATATGGATGAGATATAAATTAAGGATATTAACCCTAATGATAAGATTAGAAAGGTCAAGGGTAAATTTTCATCAATTAGGAATGACATAAATGAATTTTCTAAGAATTTGGACATGATTATTCAAGGGAAATGTAAGAGAAAAGATTCACCTAGTAAGATGGAAGATAATGCTTTTGTTGGACATGAATTCCTTGGGATTGACTTAGATTTTAAGAAGGATCCTTCCTTTAATAATCCTATTCCTAGGCAATTCATACCCAGGTTGGATATGAGAAAGTTTGATGAAAGGATCCAACCAATTGGCTCTACCAAATGGAATAGTTTTTTGATGTTCATCATGTTCCTAATTAAAAAAAGGTGGCTATGAAATCATTATACCTGGAACCAGATCAATTTATTTTGTATTATTGGTTATGTGATGAGAAGAGAAAAAAGGCTTGTGTGGTCACATGGTCCATTTTTCAAGAGGAACTTTCTACCCACTATGGAGATAACCTTATGGATAGCCACTTCTACCAAATCACTAAATTAAAGAAAAAAAGTATGGTCAAGGATTATATTCAAAAATTTCAAACCCTTTTTCTAAGAGTGGAGAATGTGACATAAAAAAACTTGAAAGAACTATTTCTAGGTAGTTTAAAAGATCACATCAAATGTAAGGTATGGTTGTTCCAACCATAATCCTTATCCCAAGAAAAATTAATGGTAAGATAATTTGAGGAGAATTTTTTGGCTAGTAGGCAAAAAGGGATTGTAAATGTAAGAGAAAGGAGATCTCCTACACATTCATTACCTCAACCTACTAGGTTGATTCCACAAAAAATTGAGGAGAAGAGAGAAAAAGAGTCATCTTTCAATTGTGATAGAAAATATAGTCAAGGACCTAAGTGCAATGAAAATAATTTATTCTAGATATTGAAGGTTCAAGTGAGGAAGAAGAGGAGAAACCAATATTAGAGGGTGGTAGGGAGTCAAATGAGGAATCACATGATTCCCAAGTAATCATTTCTTGTCATGCACTCTTTGGTTTTAGCACCCCACAAACTCTCAAGGTAGTGGGTTTCTTAAAGAAGTAGAAAGTAACAATGTTGATCAACATGGGTAGTGCTCATAAATTTATCAACAAAAATTTGGCTACTGATCTAAATTGTTTTATTTATCCAACTCTAGAGTTTCAATTCTTGATTGTAGATGGTGGTATTGTTAGTTGTTCTAGAAATTCCATAGCATTAAATTATCCATGTGAGATTATCACCTTGATAACCCAATGTATCCTATCTCCATGGGTGCAACAAATATTATTTTGGGAGTATAATGACTTACTATTTTGGGAACAATTGAGATGAACTTCCAAGAACTATTCATAATATTTCAATCAGAAGGAAAGACAATAGAAATACAAGGGTTGAAGGAAGAGTTTACAAAATGGTAAGCTCTCATTAAGCATAGATGTTTATTAAGAAAGGATTTGATGGATTTGTGGCCCAGTTATGTTCATTAGAAGTCTCTTAATCTAATGCTCCCACCCATATAGATTTACAAGCAATAATTGATTATCACTCAGTGGTTTTTCAGAGATATACCTGAAGGATTCCCTCTTAAAATGGGTCATGATCATTCCATACAACTAGTTCCAAGTATCCAACCACCCAACATCAGTCCTTATAGGTACCCACATATACATAAAAGTGAGATAGAAAATATTGTTGAGGAGATGCTAGAGGCAAGAATTATCAGGCATAGCCAAAGCACATACTTCTTTCCCTTGGTGATGGTGCGTAAGAAGGATGAAACTTGGTGCATGTTTCCATACTATAGAGTGCTCAACATGTACACCATCAAAGATAAGTTTCCTATTCTATTCATTGATGATTTTCTAGATGAATGAATGAAGCTATATATTTTACAAAGTTAGATCTTAGATCAAGTTATCACCAAATTCAAATAAAGGAAGAAGATATTTGTAAGACAACATTTAGAACTCATGAGGGTCATTATGATTTTTTGGTGATGTCATTATGAGGGTCGTTAATAAATTATTGAGGAAGTTTGTATTAGTGTTCTTTGATGATTTATTGATTTATAGCAAGACATGGGAAGAACACTTACAACATGTAGATCAAGCATTACAAGTTCTTAAATATCATCAACTCTATGCTAAGCCATCCAAGTATGCTTTTGGTTTGAATGAGGTGGAGTATTCGGGACACATCTAGTTTCACATGGAGTAAAGGTGGATCCTACCAAAATTAAGGCTATCATGGAATGGCCTATTCCCAAAACTATTAAGAAATTGAAGGATTTATTGGGATTGAATGGATACTATAAAATACTTTTGAAGAACTATGGCCATATAGCATCACCCCTCACAACTTTATTGAAGAAGGATTCCTTTCATTGGAATGAATCTGCTAATGTGATATTTGAAATATTGAAGGAGGCTATGTGTACAACTCCACTACATACCACTCTAGATTTCTTGAAGGATTTTATTGTGGAATATGATACTTTAGGAAATGGTATAGGAGAAGTTCTGATGTAGAAGGGTTGACCCATTGCTTTTGAGAGTCATTAATTAAAGGGTAAGAATCAACTCAAACCTATTTACTATTGAAGTAGGCTTCTAGGAACATTTTTAGACCAAGACAACACCTTTGCAAAAGAGGTAAGTAACACACGAAGAGGCTATTTCAACAAAAGTGAAAAATAATGTATTGAGATGATTTATAAATGTAGAAGAGCCTTTCCTATATATGGAAAGGTGAGAAAGAGGAGTAGACAAGATCATGACAAGTGTCTTAATCCTATCACATGAGATAGCTAATCCATAACAACCTAGGAAACAAACATTAAACCCCCAATGCAAAATATAAAATGCATGAGAACAATATTAAATGGCTAGATAACTATAAGCTAATTAATGAGACATGGCCCCATTATTACTAGTTTCTAGAATGCCACCTAGGAAATTAACTCCTAAGTAAAATTATTAATGATGTGAATAGGTCCTCACTAAGAAATATTTAGGAAATAACCCCATTCACACTAACACCCCCCATAAGTGCAACTTGGGAGTGTAGTTATTATGCAAATGCAAAGATGGGTCCCGATAACAAGGCCATGTTAGGTACCCATGTACAACTAATTATGCAACTAATCTCTCACAAACAAAGAAAAGGAGAAAAACCAATCGGAAAAAACTCCTCCCCAAAAGATAGATAAACAATATGGACTAAGAATCCTCCAAAACAATGTCCCAAAAAAATAGGAACATGAAGAACATTACTGAAGCATGAAGAAGTTACAAAAAATTATCTAAAGATGGTTGCTATATTGTGTTAAAACTGAAGAACCTCCTATGAAAATAGGATGATAATGATCAAGAAAACAACAATTTTCACAAGTTCCCCCAACGAAACTACTTGAACAATGATCAAATGGAAAACAAAAGAAAAAAATCTATCATTCAAAAATACAGATGACACATGAATCTGCATGAGTGACCCCAATGACACTACTCAACCAATGTAAGTTGAAAATATATAGGTTCCAATAGTCTGAAGGACACTAATCAAATGAGGATAAAATGTTTCCTCCATAAAATAGGAATGAAAGAGTGTCCATATGGTAAATGCTTCATCTCACTGAAATACATAGGTACATAGGAAGAAGTACTAGATACATAGCTCACTCCAAAGCGAAATAAAAAAAAGAATTAGCATGAACAGTATAATACCCACCATAATGCTGACTCGGGAGAGGCATGATAGATCCACAAAAACTTGTGTATCACCATGTAATGTATGAAGGGGAAGAAGGGTGTTGCCACAATAGTGTGTCTCACTTTTGAGAAATGATGTTTTTTGCTCAAAATCACTATTTTTAGAAAAAACTAATCATTTGAGTCTTGAGAGGCTCCACCTAAAGGGTTTTAGTTGAAGAGGGGTAGATAAGACACCCTTAGATAAAACCCCCTTGGATAGAACCCCTCTAATATTAAATCATACCCACAATGGAGTCTCCTTCACACCTATCAAAATGTTGACAAAAAACCACTTTTCTTTACCTTTTGAGGGATTAAATAATATCATTTAAAAAACTTATATTTTACAAGATTGTAGCCCTCGAAATGAGCTTTCCAACAAGTATAGTTTTGATATATTTTCATTTTATCATGTATTTAATTTTTAATTTTTACTAAACATAGGTTTTTCTCTGAACATCAAGTTGTTTGTTGTGTAGGGGTGGAAAAATAGTAACTCATTGTAAAAAAAATTCAAAAAATACCCATTCCATGGGTATTAATGTCCTTGTTTCACCCAAAAAAAAATGGATTTCTATATATACACAAGTTAGGTTGTATGACACACATATGTCTAAATTATAGTTACAGTGACTTCAAAAATTAATTTTAAAAAAATGCAACAAAATATTATGAAAAAAATATCATTTCCCTAGATATTGATGTGGAGAAACTATATTTAAAAAATTAGAATTTAATATTTTATAGAAAAAAAGTTATGTTGTATGACACAAACGTTACTTTCTGACAAAGTTGTTTTCTATTTAAAACCAATTATTAAAGGAGATGTTGAAATATTCATGATTTATTTCAGAAAATTTGCAAACAAATATATTTATAATCTACACACAAATTACCACATATCACTAGTTCACATCATCTTCAAATTCTTAACAGTTTAGCAGTTATAGGTCTCAGAAGATGAATATTCAATTAAAATATTGATGTAAATGTCCATCATGGGAAAAAAGTGAGGCATAGTATTGCAATTTCACCTAGAAACAACATCTAAAAGTGCACAAGAAAGTACCAACAATTGAAAAAGGGTGTGCAAAAGCAAGGCACACATGCATGAGGCAAGAATCACATGGATTTGTTATTGTCATGGAGGGACTCTCACTTGACAAAAATTTGATGGAAAATAACAAAGGCACTACATAACCCCCCATGGCACTTTATAGTACAATGCAAATACAAAATATGACACAAACTTATGTGCAAAATCCCCAAAATACATGCACAATAGTGTGACACTTTATCTCAAAACATTTACATACAAGAAATTGCTTACAAATGATGCTCAAAATGTCCACAAAGGACAAAATACTAGAAATACATAGCCCAAATGAAGTGTAGAGAAAATACAAACCTAATACAAGAAAAAAATGAAATAGTGCATGCACTAATGAATGTTCAAATCTACCTCCATGATGAAAAATAACCTCAAATTTGTGTAGAGGATGGAATCAAATTTCTGACGATATAAATTTTTTGAAAAATGGATGTTGTATGCTCAAGTTATGAATTTTTGAAAAAAAAGGATAAATTGTGCCAATTGACAATACAGACACAATCCTTGTGATTTGATTTCTAGAAAATCTATTCATTGTGAGTAGACAATAATAGAAGCCTAGAAATATTTTTTTCATCCAACAAGCCAAAGATGAAAAAATAAATTTATTTTGACCTTCAACCTATAGAAAAATGATGCACGTTAATTTTTGGACAGAATTTTTCTTTAGATTTGCTTCCTATTTGCATAATCTAGCAAAAACCCAAATGATATTTTGACCTTGACTACAAAACCCATAAATCATTTTTCCTACAAATGAGTGGAAACAATATTTTTGAAGCAAAAATAAAAATTTCTCCAATAATAATGGCTTGCATCAAAGAAACTTGATCTCACACATCTCTGGAAAACACTCTCAGTGGAAGGAGTTTGTGGATGAACACTTTGATACCATGTTGAAGTAGGCTTCCAAAAAGGTCCACAGACCAAAACAACACCTACACAAAAGAGAGAAGCAACACACGAAGAGGCTATTTCACCAGAAGTGAAAAAAAAATTATTGAGATGATTTACAAATGTAGACGAGCCTTGCTTATATGGACAAGGTGAGAAATAGGATTAGACAAGATCATGAAAATTGTCTTAATCCTATCACATGAGACAACTAATTCATAACAATCTAGGACATAAACATTAAACCCTCAATGCAAAACATTAAATGCTCAGAGAAATATTAAATTCCTAGATAACTATAAGCTAATTAATGAAACATAGCCCCATTATGACTAGTTTTTGGGTATGTGCAGGATCATGATGGGCCAAAAAGTGGCAATATGATGGGTATGTGGCTGAAAACTTTATTTTTACCCAAAATTGATGAAATGAAAAGGGTTTTTAAAGGAGATTCTCAGCTTTCCACCAATATAAATTATGCTTTACTTTGAATTTAATAAGTAATTATTATTCATTTTCTATTCAAATTATGACTAAAGTCCTCATTGATAGGCTGATTGAAAAACATCTATAGTTTTCAAACAGTATCACATTTTTCGGATCCAAACATGTGTCACATTCTATGCTTCACATACTATAGGATTAAAAAAAGAAAAATTGAATTTCATGAAGTTTTGACCAAGTTAAGGTGGTTAGACATACACATTTTTTATATTTTTAAAAAATTTTAATAAAAAAGTGTAGACACATAAAAATGTCCTAAGCCTTCGAGCGTCATTTTTCTTCATCCTCGTCCTTCGATAATTGAATAATTTTAGTTATTCAATTATCCAAAAACATAGTCTTGCATTGCCATCCTTTATCCCAAAAATTCAAAAACATAGTCTTGCATTGTCATCCTTTATCACACAAAAAGACAAAAACATAGACTAGTGTCATACTTGCATTGTCATTATCTTGATTTGAGCAATCCCCTTTTATGGTTGAGACTAGGCTTTAAAGACAGAGAGAACAAATGGAAAACTTTGGACAAGATTTCAATCCCAACATTGATAATAACACTTATGACATGAACCAACATTGGAATTTTTCTGACCCATTTTACAACATGAACATGCAATCTTCCATGAACATGCCATCTTCATCACAAAATCCTTCTGAACCATTCATACAAAGAGACCAAAACAGACAAGCATATGTAGAAGACTTAAAAGCTGCAATGAAAAATCCTGATATAGCCTCCTTTGTAGAAAAATTAGTCTTACGTGACCCTCAAAGGTATCTATCCATGCTTTTGGACCAAGGGGCTAAGTTACCACGGGGCTTTGACATAAATACTTTGGGACCTCCATCCATCTACCCTCCATCTGTCTACTCTCACCATCAACAGTCACTTAACATAAATCCTGCTATTACTTCACAACAAACATCTAGTTATCACCCTTATCCTAACCTTGACAAGGGAAACCAACTGTCCACTAGTCCATTACAAGTCTCCACATCATATTCTAGTCCTTCACCTACCAATCCTATCCAACTCTACATGCCTTATCAACCATCTACCAACTCATGTCAAGTTTCTACATCATACCTTATTAATCTAGTCCAAGTCCCCATGCCATATCCTAGTCCTTCACATACTAGTCCAGTCCAAGTCCCGATGTCCTATCCTAGTTCTTCATCCATTAATCCTTTTCAAGTCACTCCCTCACAAGCTGCATTTAGTCATGAAAATTCTATCATTGTACAAAGTCAAATCCCATTTAAAAAACTTGAGGATACATGTCAAAATGAAAGCCCAAAGCATGACCTTATAATGTCACCCTCATGTCAAGAACAAGGTAGTCCATCCCATGACCTTATTTCCGATTGTATCATCCATGACAACCCCATCTTTGACCAAGACCCCATCATTGACCAAGAAGTCCAAATCCATGACAACCCCATCTTCGACCAAGACCCTACCATTGACAAAGAAGTCCAAAATGATCCACTCCTTGACCTTTACGCCATTCATAATCAAACACTTGCTGACCTTATACAAGCCTCGACTATTGACACTTCCCATGATGAGACACTTGCCTTCATGGGACACATAGATGATATTCCTCCAGAACAAGAATCTTCCACTAAAGACATGCTTGCATATGATCAAGTTATAGCTAAAATCATTGGACTCTATGACACTAAAAATAATGATGGCTTCAGCATTGCCTTGAAAGCACCAACAGAATCATTTGAACTTGACATGGCGCCTGATCAGACCAAAGATATTAGTCAAGAATATGTCCAACATAACAATGAAGCTAAGACACTTTATCAACTAGGGTCATCTATCTTTGTCAGAGCAGGCTTTCTTGTAGACGAAGATATTCCAAGTGGCAGTGTCTACATACATCATGATGGGTTAGCATCTTGCTTTCAAAACAATAAATACCCCATCGCAAACAAAATCTGTCAAAGCATGCATTATCAAGGCAAAGGACTAGGCATACTCGAGCAAGGCATTCAAGAACCAATACAACTTCAGAAAAATTACAAACATCAAGGTCTTGGCTATTCTTCAGTTGGAAAATCAAATGATGTCAGTGGAACCTCCTCGATGCTGGGGGAAACCTTGTCAGATACAAACGTCAAAATAGAGTCCATGAGAAATCCTTGTCATAAGATTGTTGCCAACACCCCATCCACCCACACCATAAACCATTATTCTCAACATCTTAAACCTTCCCTTTGGAACCAACAAAAACAAAAGTATTACAAAGTAAAAAATCAAATGTCAAAGGCCATCAAATCAGACAAAAAGACAAGTGGACAAATGAAATTAAAATGGATCCCAAAGAAAAGTGGATCAAGCAAAGAAAATATGTCAAAAGAAAAAGTTAATCAAAATGTGGAGCCGCAAGACAAGAGGACTCCCATATATAACACATGTCCACCTCCTTCAAAATGGTCATCAAGCAAGGCATCTAAAGGTGTTGGTTCCAAATTCCATCCCTCCAAAATCCATCATCCATCATATCGAGTTTGGAAAATAAAAAGTGATTCATCCAAACATCCAAAAAATCCATCCATGTCTACCATCATCCACCATAATCCTACATCTCGCCTAAAGTCCAAAAATCCCATGTCACAAATCCATCGCATCTTGGCAACAACTCTTTACCATAAGGACTCTCATGGCACTCTATTGCGATGTGCGTATTTTGATAAGGCCAACTTCTAGTATCAGAAAGGATCACAATGACATCGATCAGTTGTATACAAGTGCTATGATACTTGACAAGACAACTTCTTCAGCAAGGTCATTATTGGCATATCATGGCACCAATCTCTACATTGACACTGTCAGTGGAATCAGAATAGTTAGTGGTCATCAAAAGCATCCAAGCTATCCGCAAAATCAAAAATACAAAAGAATCAAGAAAATAGTAAAGAGAAAAATTTCATCCAATGGTGAAAACCTGGCAAACAGGCGCCCTGGATAAGTACCATGATGAAAACCTGGCAAACAGGTGTCATGTGTAAAATAAATCATCTATGTGGACTTTTACACTTGGGGGCAAGTCATCTCATCTCCTATGCCTTCCTCTTAACATTGGCATCCATCCATTTCATCCATATCATTTCCCTCCATTTTCCCACCTACCTTGGTCTTGGCATAAAATTGGCACACATAAATCATGCTTTGGGGAAAACTCTTGACATGTCAATCCTTTTGTCACAAACTATTTTGTCATTTCTATCATTATCCCTATACGACATAGTCCTCGAAAATCATATGACAATTCCTTGAGTCTCCTGTCTCTTGTCCTTTATCAAGGCCACCTATCAGTCTTTCATGTCTATCACCTATTTTGGCTTTCCCTTGTCAAATGGTCTAAGGATACTCCATCACTCCATCGTCCCAACCAAATCATTCCAAATGCAATGAGTTTCATCCATACAAGCACATTATCCAAAACATTACTTGAATTTGTTCCTGGCCTAGCTGCAAACCTCGATACCTTTGTCACATTATCGTCATACTCATGTTGTTTTGGGATGTGTCCTTCCCATGTCAAACAACGTTGTCATCACCTGTCAATTGGTATTCAACTTGACTAGGGGAAAACTTTTATCATGAGACTACAGTGGGTACCGCACGTGACCTAAAAATCAGAAAATGTCTTGAAAAAAGACCTAAAAATCAGAAAATGTCCTGAAAAAAAGACCTAAAAATCAGAAAATGTCCTGAAAAAAGACCTACAAATCAGAAAATGTCCTGAAAAAATACCTAAAATCAGAAAATGTCCTAAAAAAGACCTAAAAATCCAAAAATGTCCTGAAAAAAGACTTAAGAAACAAAAAAATGTCCTGAAAAAAGACCTAAAAATTGAAAAATGTCCTGGAGAAAACACAAAAATTCCAAAAAACAGAGTCATGTCAGTCAGCATAGTCACGCCAATTCAACTCTTGATTAGTCTTTGGTCGTGTCGAACTACGTTGTCTCTGCGCATTTGCTACGTAGGCAAGGCTCATCTTCGAGCCCCCGAGACATTAGGTCAGTCCAATTAGGTTTGTCAAAATAAATCATGACTCAATCTTTCATCAACAAGACAAAGTCTTTGGTTGTGTCAAACTACGAGGTCTCTGAGTGCATGACGTAGGCAAGGCCATCTGTCGATGGGCCCCCGATGCTGCACTAGGTCAGTCCATTAGGGTTCATTGCACAATTTTTGCACACACATGAAACAATCCTTAAACTTGAATGAACAATCTACCCAAGTGAACTTCGACAATCTGTCAGTGGAACATGACAATCATCTTGGCATATCAAAATTAGTCAATCTCAGTCAAACTTAGTCAAGCTAGTCAAATCTTGCTTACTCTTCAGATGTGTCCTTCTGAAGGGTAGCCCGTCATTTAATCATTCCCTAGGATGTGTCCTTCCTAGGCATCGTCATCATCATTCGACATTTTGAGCAATCGTCTTGGCATTTAAGGATCGCTCCTCTTGACATCAATGTTCTTTTAGATGTGTCCTTCTGAAGAACAACCTCTATCATTTATGCCTTAGGATGTGTCCTTCCTAAGCATCGTCACTGTCACTTGGAATTTTGAGGGATCCTCTTGAATTTTGGGGGTTTCTCCTCTTGACATCAACATTATTCAGGATGTGTCCTTCCTGAATTTGGCAATCTTCAACACTCATCATCTTGGCATCATCAAAACCTTGACACCCTGGCATCTCGAAATCAAACCAGACATCTTGACATTAAAACACTTGGAAAACACTTGGCACTTGTCTGTTGATTTTTCATCATGTTACTAGTTTTTCAGCGAGATCTCGACAACAGGATTTAGAGAAGCAGCGATGTATCATGAGGTTTGTTTTGTATTTTGACACTCATGTTACTAGTTTCTCAGGGATGTCCTGACTCTGGGATTTAGAAAAACAGCGATGTATCATGATGATGGATTTGACTTTATTTTGTCCTTTTTGGTAATCATGTTGCTAGTTTCTCGAGGATGTCCTGGAAACAGGATTTAGAGAAGCAACGACGTTTCATGATTTGTCTTTCTTGTCTTTTTCTGCTTGCGGTTGGTTATGGCAAAAAGACTGGGGCAAATGTGCCTTTTTGTATGAGTCATGATCATCCTTGTCTGCGACTGCTTATCTCACGTGATGGTACAACCTTGCACACCTTGGTCTACGTCATATCATGGTGTTTGTTGGCCATTACAATAATCTGCCCAATGATGATAAATATAAAAATGTAAGTATGAAAGTTGGTTCCCCTATCTTTTTTTCATCTAGCTTTCCATCTTCATCCTCCCTTCTCTTCCATGCTAATATCCATCCCCTTCCAAGCTAACATTTCTTCTATCTTTCATCTTCTAGTCTTCTCATCCATTTCGAGAGCACACCCGTGTTCTTGGAACCCATCTGTCCTCTCGAGGGGGCATACCGTAACCCTCCTCATCATTCTTCCTCATCTTACTTTATACTGGGGCATGACTTTGACTTGTTTTTCTTTGTCACAATGTGACAGGCTACATTATGACAAAGAGGGGCAAAATGTAGACACATAAAAATGTCCTAAGCCTTCGAGCGTCATTTTTCTTCATCCTCGTCCTTCGATAATTGAATAATTTTAGTTATTCAATTATGTTTGATTATATTCCTCTATTAATTAAATAATTTTTAATAATTATTTAATTAATTCACTTTCTAATATTTATTCTATCCCCGACCGATTAAATAAACTAATTGCGTCACTAATTTCTTCCTCTTCTTCAATAGTTAAATAAATTATTATTTATTTAATTATTTTGTCATCTTTCATCTATAGTTAAATAATTACCATTAATTATTTATCTATTCATGGTCCTTTAATTCTTCCATAGTTAAATAATTATTAAAATCATTTAACTATCCCATGCCACCTTCCCTATTAAATAATTAATCTAAATTAATTATTTAAGGTCTAATTTCTATCTCTCCATTTAATTAAATTAATAAATTTAATTAAATGCTCCTCTTTTCATTTTTTTCAAATAAATAATTTGAACAAATTATTTATTTTCCACTTGTCCATTTCCTCTATTTTCAAATAAATAATTTGAATAAATTATTTATTTTCCACTTGTCCATTTCCTCTATTTTCAAATAAATAATTTGAATAAATTATTTATTTTCCACTTGTCCATTTCCTCCATTTTTGGATAAATAATTTAAAATAAATTATTTATGCACCACTTGGTCAAAGATACCCTGTCATAATACCCTGTCATAACATTCATTTCCTGTCATAGCTTGCATGTCCCTGCATGTCCTTGCATGCCTATCCTAGCCTGCATGTCTGTCATGGCCTACATGTCTTTGCATGTCTTCCTGTCATGATTCCTCCAAGAATAGCATATTCTTGGTGCATCAATTATGGACCATTGATCTTGGCATCTTTTCTGAGGTTTAATCTCAACCATACATTTCGTAACATCCCTCTCATGCATTCCCATCCATTGATCTTGGAATCTTTCTAGAAGATTAATCTCAACCGTCCATTCGAATGGTTGTCTATAAAAGCAACCTTCCTTCTCCATTTTCAGGCTAACAGCTATTATTCTCCAACTTTCTACTTATCATTTGCAGGTATTTGCACAAGTCACACTACAAATTTGAGGGCATATTTGCAAAAGGAGAAATAGGAGAGCAAGAGAAGTGATTCAAGTTCAAGCATGGGGAGTATTTTAATTTAATGTTTTATTTTCCTTATGCTTACTTTGTTTTCTCTTGTTTGGATGTGGTTTAATAGTGTAGGAGTGTTGGCTGTCACTTTACCTATTCTATTTGATTCTCTAACCCCATCTTACAAAAAGCATAATTAATTATTTAATTGGAAAAAAATTACAAAAAAAATGCATCACATCGGGACATGAGTCATCTACTTATATGTACAATCTTATAAAAAAATATTATCATTTTATTATGGTTAGGGTGGTCAGACAGACACCTACTTCTTATTTTTTCCCTAAAATTTAAGTACTACTACAATGAAATTTCAAATTTTCACCAAATAGATTTTTTTTTTTAAACAAACGTAGTATTTTAGAAACTACATTCAATTTCCTATAGATTCTATTGTTACATATTTTTGAAATAATATAGATAACTTATTCAAATTTTTACGTCAAGTTTCCTAACTCTGATTTTTCTAAATTTTTTGCCACTTAAGGGCCTATTTTTTCCATGATGATCTTGAACACACCCTTCTAGAATTCCACCTAGGAAACTAACTCCTAAATAAATTGATTAATGATGTGAATACGTCCTTACTAAGAACTAGTTAGGAAATAACCCCATTCACACTAACATAATTTACGAGAAGGAAAAGCTAACTATTCTTCATGAAGTAAAATAATGGATGCCTTATCTAATGGGTAGAGACTTCAAGGTTAAGACAAATCATGATAGCCTCAAATTTTTTTTGGAAAAAAGACTATCTTCTGGAGAGCAACAAAAATGGGTCACTAATATTTTGGGATATAATTTTGAGATTGTATATATAAGATAGGGAATGAAAATTTTATGGAGATGGCACACTATCGAGGAAGGATGAGAAGAATGAAGCTTTAGTGTGTGCCATTTAAATATTACAAAAATATTTTGTAGTAGAAGCCAAAGAAAGGTGGTAGAATGATGTTGCGACAAGTAATCTCATTCAATAATTACAAAGTGATCCTAGTAGTTCAAATAAGTTTTGTTGGAAGGAAGATACTTTTTGGTATAAAGAGTGATTGTATCTTTGCAAGAATTCCTCTCTCAAATAAAATATTCTCACAGAGCTTCATGAGTCTCCAATTGTTGGCCATTTAAGATTATTGAAGACATATCATCACGTCAAGAAATAATTCTTTTAGGAAAGGATAAAAGGGGATGCTAAAAAATTTATGGTTGAATGTTTGGTTTAACAAAGAAATAGAGGGGAGACAATTAAGACACTTGGTATCTTGCAACTCTTAGCTATTCCTAGCCAACGTTGGGAAGAGGCCTCCATGGACATAATCATAGGAGTTCCAAGATCTAATGGTAAGAATGTCATCATGGTAGTAGTGGATTGCCTCACTAAATATGAACATTTTATTGCATTATCACATCCTTTTACAAAAATTATAGTGGAAAAATCATTTTTGGAGAATATTCAAAAGCTACATGGAATACCTTTAAAGGTTATTGTTAGTGATCGTGATCCTATCTTTAGTAGTAACTTTTGGACATATTTATTCTCATATTTGGGTACTCAATTGGCTCATATTTCTTCATACCATCCTCAATTTTATTGTAAAATAGAGGTTGTCAATAAGTGTTTGGAAGGATATTTACGTTGTTTTACTTTAGATAAATAGTCTTAATGGGTAGATTGGCTACCACTAGCAGAATGGTGGTATAATACTTCCTTCTATAGTTCATTAGATATGTTTCTATTTATGGAATTGTATGGATATCATCCTCATTCCGTCATAATATCATTGAGGGTGTCACCAAGATTTCATACTATGGATGATCACATGTTTCATGAACAAGTACTTTCAAGACTTAAAGAGAATCTAGCCATGGCACAAAATTGAATGAAGCAACAAGCGAAACAACACCATAGTGAAGGAATTTTTGAAGTTGTGGATTGGGTTTTCTTGAGATTTTAGTCCTACAAGAAAATGCCACTAAAGCAATGATCTAATAATAACAAGTTGTTTCTAAAATATTATAGCCCATATAAAATCATGAAAAAGATAGGTAGTGTTTCCTACAAGCTTGAATTGGAATCATCAACAAATACACATATAGTTATTCATGTTTCTTGTTTGAAGAAGGTAATTGGGAATAATATCCCTACTCAGACAATATTACTCGAGCTCAATGAAGAA
This sequence comes from Sequoia sempervirens, assembly GCA_007258455.2. Classification (NCBI taxonomy): domain Eukaryota; kingdom Viridiplantae; phylum Streptophyta; class Pinopsida; order Cupressales; family Cupressaceae; genus Sequoia; species Sequoia sempervirens. The sequence goes on along the minus strand of VDFB02026320.1, from coordinate 135,927,521 downwards.
GTCTGAAGAATCATATTGGAACCAACATTTATTCTTCAAAAACATACAAAGAAGCGAAGGACCAAAAAACTCACTCAATATCTCATCCAATGGAAGAATTTACTAATTGAATATGACACATGGGAGGATGAGGAGTTCATTCAAAAGCATCCAAAATTTCTTACCATTGAGGGAAATGCTTCTTTGAAGAGGGGGGAATGCTACGCCCTCAATATTAGAGTACTTTGGGTTATGAATAGTCAACTTGTGGCTATCTTAACTCTTAATTAAGTCATATTTTCATTATTATATTATTATTTAGTTAATTAGGTCAACCTAGGGCTTATATAGGGTTATCTCTTAAGTCGGACTAGGTGATATCCTAGACATAAATAAGGTTATATAGGAGGTCTAGTGAGTCTTATTTTATCATCATATTGTAAATTGTGTTCTCATTGGAGATATTTGGAGGTTTTCCCCCTCCAAGTGACTTATTATTCTCAATTATTATCAAGTATTTCAAACATATTTTCTATCATATTCTTCATATAATGGTACCCTATCAAAATGTAAATATTTTGATATATCCAACTTAGTTATAAATGAGGATCACTTCATAGCAAACAAGTGTCATCTGTAAATAGATTGTCTACATAATTTACACTTGGGGGAAAGCTATCTCATTTATTCCCATAGTATCTTCCTTTTCATCCTAATCCATCATCTCTATCTCTCCTTGCTATCATCCCCCATCATCGATCCTATTTAATGTTGATCATGACAAGGACTTTGATCTTGATAAGGATTGATGTATAATTTTTCTACATGCTTTGATCAATGCTTGAATTAGTACATCCTTTTGCAAAAAATCCTCTACCCATATTTTTATCTCTTATTCCATACCTTTTATCCCTTTATTCCAACATCTTGAACAACATTTGCAAACCAGGGGCATGGTTTCCTTTGTGACATAGTTGTTGGAGGTCACACCCTTCCTCTCTATCCACTACCATTAATCCTTTTACCCATTCATATTTCTATCCATTATTGGTAATTAATTAACCCACTAATCTATGTTTCCATCCACCATCAATAATACTTTAGTCCATCCATCAAATTCATTAAACACCTTATCTTATATCAACCTATCTCATATCCTTGTTATAGACTTGGTGCTCTCTTGTTATTATTTATCATAGAGAGAAAATAATATAATAAAAAATCAATCTAATAGTAATCCAATGCAATCATCCCAATAAATCCAATACAATCCTAAAAAATAATCCACCACAATCAATCCATATCTACACATCTTACCAAGAAATGTAGCCGATCATCCTGAAAGCATTGAATGGTTTTGTTCCTAGCCTTGTTGTAAAACTTTAATCAATTTACTCCAATCAACCATCATCATTGGGATATTTCATTTGCAATCCTTGTGTTTTTCTTGGGATATATTGATCCCAAATCAACAATAGCATCCTCGCATTGTTCTTGACATATATCATTCCCACATCATTAACACTATGATTATCATCAATATATCAATCATTTATTTTCATCTTGACTAAGGGAAAAATTGTGTTTGAATTTGTATCATGTTTATATTCTTTCTTTCTTTTCTTGTGTGTGTTATATTATTTTGTCATGCAAGTCCATCAGTCCTTGTAACAAACTTACCACAACAACATCATGGTCTTTTATATTATGGTGCCATCAAATTATGTTTTCTTGTGACCTTCAATCTTTATGAATTTGACACATTTTCATCATGGTCTTTATATCATGGTACACAATTTTAGGTGCTATATCAAAAATTGAAGGTTGCTCAAACCGATTCAACATGATTATCCTTTCCTACCTCCTTTGCATCTAATCCCCTTTTCTCATAATTTATTTCCATCCATTTTGAAAGCCTACCCATGTCATTCATACCTATCTATCCTAAAGAGGGGGCATTATCCCATCCTTATTTTTATAAACCCCATCATTTTTTCCATCTCATTCCACATCTATATTTTCATTCTTATTTGAAATAAAATTTCTTCTTTCAGTCATAATATCATCTCAAAGAGGGAAAAAAATTAGACATCTAAATATATCCATGTATTAATCCTATCCTATATCGTAATTAAAGCCATTTTCTCTAAGTCCTCAATCATTTTCCTAAGTACTAATTCCTAGTTCATGTCTCATTTCCACATGATTTAATTAAATTTAATTAATTATATATATATATATATATATATATCATTCCTCACCACTCATCTCATATCCATCTCTCAAAAATCAATAAATTAGTTTTTTAAATATCAATTTATCTCCTCCCTCCATCTCTTAACTACCCAACAAACTTGACCTAAGCCATCCATCTCTCTTCAAATCTCAACTATTGATCTACATCTTTTCAATCTTATAAATCTACCTTCTCATGATCCATTTTGAGAGGAGGGTCCTAAATTATTTCAATGTCATGTTGTTGGTTTGAGAAACCACATCCCTATCATTTTGAGCATATCCTCCTGTAGAAGTGGACCAGGAATTGAAATTTAGGTAAATTTGTTTTGGTTTATTCATCATGCTTTCAATTTCTTCGTCTAACTTCAAGGTTGCATTAAATTTATATTGAAGGGTTTAAATATTGCACATTCCAAGTATATCATTACATGTTTTGTGATTCCTTGGGCATTAATGAGTGTAGTGTGGATTGCTTGATGCCACTTTTGCATCATGAAAATTTGTTATTCTTTTTTTAACCATTAATTTCTTAGGTGCAAGTTTGGGGAATTACAATATAGTTGAAAGTATTAACTATACTTTAACATCTCCATTCAAATTGGGAGCTCCATTTTGAATGGAGATGGAATGGATGGTGAATATGTTGTTGTGGATGACAATCTTGCTTCCTTGGATCTTGGTGTTTTACCTAGGTCTTGTTTGTTGATGGTGGTAGTTGTTTCAGGTTGCAGCTTGGTGTTTTATCTAGTATATTTTGGAAGCCCTTTCCATCATTTCTTCTTGGTTCTTGGTCTCTTGGCGGGTAGGGATTGTTGTTGGTTCATCTTTTTTGGAGCTTTTGGCTTTCCTTTTCCCTATGCAGGGTTTGGTGGGCATTCATTATTTTGGTGTTAGCCCTTTGCTATACCCCTATCCATTTGAGGAGGTTTTGGGTGCTTCTAGCTTCATGTCTTTTAATTTTGACATTGTTGTTGTCAAAACTTGGTGGGTAGTGGCTCCCCTTGCTACTATTTTCTTGTTGCCCTCGAGAGGGTGTTTGTTGCTGATATTTGCTTGGCTACCCACGGGAGGGTGGTTGTTGTTGTTTTCTTGGTTGCCTATGGGAAAGTATTTGTTACTTTAGGGTTGAATTATGTCTCCATTCTTTGGATTGGGGATGTGGTTTTGGTGTGTGATGAGATGCAGTAGATTTGTTGTTTTCTCAAAATTGGTCTCTCAAATTTAGATGGGAATAATTATTCCTAACTGATTTTTTTTTTCTGGTTTTTTTTTGGGCACTGTGCAACGTATTATTTGAAAACCCAACTTTCTTTAGTTATTTTGGAAGTTTTTTCTTCCAAGTTCAAGTTACTTTTTTTTTTTAGACTGCAGGAATCGGGTAGCACGACCCCCTATAAACTGCAGTGCGCCTGGTAAACTTTTTAACGTGACCGGCGGAACTGGCGCGACACGCCCTCCGGTACCACGGGACGGGGGAGACTAGAACTCGTGACCAACAGAGCCGCAATGGAATTACTTAGCCAACCGAGCTAGGGCCCCCGCCCTAAGTTCAAGTTACTTTGGACCCCCTTTTGGAATTTTAATTCTTTGAAGATGATGGGGTTTGCTTTCTCTTGTTTGATGTGGTTGGTTGGGATGGGCTTTTTTTTATTGAAAACCTAGATGATTTTTCATTTTAAAGGAGTTGTTGCTACCTTGTTTACTAGTTGGTTTACCCTTTTCCAGGTCACACGACTTCCTATTTAGGTGGAGTTACTTCCTTTTGAGGTGGAGCATGTGCCTGTGTGTGGTTGGGGGTTTACTTCTACTCCTATTGTTTCTCTCTCCAGTATTTTTGGTTTTTATTCTATTAAGGTAGATAATTGTTTTGTTGGTGGGGATTGGTGAAGGTTTAAGGGGACTCTTGTATCTGGAATTTGTATTGGAAAAGGTGTAAGGGGACTTTTGATACAAATACTAGAATGTATCTTCTTCATTGAGCCCCCTTACACATTCTAGTATCTGTATTTTTTGAAGCACTCTTGATATTAGAATGTAAGGGAACAATAAAAAGATACATTATGGTATCTGTATTTTTTGAAGCACTTGTAATGTTATGATCTAGTTGTAGGCTTGTGCTTGTTTTTTAACCTTGCTTTGAATCTACCTTTGTTGTGCAAATTTTTTGTTGTTAATTGGCTATTGTTTGTCTTTGTTTTATCTCTGATAGCATTCCATTTAGCTTGGGTTTCAAGTCCCTTCAAAACCTACTTGTAAATGGTTTCAAGTCCATTCAAAACTCGTTTTACCCCTAATCAAAAACTATACTTTCATTATTTTTCTTCCTACGAAATTTTAAAGTTTAAACATTTTCCAATAAGTTAACAATTAGCTAATCAAGCCAATGACTTTCCAAAATAAAATTCTTATTGTTGAAAGTATTAATTATTAATTAATTACTATTAGCTATACATTTGTTTATTTTTCTTCATACTAATGATTAGATTTTAATCATTTTCTATCAAATTAGCAATCAATTGATGAAGTAAATGGATCTTTGTAAAATAATTCTTATAGTTGAAAGTATGAACTACTAACTATACATTTATTCATTTTCTTCCTAAAATAAATTTTAAATAGTCTTTGATAAATAATCAATCAATTGATTGAGTAAATGGCTCCCTCAAAAATTATTCTTATAGTTTAAAAAATATTAACTATTAGCTCTATATTCATTTATTTTTATTCCTACAAAAGATTAAGGTGTAACATTCTTTGACCCATTAGCTGATCATTAAATGGCTACCCCAGAAATAATTCTTACTAAAGTGCTATGAATATTATTATATATCATTTAAATATATTATTTGCTAGAATTAAAATTATAAACATATATTATTCTTGCTCATTAGTTTACACATATTAGTTTAGTTTTTTGTTCTAGATTTCCTGTGTTCCATTTTTATATTTTACAATTAAATAGATAGACATTTGCAATTCTAGGGTAATTTTGTCCAAAAATAAAATTATACATCTATATATAAATATGATAAAGTAGGGAATGTTAAATGACATCCATTGAGAATTAGTTTTGGAAAAAAAATCATTAACCCAGATTTAGAAAAAGATTAAATTTAGATTTATTTTTTGTTTTCCTTTCTCACATTTTCTTCACCCTATGTCCAAGATTTATGGCATCTTCTCTTATCTACTATTGCATCAGTAAAGTATGTTTTGATTTTAGGTAACATGTGCACCTATCTTTCTTATATTGTAAGAGAGTAATTGTCATAACCCAATTTTTATTGCATTTAAATTATAATAAGATAAATTGAATTATTGAGGAAATTCAATATGTTGAATGAAAATTTTGATATTTTTGAAATGTTTGAAAGAAGTTGATCATCTTTTGACCATGTGATCTTATGAACTATCTCATACTTTATCATGATCAAACATTACTGATGAACTGTGTAAGTGCAAGTGTGTGCAAATGTAGGGTAATAGGTTGAAGAATGAGAACACAGTTGAAGTAGGATCGTTTAGCTGGATTGAACAGTAAGCTTGTTGGAATTTGGATGAACACACTACAAAACAACATGATAGATTGCAGTTAAACTTTCATATAGAAAATTATATATTGACTTGATTCAGAATGATTCAATGTTTGAAAAGAATAGGCTTGTGGTATGAAATACACGTGACTTCTCATTCAATTTTTTTATTTTGATCATATGTTTTCAACATAAAAAAGAGAATGATAGCATGATTAAACATATTTGTATGTAATTAAAAAGGCATGCTTGAAGGATAAGAAAACTACTTCTTTTGAAAACAATTATTTGAATAAAATAAAAGTTTATTCCTTTCTTGGAAGTGATTATATATATATAAAGCTCGAATATGGGATCAAAATTATCAAAACCTTGTTAAATTCAAATAATATTTAAATTAAGACATAATGAAATAGTGGCCTGCATTCAAATTTAAGGCTAAAATATGCAAATGTGTATAGTGGGGCAGCCAAATTAATGTTAATTATGAATGAAATGATCCCATAATGTTGAAAATAGGTAAAGAAAACATGCATTTTCCATTTTGGTAACACAAAAATATTGGGAAGAAATTGGCAGGGGTCTAGTAATGACGACAAGAAATAAGGAAAAAGCAAGCTAGTGAATCGAATACTTTGGAAAAGACGAAAAAAGTCGAGGAAAATCCATTCAAACAAAGGTAAAAATTGTTGTTTCATATTGTTTATGCTTGAATTTTGCATTCAAAAACTATTTGAAACTTTGATTTCCCTTATTTTTTTGTCGATTTCATTCAAGTTGATGGAAAAACAATAGATGCCCATTTTCTGCAAGTGTATTTTCTTTTAGAACTAGGACATTTAAATTTGAAATTGACCATTTTCTTGGTTTATGTTGCTTGTAACATTTGTTAACAATTACATGGTTAGTCAAATGAATTTTGATTGCTTGAATTTATATTTTTTATCAAACAATTTAAAAATAGTAATCGTTTTCCTTTAAGGGTGATTAGGTGAAAAATAGGGTAGACCCAAATGCATGAACTAGAGGATCTACCCAATAATTTTTTCACACTAATTCACTACAAAAAGATGTAATTATGAGAGACAAAAGATGTAAATAACAATTAGAAATTATACCTAATTGTTATAGCAACTATGGGGGATGTTTTTAGAGCATAAAAGTTATGTACCTGGCCAAAAAGTTGTTTTTGAGCGATAGAGGAATCATTCACCTTTAGTGGCGAATGGGTCCTTTTAGGGTCTCGTTCCTCGAGTTTGCACTCTAAAATTCCCTGTTATCAAGTTCTGGAAGTCTATATGCAATTCTACAGAGCTCTTTCCGTGATCTTGCACTTTGAATGACAACTTTTGTAACTTTACAACCTTGATAATTATTCTCCAAATCTTTCTCTTCAACCTGTAAATCTATAATCACACATCAAGGGTAGAAAAACTTGTTTTTTGTTAGTGAATGAGGGTTTTCTTCAATCAAACCCCTTGTAGGTAATCAAACCAAATGATGAAATGAAGCATGAAATATGGAATTTGTAAATGATGTCACCTTGGATGATGTCTTGTGAAATAAATCTATAAAACTAACATGTACTGGCCATGAAGAATGTAGATCTTGGATGTGAAATGATGCTTGTAAATAGATCCTCAATCCAACATTAGCTATCTTAGCTCAACCACATGCATGAATGCATTAAACCCTTGTCATGATGAATTGATCTTGAATTGTTGCAATAAACTCTTGAAATTCCTTATGAATGCTCTTGAAATGCTCTATAACGCTCTCATAAAATTTCTAGGATGTCTCATAAACTTGCTTAGATCTTGTTAGTAGAAAAAATGTGAATTGACCCCTTATTTATAATAAATTAGGAGATAACCCTGAAATTCAAAGAATTAAGGCTAACACCAAATCTGGGAAGGAACATTATTAAATTCTAGCCATAATGAAATTTAGAAAGGGGGGTCTCATTAAGGGAGGACCCACTCGCCATCTTGGGTGAATGGGTCCTAGCTCAGTTTACTAGGACCTAACCTCATGGGATTGAAAGAGGGTTAAAAACCCATTCTGGATCAGCTGATAAAGGTGGGTCTCATTAAGGGAGGACCCACTCACCATCTTGGGTGAATGGGTCCTAGCTCAGTTTACTACGACCTAACCTCATGGGATTGAAAGAGGGTTAAAAACCCATTTTGGATCAACTAATAAAGGGGGATCCTATTAAGGGAGGACCCATTTACCATCAAGGGTGCATGGGTCTTGGCTCAGCTTACCAGGACCAAACTTTTCTGGGCAATGAAATATTTTGTTAATTAAATTATAAGCATCGGGATAGATCTTTGAGAGGTGTCAAAATTAATGCCTAAATTTGAATTAAAGGGATTTAATTACTCTAATTACCCTCAATTAATTAATGACCACCTAGATAAATGTAAAATTTCTTTATAAAACTTAAACAAGGTACGCATTATGTGAATTTTATTCAGAAAGGAGCCCATTAGGCTTAATTAAGCAAATACATCCTAGAAAAGTGTGAAAGTGTGTTGCAACACTTTACAACAGCCTTGGAAAGGATCAATTAAGGCATGTTTTAGTTAAATAAAGGTCCTAGAATAGTGTGAATGTGTACAACACATTAGAAAACCACTCCAAGACATCATTAGTTCAATTTTAATGTCAATTATCAAACCAAGTAAGGAAAAAGGCTACTTTTTCCATTACTACATTTTTCCCCCACTTTAGTGAGAGGATGAACCCATGTCAAACTCACACTAAAGTAGACATCCAAGACACTTAAGTATGCAACAATAACAAAGATACATGATCATACCCTCTCAAAGGCCAAGAAAAATAAACAAAAACAAAGTATCAAGAACAATCGTTCTAACGTGATGCAGAATGGGGTTGTTTGTCCATAACATGTGTTGTTCACTCTGGGGTAGTGGAACCTCAGTCTATCCACTAGGTGAGTTGTCCCAACAAAGTGGTTTAGTGAGAAATTCATGTCAATGTTTCAACTTCCCACTGTATAATGAGAAAGTCATGCCAGTGTATTTGCTTCCCATCATACTAACCGTACCAAATTTATCCTCATGATAACTTTAATAAGGCACCACCATGTAAATTATTTTTTTAAATGCTTTTGAATATCTTGTAAATATTTTGTTAATGGGGATTTTTCTTTGTTTGTGTAATGGTCTTCCTCTTAGGGAGCATTGTGCCTAATGTCTCCAAGAGAGGATAAGTCAAAAGTGTCATATTGTTGCCCATGGGATGCCTCATTCACATCATGCCATGAATATAGATCATACACTATTGGAAAACATCAAACCCAATGACACCACCAAGAATAGGACACATCACAAGAAAAGAGAAAAATAACACCATGAATTTTTTTCCAAAAGATGTCATTGATGTATCCCCCCTTTAAAGTAGTTTCTACACCATCACTGTGAGCAATTGATTTAAAGTAGTTAATGTATTTGTCCTAAGACATGAGATATTTCCTCATAAAACCCTATGCCAAGTCATATGTTTCCGAAATAAGCTATGTCATGAAGTAAGAAGGAAGGGTTTCCCCCAAAAAATACATAAGGGATCTATGGATTTGGGGTCAATATGTCTTTGCTGCAATGTTGTCATAGAGCATGAAACTGTCATCATTTCCCAAATACACATAGAACTGGAAGAATGACACAAAGAGAGAAAAAAAAAAGAAAAATCCTTTCAGGTCAACATGGAAGAAATATGGATGTCTTGATGCCTTGCATCATCCCCAAATGGAAAACACATGATAGATGAAAAAGATAAATAAAAATATTTTGGGTCAACATGGAAGAGAAATAAATTTCTTGACACCTTGCATCATTCACAAAAGGAAAACACAAGAAAAATGAAAAATGATTATGAAATAGAGAAGAAGGAAGGTACATATAGAAGAATGCACAAAAGAGAGAAAAATCAAATGAAATGTCATAGGGGATCACATTACACACATGCAATCACAAAGAAAAATTAAAAAGAACAAGACTAGTAAGGCACATGCAAGTCAACCTAAAGTAGGTCGTCCACCTCCCAATCTCGGTCGGTATAAACAAAAGGTGGGCAACTAGCCAAAGGGACAACATAAAGTGTTGAACTAGGACACGCACCAAGTTCAACACTCTTTTTTAGGAGATTTGTCATTTAAGTTCATGGAAGAAGAAAACAATGTATTCAACTCATCATGCACTTGTTCATCAATTTTTGCAATGTCAATTTCATCATCTAAGTTAATCACAAGAGGAGGTCGAATAATAATGTCCATGCAATGTTCTTTTTTATGTTGCATAAAGGGTTGAGATTCATCATGCATTGCATCAAGTAGGTTTGTATTATGATTTTCTATGTTATGGTTGTTTTCTTGAGTTTGAAATCTATGAGAAATAGAACGAAGTCTATGTCTACACTCTCTAGCACTTCAATTTATTTTTGTGTAAGAGAAGGTTTTTCAATCATAGGTTCCTTCTCTTCCTTGGGAGGACTAGAAGAAACAAGAAGTTTCTCAACCACTTTCTATTTGAATTTGTAAACTTGTTTGACTCTAGGAGGGACAATGGGCTTGTTTTTACTATCTCGTGGTCTCTTAAGGGAAATTGCAGGAGATTGTTCTTATATGGTCAGAAGTGTTTTCAGTTCAATCATTGTCTCATCAAGGATGCTTGGTTTGGTCATAGGTTGAGGCATGTTACAAAGGGATAGTTCCACTATTTTCTTTTCCTTGAATTTTTGATATGATTTGAAAAATAAATCTTCATGAGGCTTGATAGGCTCCATAGGCTCGGGCCAAAAGTATTCTAGTGAAAAATTCTCTTTGTCGAGGTATAATGTAATCTAATATGATGCACAATGAAGATGTCATTGCCAAATGGAAACTTTATACTTTTATTCACAACCAAACAGATGAAATTCATGGAGAGAATTGATGCAGAGCATCTACAAACCTCAAGGGTTCTTAAAACCCAAACTACAAACTTTGAAGAGGCCAACTAAACTTTCAACAAAAATTCCTTATTTTACACTTGATTCCTCATTGCTACAAGGAACCAAATCAACAAATCAGGTTACCAAACTCACCACAAACCCTAAAAACACCTTGAACATCATTATCTTGACTGAAAAAAAGAAAATGAATTCACTTATACCACTATTTTATCAAACTTTCAATTACTTGCACCCATGGCACCAATTCCTAGTAGTAGTCCATCATTCTTAAATTAGACAACTTTTTATTGTGATGGAGATTCACTAAGATAAACATAGTCTCAAGGACCCATTTGGGCCTACTTTAACATAATTTATGGGTAGGTATTTTTGTTTTGAAAAATATATGAGAACAATTGACTATCCATAGCCAAAAGAGCCTCGATTAGGCTTAAATTTCAAAGCAACTATCCTTAAAACTTGTTGCACTTCTAATTTTTTGTTGGTCAGCCACTAATTAGGTCTAAAACCACTAAATCAACCATATCCTTAAGGAAAATCACTCACTAAAATAGTAAACCAAGAAACCCTTACCTAAAGCTTGAACTAGGCTTCCTTCAATGAGGGTTTGATGAAAATTTGTGTTCCAAACCTCCATAGACCTTTCCACAGCCTCAAACATATGAGAATAGGTTTGTACATGGATACATCAATTTCATAAAGGAAAACACAAAATTTTCTAATTTTTTGTGAGGGAAACAACTATAGGTCTAAACTTTTCACTTGGACCCTGCATCTGCACACATACACACACAAACTCAACAAAATCTATTTATGATGGAAGGCCCTGGAAGTTTGACAGGTCAACAATTTATGATGGAAGAGCTAACACTTACACCATTGAGAAGGATTGAAAGTCTTTCAGGTTAACACCATTGCAAGAGAGTGATTAAGCAAAAGGAAAGACAACAAGAGTGATCATGATTGGAAAGAAGGAGTTCATGAGGATTGAGGAAGACAAGAAGATATGGTATGCAATCACTTCAAGACCTAACGGTCTTGAGACAACAGATTGGAAAGGTAATCTGATTTTGTAGAGAAAAGAAGTTGATAAGTTGATGTTCAAGTCTGAGGCAAAGAAGAATGAAGGTGAATTGCTTGTGGAGAAGAAATGGGAGCATTATGAGATAGTGATCGGGATAGTGGTTTGTCCTTTGAGAATAAAAGAAGTGAAGGGGTAGTTTGAAACTGTCAAAAAAAATATTTTTGGAATTGATAAAACAAAGTATTTGAGCATAGTAATGAAAGCAAGAGATGAACTGAAATAGGATGAAAGGCAAGGACCGATAGGTGAATGTGAATGTGCAGTAGGAGTAAAGAGAGGGGAAGTTGCAAGATTGTAAAAGTTGCAAAAATGCACTTGTAAGGAATCCCAATGGTCATGTTAGTTCAAAGGTTGGTTTAGGTGGTTTTCTAGTTTTTTTTTGGGTGGGAAATGTTTAAATATGTTAAAGACATCAATGTAAAACTCTCTCCAATTATTGAAGTGAAAAACAATACAAATTAGCCCTATTTTCTACAAATTCTCTATAATTTCACTACTTCTTAGACCTGTACGGCCCCAAATAGAAGTAGTGTGTTCTAAAATTTGTTGGAATTGTTGAAGATAGGTGTGCACAACATTTTATTTTTTGTTTAAAATTTTATCATTGAATTTGGTGATAATTTGAATCAGATTTCTGGAACAACCTGTGTATACCCTATTAAGGGTTTGAAAGACCTTAAAATGTATTGAAGGGCCATTCCACTGATTGTACCCTCTATGACTGAGTGGAATGGGGCCTATATAGTAATAATTAGGCATGTGCAAGGTTGTGAGAGTAGGGGAGGACATTTGAGGGTCTAGGCTTGATGCCCTAGTTAATAATTTTGTGTATTTTGGATTGAAAATGGTGATTTAGGGTGTGTGTTTAGTGAAACAGTGTTTCCAAAGGCTAGGTAATGGATTTTTGAGAAAGTGCATGTATAATTTAGTGTGATTGAAGTAGTGGCAGGTTGTGAGAAGGTTTGGAGCATTGGTTTGCAATAACCCTCCTTGTTCCTAGCCTAAAAGGCTCTAAAGATAGGGTTTGGTGGATCAAAGCGTTAGGGGGTGTTCTAATTATTATAAGTTGGTCATTTGATGGTTTTGAGACTTGAAATTTTTTTTTCAATATTTATTTGGATTTGATTCAAGGTTAATAGGGGTTTTCCTTTGTAAAAGAGACCTAATTTGGGGTTTGGGTCAGCATAGAGGCCTATTTTTGGAGGATTTGGTCCAAAGGGACCTATTAAATTTTTGAGTTATGTTTTGTGAGAGAATAATGGGGGTCTAAAAAAAGTGAGGATCTTGATGACTGAGGGTCTTCTCTAAAATATATTTGTGAAAACATCAATTTGGAGACCTACAAGGAAACTAAATTAAAATAGTGAAGAGTTGATGAAATAGAGTTATAAGGGAAAAAAGGTTGGGTTGGGTTTGTAATTGGTTTACCTCCCCTGTATTGCATCAAGCAGCCATGGATAGCATAGCTTCACATGAAATTGGTCCAATTGTGGGATGATGGAGAATGATACTATTAATGTTTTTGGTTCCACGTTTAAAGGAAGATCTATCGAGCCTATCATAGGGCAAGCAAATTCGTTGTGTCTTGATCCATGATTTTTGGTTATCATATGTTTCTTGATATAGCTCATGCACATATATATAAGAATTCTTCTGTGATCACATTCTCTCCACAAATGACATCAATCAATATCCCATTAGTGGGATTATTATTGATTCGGCCAACTATGTAAAGATGACCATCAAGTGCACATTTAGGTATATCATTTTGTGAGAAAGCAATGTTAAGAGGTCTAATCAAGCCCTTATGAGGTTTAGCTTGGATAAATGATATCACTTCATTTGTGGGATATTTTTCAATGGTATTCATATTTTCATCATTTGTGTCAACATTCATCACATCAATCTTTGTTTCACTAGATTTGACAATTGAAATATTGTTCTTAGGCATGGGATTTGTAAAGATTTGCAAATTTTGATTAGGAAGGGCTACAAATTTATTACCTTGATCATTCACACCTATGATTTGTAAATGATTAGAATCAATGAGGTATTGCACAATATGTTTTAGATGATTACAGTATTTTGTGCTATGTCCATTTGTTTGATGGTAATGAAAATAAGCATTTTTTTGAAAGCCTTTAGGTAATAGTATAGTAGGATCATGTCTCTGGTAGGAGGTAAGGTGAGCATGTTTTTTTCAATAAGCTACAACATGATATTGTGAAGGGTATCGGGTAAAGGAGTGAATTCTCTCTCCCTATCCCCAAAAGGAGTTTTCATTTTTATAGCAGCCACTTGATTATTGTTTTTTTGACTTGTCTGTGGAGGATTTAAGTGTAAAAAGCCCTTATTTTTTTCTTGAAGGGTATATAAGTGTTTTGAGTTGTGGATTTAGACTTTTTAGGATGACTAGGGGGATTTTTCACATCACGACTGCCAGTCGAGTTTTGATGGTCATGAAGGGTTGTGCATAACTGTGTGAAGGATGGAAACCTCAACATTTCAATTTTTTGTTGGATTTTATCTTGTAAGTTGGCAATGAACATTCTTTGAAGGTCAGCATCAGGAATTTTAATGTTCACTTGTGAATAAAGTGTTTGATATCTTCCTATGAAATCAGTCACTTTCTCATCATCTTTTTTCTTGCATGTCATTAAATTAGCAAGGGTCATCTTGGGACACATGTGAATATGGAAGTGGTTGTAAAAGGCATCAATGAATTCATTGAATGAACCAATTGAATTGTTCAATAAAGAGGAAAACCATTCTAGAGTAGTATCCTTTGAGGATCTAAGGAATAACTTAGCCAACAGTTTGTCCTCAAAGATGAAATCACTACACAAGGTTGTGAAGGTGGAAACATGGTTTACAAGATCTCATTTCCCACCATATTTCTCAAAGCAAGGGACCTCTATACCCTATGGAATTTGTGCTCTTAATATGTCGAGGGAAAATGGGGTGGACTTGATGTATTGCAAAGGTTGACCATTATTGTTATGTTGTAATGTTGCCACTTGTTGTTGAAGTGATGTCATGGTTTGCAAAAGTGAATTAATGAGAGGTTCATTTTGGTTATAAGGTTGAGGGTAATAAGGTGGTGTAGTGTATGTATGTAGAGGGCTAGTGAATTATAGGTTATTGAAGGTGGATTATTGAGGTATTATTATGTTTGAAGCATTTCCTACAGGAATACCTATGGAAGTGTATACAGTGCTAATAGGTATGACTGTTGTGGTTGATTGAATGGTAGTTGTGGGTTGAAATGTTGTTGTAGGTTGGACGGTTTTTGTAGTTTGGAATGTTGTTGTAGGTTGTGTATGGGTGTATGTAGGAATGGATATTGGTATCGTGGAGGATGGCATTGGAATTCCACCTTGAATTTGAGTAGACCCCAAAGCTTGAGTAGAAGTGGTAATGGTAGGGACAGTGTTGGTAATGTTAGGGACATTGGTTGTAGGAGGTGAAGTCATGGGAAATGAAGTATGCAAACTATGAGCCATGGAGGGTTGATTCTCAACACTATTAGAAAGAGAGTTAGGAAACCCAAGATCCACGATGAGTGAGATATCATGGGATGACATGAACCTCAAACAACATCTTATAATAGTACTGTGAATAGCACACCAAGTTGTAAAGCTCATGCAAGTTTTACAACCCTAGTGTGCAAACCCTAGAATAGCAAAGGGGAAATGCAACAACCTAGAATGAAATGCAATTTTTAGATTCTAAGTAATATAATTTACTGATTACACAATGCAATAAGCTAAAAATGAAATGTTTTGATGAAATTTTAAATTTTTAACAATGTACTAAAATGAAGCAATTTAAGCTAAATGCAATGAAATTGATGAAATAGAAAATAATGAAACTTAAACAGAAAGGTAACAACACCAAACAAAAGCTAAAAACTGAGATTTTAATGTCCTGAAAATGTAGAGCAATAGCTAATAGGGAATGATTCACCAGTAAGGGTGAATGAGTCTTGGTTAGATGTTTCTGAGATTTTTTGTGGATTTCAGAGTGAATGTTGATGCTTTTTCAGTTGTCTGAAGGTTAAGATCAAACTTGATCAGGGACTTATTCAACAATAAGGGTGAATGGGTCCTGGTTAGGTATTTTAAACTATTTTTTAATGATTTTTAAGTTCTTAGTTATATCTTTCAGTTCCAGCTTTGAGACAGTGAGCTTCAACTTCAAATTTTCTAGAAATTCAATGTAAAAATGCAATAAAAAGATGAAATACAAGACCTAAATTGAAATGAAATTTTTTTAATTTTCAAATGCAATTGTATGAAATCTAAATGAGATGCAAAATCACTTAATTTCTTTTGTAATTTTTAGATTTAGAGAGATGCAAAACAATACAAATCTAAACCCTATATGATATGCAATATTTCAATACAAAACAAGTAACCCTAAATGAGATCATAATTCAATGCAAATCTAAATGCAAATGAATGCAAGATCTAACTTAAATTGCAATGAGAAATCAAAAAATTGCAATGTTGAACTAGTCGGGTTCGCCAAAATGATTAGGTAAAAAATAGGGTAGACCCAAATGCATGAACAAGAGGATCTACCACTGACTTTTTCACACTAAATCACTACAAAAAGATGTAATATGAGAGCCAAAAGATGCAAATAACAATAAAAAATGCTACTTAACTATTATAGCAACTATGGTGGATGTTTTTAGAGCATAAAATTTTTTGTACCTTGCCAAAACATTGTTTTTGAGCTATAAAGGACTCATTCACATTCAGTGGCGAATGGGTCCTTTTAGGGTTTCAGAAAACTAATTTTAGGGTCCTGTTCCTTGATGTTTGCACTCTCAAATTATCATTTATCAAGTTTTGAAAGTATGTATGCAATTTTGTAGAGCTCTTTCCCTAATCTTGCAGTTTGAATGACAACTTTTGCAACTTTGCAACTTTGACAATTATGCTCCAAATCTTTCTCTTCAACTTGTAAATCTACAATCACATGCCAAGGGAAGAAAAACTTGTTATTTTTTAGTGAATGGGGGTTTTCCTCAGTCAAACCCCTTGTAGGTAATCAAACCAAGCGATGAAATGAATGAAATGAAGCATGAAACATGGAAGATGTCAATGATGTCACCTTGGATGATGTCTTGGGAAATAAATCTGCAAACTAACATGTAGTGGCCCTAAAGAATGTAGATCTTGGATGTGAAATGATGCTTGTAAATAGATCCTCAATACAACATTAGCTATCTTAGCTCAAACACATGCATGAATGCATTAAACCCTTGTCATCATGAATTGATCTTGAATTGCAGCAATAAACTCTTGAAATCTGCCCTATGAATGCTCTCGAAATGCTCTCTAATGCTCTCTTGAAATTGCTAGGATGTTTCATAAACTTGCTTGGATCTTGTTAGGAGAAACAATGTGAATTAACCCCTTATTTATACCAAATTAGGAGATTAACCCTGAAATACAAAGAATTAAGGCCGACACTAGATCTGGGAAGGAACATTATTAAATTCCCACCAAAATGAAATTCAAAAAGGGGGGTCTCATTAAGGGAGGACCCATTCACTATCTTGAGCGAATGGGTCTTGGGTCAGTTTACCAGGACCTAACCCCGAGGGATTGAAAGAGGGCTAAAAATCCATTCCGGATCAACTAAGAAAGGGGATCATGTTAAGGGAGGACCCATTTTCCATCAAGGGAGCATGAGTCCTAGCTCAACTTACTAGGACCAAACTTTTCCCAATGAGATATTTTGTTAATTAAATTATAAGTGTCAGGATAAATCTTTGGGAGGTGTCAAAATTAAGGCCTAAATTTGAATTAAAGGGGGTTAATTACTCCAATTACCCTTAATTAATTAATGAACACCTATATAAATGTGAAAGTTTTTTATAACACTTTACAACACTTAAACAAGGTACACATTATGTACATTTTATTCAGAAAGGGGTCCATTAGGCTTAATTAAGCAAATACATCCTAGAAAAGTGTGAAAGTGTTACAAAACTATACAAAACCATTGGAAAGGATCAATTAAGGAATGTTTTAGTTAAATAAAAGTCCTAGAATAGTGTGAATGTGTACAAAACATTACAACACCACTCCAAGACATTATTAGTTCAGTTTTAATGTCAATTATCAAACCAAAGAAAAAGGATACCTTTTTCATTACTACAAAGGGAAAACATTTGTTTTTGCTATTGTAACCCTTTTCAATATGTTGTTCTTCCTATCGGCTAGGTTGAATAGGTATGTCTCTTGAAATGGGTGTGAAGAATGCTAACATTGTTCATAGAGTGATGTACATATATATATGTCGTTGCTACTTAAGCATGTTGCCTCATTCTCCTCGAACAACGGAGGAACGATTACATCGTTTCATTTTATCATGTGGGCATCGATCTTTAAGATCGATTACAATATATTGTTTGTACATAGATTTAATCGTTCAACAAAACAATCCCCATTTTCTTTGCTTAAATGTGATACTCGCATATGTTGTTTACACTAGTCTTATTTTCATGCACAAATTGTTCTTAGAATGGTTACTATGAATGTGTTTTATCAACCAGTTGTCGAACATTGTAAACCGATAATCAACATTTCTTTAAGGTTCGACTACTGATAATGTTTGCGATGAAACCAAATATTCATTTGAATATTAGTCATTATTAGAATGATAGTAGCTTGAATTTATATCCATAATAGTCACCCATAAAAAACTCGAGTCACTCCTAACCTGAAACAATAATATGAATATTCCAACCTATATGTGATTGAAAATGACAAGCATGTCATTCAATCCTTTTGTTTGCACAAAAAGGACACTAGTACTGTCTAGATAATTGCATAATTGAAATCATAGAGCATTGATTGTATACATGATACACTAAGTAACTTAAAACTGTTAACAAGACATATTGGCACAATACCTTGTAAACTTCTGCAAACAATTGTTTTTTGCTACAAACAACATTGTTTTAATATGAAAAACATTTGTTTTGATATAAACATCATTTTTTTATATACAAACAACATTATTTTGATATAAAAAACACATCAGTATGTGGAAATTGTTCAAACATATTTGTTCTTGTTTCTTTGAAAAAGGAAAATTTACATCTTGTATTACTGTCAAACGATATGACAATCTCTAACATTATTTGAATGAAAGTAATTTGTTATAATAGTTTTTATTTCAGAATGTATGCACAAATTAAGAGCTTAAGTTGGCACATATATTTGTATGCACATAGCCCTTTGTCTACGTACATACACATAATTGCTTTTATGTGAAGTTGCAAGATTGTAAAAGTTGCAAAAATGCACTTGTAAGGAATCCCAATGGTCATGTTAGTTCAAAGGTTGGTTTAGGTGGTTTTCTAGTTTTGTTTTTGGTGGGAAATGTTTAAATATGTTAAAGACATTGATGTAAAACTCTCTCCAATGATTGAAGTGAAAAACAATACAAATTAGCCCTATTTTTTGCAAATTCTCTATAATTTCACTGCTTCTTAGACCTGTACGGCCCCAAACAGAAGTAGTGTGTTCTAAAAGTTGTTGGAATTGTTGAAGATAGGTGTGCACAACATTTTATTTTTGGTTTTAAATTTTATCATTGAATTTGGTGATAATTTGAATCAGATTTCTGGAACAACCTGTGTATACCCTGTTAAGGGTTTGAAAGTCCTTAAAATGTATTGAAGGGCCATTCCACTAACTGTACCCTCTATGAATGAGTGGAATGGGACCTATATAGTAGTAATTAGGCATGTGCATGGTTGTGAGAGTAGGGGAGGACATTTTACGGTCTAGGCTTGATGCCCTAGTTAATAATTTTGTGTATTTTGGATTGAAAATGGTGATTTAGGGTGTGTGTTTAGTGAAACAGTGTTTCCAAAGGCTAGGTAATGGATTTTTGAGAAAGTGCAGGTATAATTTAGTGTGATTGAAGAAATGGCAGGTTGTGAGAAGGTTTGGAGCATTGGTTTGCAATAACCCTCCTTGTTCCTAGCCTAAAAGGCTCTAAAGATAGGGTTTGGTGGATCAAAGCGTTAGGGGGTGTTCTAATTATTAGAAGTTGGTCATTTTATGGTTTTGAGACTTGAATTTTTTTTTTCAATATTTATTTGGATTTGATTCAAGGTTAAGAGGGGTTTTCCTTTGTAAAAGAGACCTAATTTGGGGTCTGGGTCAGCATAGAGGCCTATTTTTGGAGGAGTTGGTCCAAAGGGACCTATTAAGTTTTTGAGTTATGTTTTGTGAGAGAATAATGGGGGTCTGAAAAAGTGAGGATCTTGATGACTGAGGGCCTTCTCTAAAATATATTTGTGAAAACATCAATTTGGAGACCTACAAGGAAACTAAATTGAAATAGTGAAGAGTTGATGAAATAGAGTTGTAAGGGAAAAAAGGTTGGGTTGGGTTTGTAATTGGTTTACCTCCCCTGTATTGCATCAAGAAGCCATGGATTAGAATTAAGTTATGATTAGAATGGGTTATTTCATTTGGTATCAGAGCTTAGGGTTCAACTCTAGGCCTTTTGAGTCCACAATAGCCATGACTAGGAGATAGTTGACCCTTTGACCAAAATTGAGTTGTCTTGAGAATTGACCAAACCTAGATTGAATGTAGGTATGGGAAGGTCTAAGTAAGGAAGAAAGAAAGGGGGGACTGTTAGGACCTCAAACAAAAAAGTTGTATTGGAAGAAAATACCAAGACTAAGGTTCAACCTAAGATTCATGATGATGAGACTCTATGTCAAGCCTTTACTCGACTTAAGCTGGAGAGGGGCAAGATTGAGGAATCAAAGGGAACTCCTAAGATTAAGAAGCTTTCTGAAATAAAAGATTTGCCCCTAAGGTGTGGACCAAATGTACCTTTGTTAACTACGAAGGAAAAGGAGAGCCTCTGCACTCAACCCTACTCTTCTGAGAAAATTGATGTAAATTATGACGAGGACCTAGAGGAGTGTCCTCTCTCTAAGAATAAGAAAACTGACTAATGTAATAAGAAGCTTTTGTAAATAAGGGCTTATTGACCCACACTTAATATAAATAAAGCAAGATGTTATTTTTTGTGTTTGAGTGAAGAACTCTAAAACATTTTTATTGTGCATGAATGTGTATGTCTTCAATGAATGAGTGATATATGCATGTGTATGTAGTGTATGTGAATAAGAACATTTACTCATAGAACCTAGTGTTAAGTTATGGTAGATGTGAAATGTGATGCAAGTTGGGTGTGAGTCAATATGGTGACCACTAGAAAAGAGACAAGAGGTAGTGGGCCAGACAATGGATGAAATAAGAGGTTGGAATAGATTCTATAGATTTTGAATAGGAAAAAGGCTCATATGGACCACATAGAGAATGAGTTTTAGGTGGTATGCGAGGACCAAATTCATAGGAATGTGGAAGTCAATCAGGGAGAAGGTGGTCTAGGAGAAGGCCCTCAAGGTTGAATTGAGGACAAGCTAGGAAAGGATCTCAAAAGAGTAGCACCACCTAAGTTTGATGGTAAAGCCATCCGAGTAGAAGTTGAGCCATGGATCATAGAGATGGAGAAATATTTTTGATGAGGGCGTAGCCTGAGACTTAGAAAATAACCCACAAACAAGAGAATAATTTTATTATTCAAAAAATGGAGCTTCTTACATGTAGAGGATCTCAAATTCCCAAGTTCTACAACACATGCAAGCTATAGAAAGCTATAGAATAACCCCTTTGCAATATGCAAGCTTGTCCCCAAAAAGTTACCTAAAAATTAGAAACCCGCCCATAAATAGAGCTCTTCTTTAGTTTGGAGCCAAAACAACATTCAAATTTGAGTTTAGGTGGTTTGGCGCCGAAAAATTACTACGTGAAGTTCAAATTTCAAAAGAACATTTGCAATTGTATCTTCTAGAAAGTGCACCAACTTCCCGGGGCCATAACTTTTGATCCGGGACTTCGATTCACGAATTGTTTGAACTGTTGGAAAGGTCTCGAAGTCAATAACGCACTCAAAATTTGCTATACCAATTTTGGCAAGTTTTGAGGCCGATCCAGGAACTCTAAGTGCCTCAAATCTAACTCAGAAGATTTTTAGGTGCAAATATGGGAAACTAAAACTACAATATCCTTCCACCCAGGAATAGAAAATAAAAACTATAAATTGGGAATTTCATTATGACGAAAAGGGTATCCAAAAATGAAAAAAAATATAAAAACCGAGAAACGTGAAATTTAACTATTTTTGGGTGATGCAAGATTGCCCTTACACCACTGGATGCTTCTGCATCAAACACCCAGGGTAATTTTAGAAGTGACCCTGTCACGTCTCAGATGGTGGAGGAAAAACCCAAATAGTCAACCTCTGCCTTAGGCAACCAGGATGAATCTTCAACAGGCCTTCCTTTCCATTTCACTAGATATTCTTCATACTGCCTATTCCTAGTACTCCTTCCCACACGACTATCTAGGTTTTCTTCAATCTCCTCCTTTTCTGAAGTAGGTGCTAGAATCCCACACTGTTCCATCGTTGGTACTTCCTCTGGGACACCTTCATGATCCTCTGTCAAATCTTAAATGTTGAACACAGGGGAAATGTTGAATCCATCTGGCAACTCTACCTCATGCATTCCTTAAATCATGCCTCTTCAAAATTTTACAGGGACCGAACTTCTTCATCTTCAATTTGTTATATGTTCCCATTGGAAACCTTTCTTTCCTCAAGTGAACCATCACTTCATCACCAATCTAAAACTCCTTATACCTCCTCTTCTGATCTGCCTTAGCCTTATATTGCATATTCATCTTGTTGATATGTTCTCTTACCTTTTCATGTATATCTTTGATGTGTTCTTCAAAATCTTCAGCTTCAACACTTATTTTATTCTCTTCGTCCATCTTCCTCAATTCCGGAGTTGTTCTGGGGCTACCTCCATACACAATCTGGAATGGTGATCTACCAGTGCTTATGTTGATAGAATTGTTGTAAGAAAATTTTGCCTGGATCAAGTCCCATCCCTTGGGTTTATTTCCTACCAAACATCTCAATAGGTTACCTAGACTCTTGTTAACAACCTCTGTCTACCCATCTGTTTGTGGATGGTGTGCAGAACTAAACTTCAACTCTTTCTTCAGCTTCTTCCACAAGGTCCTCCAAAAATACCCCACAAATTTGGTGTCACGATCTGAAACAATACTCTTTGGCAGACCATGTAGCCTCACCACCTCTTTGAAGAACAAGTCATCAATGTGGACTGCATCATGGGTCTTCTGACATGGAATGAAATGTGCAATCTTCAAAAATCTATCAACCACCACAAAGAATAAATCATTCCCTCGTTGTGTCCTTGGCAAACCAAGAACAAAGTCCATACTTATATCCTCCCATGGCCTCTCTGGTACAGGTAAGGGCCGATATAAGCCTGTGTTTTGACTCACTCCTTTAGCCATCTGACATACCCTACAACTTTGTACAAACTTCTTCACATCCTATGACAACTGAGGCCAATAATAATGCTCACTGATAATGGCAATGGTCTTATCTTGACCAAAATGTCCTGCCATTCCTCCACTATGCTTCTCATTTATTTGGCTCTCCCTCATGGAACTCCTTAGGATACACAATTGACTTCTCTTAAATAACATGCCATCTTGGATTATGAAATCCAGCCACCTTGTCCTGTCCACTGTAACAGGTTCCTTGCAAGCTTTCCAAGCCTCTACAAAATCAAGATCTTTTGCATACAGTGTCTTGAGTTCATTGAACCCAACCACTTCAATTTGCATCTTTTTCATCAATGTATGTCTCCTACTTAAGGAATTTGCAACCCTATTTGACTTCCCACTCCTATGTTTCAAAACAAAGGTATAACTCTGCAAAAACTCTACCCATTTCATATGCCTCTGATTTAATTTTCCCTGACTATTTAGGTACTGCAAGGCCTGATGATCAATATATAGAACAAATTCCCAACAACAAATAATGTCTCCATTTCTTTAATGCTTGAACTATTGCATAAAATTCCTGATCATATACAGAATACTTTCTCTTGGCATCATTTAACTTTTCACTGAAATAGGCAATGGGCTTACCTTCTTGGCTCAACACTGCTCCAATGGCACAACCACTGGCATCACAATCCACTGAAACACCTTGTTGAAATCTGGGAGGGCTAGAATAGGTTGCTCTGTTACCTTCTACTTCAACAGTTCAAAATTTTTTGCTGCTCCAGTGCTCCACTTGAATTCTTTTCTATCCCTCTCATTGTTTCAGTAAAGGGTCTACAAATACTATTGAAGTTTCTAATGAACTTTCTAAAAAAACTAGCCAAACCATGGAAAGATCTCACCTCGGTAGCAGTTCTTGGGGTAGGCCATTCAGAATAGCCTTCACCTCTGGGTCCATCTTGAGACCTTTTGCTAAGACAACAAACCCCAAGTACACTAACTCCTCTTCACAAAACCGCACTTCTTCAGATTAATCAACAATTTCTCTTCTCTTAACTTCTCAAAGGCCCTCCTAAATATGCATCAGATGCTCATCCAATGTCTTACTGAAAATCAAAATATCATCTAAATACACAATAACAAAACTTCCCAGAAATTCTTTTAGTACCTCGTTCATAGTGCATGAATGTGCTCGGTGCATTGGTTAGCCCAAAGACATGAATAACCCTTTTCGCAGGCCCTCTTTGTGGTCTTGAAGGTAGTCTTCCCATTCATCTCCCTCTGAATCGGATCGGTGATATCCACTCTTGGATCAATCTTTGTGAGAATCTTGAGCTCCACTCAAATAGTTCATCGGTCATCCATCCTTGGTAGGGAAATCACACTTAATTTTTTTATCTTGTTTATGGCTCAAAATCTATACACATCCTCCATCCCCATCCTTCTTTGGTGCTAGTACTACAGGTACTGCACATGGACTCAAACTCTCCGGTATCAAACCCTTTCTCAACAACTCTTGAACTTGTCTGTTCAACTCTTCATTTTCTTTAGAGTCATTCTATGAGCTGCCTTATTTGTAAAAGCTGGCTCGAGGAATCAAGTCAATTTGATAGTGATCTTCCTTATTGGTGGTAAACCCTCGGTACATTTATCAGAAACAATATCCTGAAACTCATCCAACATCCCAAAAACTTCTTCTGGAACCTTTTCACTATCCTCCTTACTCACTCTAGGAATCAATGCATAACAGCTCATGTTTCATACCTTCTAAAATTTTTCTTCCATCTACATAACAAATTCTAGCACCTCTGCATACCTTTTTTCTTGTCTCCTTTAGGGGTTTCAACTTGTGCGAACCCCATCCGTCAGAATAAGTGTTTGCATAGCCATCATGTATAGCTCACCTATCACTGCCACGACCTTCCCAACAACATGTGACATGCATGCATGGGGATGATATCCTGAGTACCTCATCATGGTAGCTCTCGATCTTGAACTTTACTAGGCACTACTCATTGACCAAAACTTTGTGGTCTTTCTACTAACCGGAAATCCATCTGAGATCAGTGCCTTTCCCTCTCGGCAAACTTTGTGACCATCTCCCGACCTCGTTATCCGGTTGCTTCCCGCGAGTCAATAATGACATCACAACATTTTCCTTCACACTTGCACCTTGTGCGAAATAGATTCTTCCTCTGGTTCCTTTTCGCCAGATCACTAGGGCTCTCCTAATCACTAGGGCTTCTCCCTTTTCAGCATCATCGAGATGTTAGTTAGGCCTCCTCATTTGCATGCACAACCCTTCCATGACCTTCAGGCCTTTTTCTGCCCTTCCTTGGTGTTGTGGACATTCATAGGCTTGATGCCCTTCTTCACCACACTGGAAACATGTTCTTTGAAACCACCTCTTCGGATCCTTGTCCATATCTCCTTGTCCTCTACCTCTTTGATCACCACTATTTTGATCATGAGGCGGTGAAGTTGTCATTCCTTTGGCTGGTACCCATCTTCACTTTTATTTTCATCATCATTTGGCTTCACGAAGGTCTTCCACTACCCCTTCCACTTTGACCTCCTCGTCCTTTTGCTTGCCATCAAATCTTTTGTTCAGCTTCTCTTCCACCTTCAAAGCAAACTGATACACATCCTCAATGGTGGTCATTCTGACTAGGCTTAACTCCTCCTAAATGCTCGGTCGTAACCCATTAAGATATCAAGCTACCTTCTCCTTATTGGCCTCTGTGTGACCCATTCTGATGATTATCTTGTGAAAATCTTCAGTATATTCTTTCACAGATCTTCTTTCTTGCTTCAACCCTTGCAATTTCTTTAACATATCTAACTCGTAGTCCACTGGTATGAACTGCTTCTTCAGTTTCTCTACCATGCGATCCTATCTGGTGATATTTCCTTTTCCTCTTCAATTTATTTCCAATTGGACCTCTTTCCACCAAATACTAGCATGGCCCTTCAGCTTCATTTTTGCAAACTTAACCAATCTGGGTCATCTATTTCCTCATACTCAAAATATTCTTCTAGCTCATTGATCCAGTCGATCAACTCTTCCGGGTTCAGACTTCTAGAATAACTAGGGACTTTTGCTTTGGGTCTTCTCCCGATCTTCGAAATGGCCCTTATTAGCTGCATTTGGTCTTGATCAATTACTTCTTCTTCCTCTTCTACATTTGAACCTTCTTCCTCTCTTTCATCCTCACTTTTTTCCCTCAGGTTTAACCGTCTTCTCAACTATTCTTGTATCGCATCAATATGTCTATGGAGGGCTGCCAGTGCATCTCTTCCACCAGCATTTCTGCCACCTCAACCACCTATGGCACCACCATGCCTACCAGGCATCATTCTTGGAGGCATCTTTCTTGACCTCGACTCACAACCACAGTCCTGGTGCGAACTACCTCATGATTGGTGATCTGTCCACACGCTCAAGAAAACCCGCTCTGATACCACTTGATGAGGGTGCAGCCTGAGACTTAGAAAATAACACACAAACAAGAGAATAATTTTATTATTCAGAAAATGGATCTTCTTACATGCAGAGGATCTCAAATCCCCAAGTTCTACAACACATGCAAGTTACATAAAGCTATAGAATAACCCTTTCACAATATGTGAGTTTGAGTTTAGGCAGGTTTGGTGCCAAAAAAATTATTACTTGAAGTTCAAATTTCAAAAGAACATTTGCAATTGTATCTTCTAGAAAGTGCACCAACTTCCCGGGGCCATAACTTTTGATCCAGGACTCCAATTCGCGAACCGTTTGAACCGTTGGAAAGGTCTCGAAGTCAATAATGCGCTCGAAATTTTTTATGCCAATTTCAGAAAGTTTCAGGGTTGATCCAGGAAATCTAAGTGCCTCAAATCTAACTTGGAAGATTTTCAGGTGCAAATCTGGGAAACTAAAACTGCAATATCTTTCCACCCAGGAATAGAAAATAAAAACCGTAAATTGGGAATTTCATTATGACAAAAAGGGTATCCAAAAATGTAAAAACATCTAAAAACTGAGAAACTTGAAATTTAACTATTTTTGGGTGATGCAAGATTTCCCTTACACCACTGGATGCTCTTGCATCAATTTTGGACTCCATAGCCTATTTGATCAGACTAAGGTTGTGAGGGCTACATATCAAATTTTAGGAGAAGTAGCTACTTGGTGGGATAATGAAAATACCAAAACGAATCTTCATCCTTGTGAGATTACTTGGGAACTCTTCCTCCAATCTCTTAGGAAGAGATGGTTACCACAAATCATTTTCAACAAGAAGGTGATAGAATTCCAAAACCTAACTTAGGGGAGCATGACTATGACCCAATATTGGGAAAAGTTCACCAATCTATTGAAGTATGTGCCCTAGTATCAAGGAGATGACTATTTCCATATCCAAAAGTTCATATTGGGACTTAGACCCCACATTAGAGCAGAAGTAGACATGCATAATCCTCTCACCATGAACAAAGTATTCCTAAAGGCCACCAAACAAGAGCAGAAATTGCAGCAAGTTATCCAGTTACCACAATAATTCAAATCCTAAGTCATGGTTTGGGAATAAGAAGCTTCATAAAGGAGACAAGATCCATCAAATCCATAATCTCAAGAGGGGAAGTGAGTCACAGGAGAAAGGTGAAGATGGTAATGGTGGAAAGAGGAAGAAGGAAAATAATAATAAAGGAAAAGACAACCAAAAGCATAAGGACTTCAGAGAGGACAAGCCAAGAGGTTGAAAAGGGCCTCACAATGAGTACTATACTTGTGGAGGCGATCATTATGCCTCAAATTATCCACATCAATCAAAGTCATGAAGGGAAGGAAAATATTAGCAATCTCAACATCATCAAATCCACGCTGTAGTGGATAACAAATAGGAAGAGTATTAGGCTTCACCAGTATAGTTGACAGGTAAGCTCTATGGCCAAACTATCTCTATTTTAATTGATACCAGAGCTACTAAATGTTTCATTGACCCTAGAGTAATATCCACGATACCTATTAGACCTAGATTCATGGAAAACTCATGGACAGTCCATTATGGAAACTAAGAGAGCAAAGGGTAGACACCTATCTCTTTTGCAAAGAGTTAGAGCTTCCAACCTTCCAAACCTAGTTCAACCTGTATGTGGCACCCTTAGGCTCATATGATGTAATTTTGGGGATAAATTGGTTAATCAAGCATAAGTCTATAGTGAAATGCGAGGATAAGGTAGTTAGTTATCTAGATGATTATGGGAACCCATTCAAGATTTTTTGGATGCAAAGACCCTTAGATCTTAGACATATCTCTACTATGCAGCTCAAGAAGGCTTGTCAAAAGGGATGTGCATATTAGTAACCTTGATAGCAAGGAATTGTATTTATATGACTACCCTATTCTCAAGGAGTTCCAAGATTTATTTCTGGAGGATCTCATGGAGTTACCTCTGAAATGGGAATTTTACTTCTCTATTGGACTTATACCAAGAGTTGAGCCTCAATCCAATGCACCTTATCAGATGACCACTACCAAACTCTATGAGTTGAAGGCCTAGTTAATGGAATTGTTGAACAAAGGGATCATAAGACCCAGTGTGTCTCCTTGGGGAACACCAATTATCTTTGTGAAAAAGAAGGATGGAACCTTGCATTTGTGTATAGACTATTAGATGTTGAACAAGGTGACCATCAAGAATCGATACCCACTCCTAAGGACTGATGATTTTTTTCACTAGATGAAGGAAGTGACAGTGTTCTCCAAAATCGATCTCAGGTCGGGATACCATCAGTTGAGAATAAAGGAAGAAGATATTTTGAAGACTATCTTTCGAACTCGGTATGGACATTATGAGTTCATTGTGGTACCCTTTGGTTTGACCAATGCACCTACAACTTTCATGAACCTCATGAATAGTGTGTTCAGAGACTGTTTGGATGACTTTGCTTTTATTTTCATTGATGAATCCTAGTTTACTCAAAGTTTTTTGAAGAGCATGATAGGAACTTGTAGATAGTTTTACAATGATAGAGAGAAGAAACTCTTTGGGAAGCTATCCAAGTTCTCATTTTATCAAGACATGGTTCACTATCTAGGCCATATTATTTTAGCTAAGGGAGTATCTATATACCTTGAGAAGATCAAGGCGATCATGGAATGGCCAATGCCTCAAAATGTGTCAGAAATTTGTAGCTTCATGGGCCTTGTAGGTTACTATAGAAAGTTTGTGCAAGGGTTCTCCTAGATAGCTTTTACAGTCAGGTCACTCCAAAGAAAAGGAATACAATTTGAATGGACCAAGAAGTGTGAACAAGCATTCCAACTCTTGAAGGAGAAAATCATGATAGCCCTAGTGTTGACCATCCCAAATCCTAATGGAAGATTTACTATAATCACAAATGTTTCAAGAGAGGGATTGGGAGTAGTAATAATGTAGGATGGACAAGTGGTAGCTTATGAATCAAGGAAGCTTAAGAAGAACAAGGTGAATTATGTGCCACATGACTTAGAGTTGGCTGCAATAGTTTAGGATCTACAAATGTGAGACATTATCTCTTGGGAAAGCCATTTGAGCTCAAGACAAACCATTTGGGATTGAGATACATTTTTACTCAATTAAACCTTAATGTGTGACAAACAAGGTGGTTGGAATTCTTTAATGAGTATGACTTCAGAATTGAGTATATAAAGGGAAAAGAGAATAGAATGGTTGATGCTCTTAAGATGAAGACATATATTAGCCATGGTCTCAATAAGGTCTAATATAATACAATAGGTGATACAACATTTGTAAGGGGATGAGCACTACGAAAGAGTGAAGAGCACCCTAATAGAGAATCCATCGGATCATCGGTTTGATGGGTATGAGATCAAACCAAATGGAATTTTGAGATATCAAAGAAGAATGTACATTCTAGACTCTAGAGAGCTAAGGAAGTTGGTTCTAGAAGAGATTCATAATACACCTTATTCAGGACACCTCAAAGCACCTAGAATGATCACAAAATTAAAAACTATATACTTTTGGCCTAAACTCAAGAAGGATGTAGTGGAGTACATAGCCAAATGCTTAGAGTGTCAGTGAGTCAAGGTTCAACATGCACTTCCAATGGGGCTATTGTACCCTCACGACATACCTGAGTATAAACGGAAAGTGATCAGTATGGACTTCATACATGGATTACCTTTGAGCAAGAATCAATATGATGAAATCTTGGTTATGATCGATAAGTTGACCAAGGTGGCACACTTCATCCTAGGGAACCTTAAGGATGGATCATTGACCCTAGCTAAGAAATTTTTCTAGATCTTCCACTTACATGGAATGCTAGAGACTATCAATTCTAATAGTCACTCAGATGACCTCAAGATTTTGGATGACCCTGAATGTCGTATTGGGAACCAAGTTGAATTTGAGTTCGACTTATCATCCTTAGATCAACGAGAAGAAAGAGAGGGTGAATCAAGTAGTCAAAGACCTCCTCCAAATGTACTGCATGGACCAACAATATAAGTGGGAAGAATATTTACCATTGGTAGATTTTTCTTACAATAACTCTTATCACACATCTCTAAGTATGGCACCTTTTGAAGCTCTTTATGGGAAAAATTTTTGTACACCCATTAGTTCAATAGATTGGAAGATAAGATAATTTTAGGACCTAAAATTATTAAGGATATGGAAGAAAAAATGAGAGTTATTAAGGGTAGACTGAAGGAGGCAGAAGATCGAAGGAGGCGGTAGACCAACAAAAGAGTTATGACAACAAGAATATAACTCTTAGACAATTTACAATAGGGGATAAAGTCTTCTTAAGAGTTAGGCCTCATAAAATTTCCATTTCCTTTGAAAATTATTCCAAGTTAGCCTCAAGATATGTCGGTCTATTTGAGATCTTGGAAGTGATCAACCCAATTGCTTATAGACTTGCCCTACCACCTGCTTTGGCTTGAATTCATAATGTGTTTCATGTTTCTTTGCTTAAGCCATATCATCCTGATGTATCTCATGTGCTTGATTGGAAATAATTGCAAGTACAAGACCGAAGAGTGGTAATAGTGGAGCCCAATAGAATTTTGGATAGATGCAACGTTAAGTTGTGGAGCAAAGACCTTGCCCAGTTTAAGGTCCAATGGAACAAGTATTCAAAAGACGGTGCTACTTGGGAGGATGCAGAAGAAATAGAATGCTCCTTCCCACATTTTCTATCTTAGAAAGAGACTTTTAATAATTTTATTTGTGAAATGATAGAAAATGGTTGCTTTATGATTTAGGGCATAGAACAACACATTTCACGATCATTCATTCAAGGAAAACCCTAGAGATCTCAATTCAAAGTATGTAAAGGAGAAGGAGATATTGCAATAGGGTTGTCCTAGGATCTAATTATAAACTAACAAGGGGTTCAACACCAAGCAAGGGCTTATAAAGACTAATGAAATGCAAGACCTAATGCTTAAACCTAATGCAATGTAAGATTTCACCAAATGACTTATAAAAGCATGTAAAATAGAACAAAAAGTTGAGAGATGAAAGGTGTACACCTGGAAACCTGAAGAGGACTAGATGAAGAATTGAAATTCTAAAAACATTGAAATTAATGCCTGCTAGGACTCATACGCTAGTCTAGGTGATTTAGTACCAGATTAGAGTTTTTGGGCAAGAATAGAAATCTGGTAGAGATATGACTAAAAATCTTGAAATCTACAAACTCACCTAAACTGTGACTCGTATGCCAAAAGTGGTGTATCAATCCAATTAGGATTTTCTAGAAAATCAAAGTCTGATTCTACTCTTTAATGTATTCTCTCTCCTTTCCACCCAATTTCTGGATTTGAAACTCTGATTTGCAACCTATAGATGTCTTCCAATGATCTTCCAATGCAAGGTGACAACTTTGAAAACTTCGAACACTTTACAACTTTCTCCAAACTTTCTCTTCAATTTTCCTTCAACCTAGATCTATAAATCACACACTAAAGAGAGGGAAAAATGTTGTTTTGTTAGTGGAAAGGGGTTTTCCTTTGTCAAACCTCATTTCGGTAATCAAACCTTGAAATTAAATGAAATAGGAAAGGAGAATGATGAATGAACAAAATGTAATGTTGCAACTCACCAAACCCTAGCAATAAAGTGCTACAAATATGTATGAGATGGCTCCAATAGATGTAGATCTTGACTCTTGCTTGAATGTTGTAGATCTTGAATCAAATGCTAGCTTGAATAATGAAACCCTACATCATAATTGTTAGCTCAAAAACAAACATGATGCAAGATGACTTTGACATGATTCTTGATGCTTGAAAAATGCTCTAAATCACTTGATAATCAGCCCTTGGAGACTCTTGAAAGCTCTTGTAAATAGTTGAATGTTGTTGTGAACTCAAATTCACTATAAGGATGCTCATTCAACTTGCTAGGTGTAAAATGAGTGAAAGAAACTTGTATTTATACTTGTTTATGCCAAATTTCCTAAAATTACAACACTACAAGATGACATCAAATCTAGGAGAATAAAATCCTTCCAAGAATTTGAATTAAATTTGATTTTGGGCCACATGGGACTCATATGCTAGAAGTGGCGTATGAGTCCCATTAGGCTGAACTATAGGATACATTTTGAAAAATGCTTAGAATGATGCAAAATCCAGATCGAGGCTGAAAAACCTAGGTGGGACTCATACACCCAAGGTGATGTATAAGCCCCAGATCACTAAATATGGGCCACACAACCTAAAAACACCTGAATTATGATTGGTTGTTGGTTTATGTCAAGATTATCCTCGAAAAGATGCATTAAATGAGGCTTGTGGATGAAAAACAAGGCTAATTAAAGTAAAAGAATCCCAATTATATAATAAAAGCCTATAAAAGTGTGAAAGTGTGTTACAACACTTTACAACATTCTAAATAAGGTACAATTAAGTTCATTTAGTTCATAAGGTCCCAAGACCTAATGTGAATATGTTAGACATATTACAACACTAAATCAAGGCCATGTTAGGGAGTACTTTTTCTGTCATTACATCTAGCCCCTACTTTAGTGAGAGGAGGAACTTGCTTCCAACTCACACTAAAGTAGATCCACACACATCAAGATGGGTCCAAAAGCACCAATTCTAGTAAGATAGGATGACCATGATCAAGAGGGTTGTGCAAGCCCCCAAGAACAAGGTCCTATGGCAAACCAATATAGGCACAAAATAACACATTGACCATTTTTCCAACATGATGTGGATCAGATCTAGTCTATTTTTTCAAAAAATGCACACTCACTTTGAGGCAACAAATCTTCAGACTATCGGTTGGGTGAGTAATCCAAGAGAGTGAGACACATACACACATGGCTAGTATGTTCTCACAACACACACGTGAATGGCTATGGGAAATTCTTGCCTCATATCAGTTTCCCATCCAACCATACCAAAGTTATACCTCCTAATGACTTAGATAATTCGCCACACAATAATGAACTTCAAGCTTCATGAGGCAAGAAAAGCTTTGAATGCTTGGAACTCATAAACAAAAAAGATGGCTCCACAGGCATGCAAAGTGTGTTATGCAAGGTGGCCATATAATTGAAAGTGCAAATGCAAAAATAATATAAAGAACGTTAAAAGGAGTCTTGCTTAGTTCATGTGAGGTCTTAAACTTAGGGAACATTGTGCCTAATGTCTCCAACAGAGGACCAATCAAAGAATAAAATATTTGCACCTTAGGGGATGTAGTGTGTCGCATCAAGCCACTAAGAGGAATGTAATATGCTTAGAGAGATCACACTCTTGAAGGAAATCACACCCGATATCACCACAATGCGAAAAGATGCATCGCATGAAGTAAGCATACTACACCATGAAACATGAGAGATGCAAAATAATAATGCTAATGCATGCCCCCACATTAAAGAAATTGCTAAACACCATTCTATGAGAAATTAGTTTAAAGTAGCAAATGATAAATGCTAACAATAAAGAAGACATGAGAGCTAACTTGGAAAGCCCTATGCCAAGTCATATGTTTCCAAATAAAGCTACATTACGCAAAAGGAAAGAGAGGGGTTTCCCCCAAAACACACATAAGGGATCTATGGATTGAGGATCAATATGTTCTTGCTACAATGTTTTAGAGAGCTTAGAACTGTCATCATTCCCCAAATTCTCATAGAACTGAAAGAATGACACAAAGAGAGCAAAAAAAAAGAAAAACCTTTTGGGTCAACATGGAAGAGACATGAATGTCTCGACACCTTGCATCATCCCCAAAAGGAAAACACAAGACAAAGAAAATATAAAGGGAAAAGCTTTTGGGCCAACATGGAAGAGACATGAATGTCTCGATTCCTTGCGTCATCCCCCAAAGGAAAACACAAGACAAATGAAAAAGATAAAGGAAAAGATTTATGACATAGAGAAGAATAGAGGTAAAAATAGAGGAATGTCACAAAGAGAGAGAGATACATCAAACATAATAGTACGAGGGATCACATTATGAACATGCAATCACACAAAAGAAAAATAAATAATGCAAAAGGCTAGTAAGGCATATGTGAGTCAACCTAAAGTAGGTCGTCTACATCCCAATTGTGTTCATTATATACCAAAGGAAGATAACTAGCCAAAGGGACAATGACAAATTTGTTACTAGGACAAGGCTATCTAATTCTTGCCCCCACTAGATGCAAGACAACAATGAGCCGAGGTATGTGATGAGAAGGATCATGTAATAGTGAGAATACAAAAATTCTACAAATATTACATGGTAAGGGGCGAAAGGGTCTTGCTTTAAGAGACTATTTATATGATGTTAAATTGTTGAAAGATCCTTATTAAAGTACAACACTTAATAGTAAGATGCCCAATATTTTGATGGTATGCACATTACTTCATGTTATCTTTAGTAATTTTGCTTCTAGTAGGGGGTGGTAGTTTAAGCCGACCTCTGTCTATAAGTTGTTTCATTTGTCGTTCAATTTTTGTTTGAGTATGTAAGAATGGTAATGGTCTGAGCTTGTAAGGTCTTTTGTTTTTACTAGATTCACTTGCTTCTCTAGTTGAATGTTGAGGAGGAGGACCTATGACAATCCTATCATCCTTAGCATCGTTATGAATCATTGGTTGTTCTTTAGGAAGGAGGATACTCATATCGGGAGGAGGATCTTGATATCCTAACCCTTTAGTACTTTCAATTGGTATTTTTTCTAATAGTTGATGAATTTCATGTTCGCTCATTGTATCACATCCTTGTTTTAAGATCGTGAATCCTTTTCCATATGTCTCTTCTAGGTTGATGGGGTTGTTTGCCACTTTGTGAACAAATAATTGTTGATTGTTTTATTTCAATTGGAGGAACTAGGTTCACCTATTATAGGGAACTTAGGTTCAACTCGTGTCTCAATTTCAGGATGTAAGTAACTAAACATCTTAGGTGGTGGTATTATAGGCGGTGTTGGTTGTTTCATTAATGGATAACAGGATGCACTGTTTTCAAGGTTGTTAAGACAATAATTTAAGAATTTATTCATGCTATCATCATCTTCTCTAATGATGTCAACATCACAAGGAGGACATACATTAAGAGTTGTGTGAGCATGAGTAAGTTCAATTTCATTAGGGTCATTTCCAAAAGCACAACTTGATACATCAACTAATGATTTCAATGACATTCAAAAATTACCAAAGCACATATCCATGATGAAATGTAATGAAAATTTCATATTCTAAAAAAGGTAATCACACTATGCAACAATTTGAAATGAAATTTTCTAGATGCAATTAAGTAATGCAAAAGATGGACCAATTTAAACTAGATGCAATGAATTGAATAAAATAGAAAATATGCAAACTAAAATAGAAGACTAATAATAGTAAACGTATGCTTAGAAATAGGATTTTGAATTCTAGAAAATGCAATTTAAAATATGCACTAGGACTAAATCACCCAGAGGGGTGTATGAGTCCCAGTGAGGGTTTCTTTCACAAATTACAAAAAAAATTAAGTGATTTATATGCTTTTTATTTTGTATGATCTGTAGACTAAATGTAAATGCAGATTTCAGATGATATTCAATGATGCAAGATAAAAAAAAATCAACCTATATGCACTTTCACTAATGCAAGATTTAGAAACCCTAGATGCAATTTGACTAGTACAAACCCTAATGCAAAGTTAATGCAAGCAAGATCTAGGACTATGATGCACTCCAAATTAGAAATGATGTGTTCTAAATGCAAGTTCACCAAAATGAAATGATAGAAATGGTTGCTTTATGGTTTAGGGCATAGAAAAACACATTTTAGAATCATTCATTCAAGGAAAACCCTAGAGATCTCAATCCAAAGTATGCAAAGGAGAAGGAGATCTTGTAATAGGGTTGTCCTAGGGTCTAATTATAAATTAAAGAAGGATTCACCACCAAGATAGGGCTTGAAAATACTAATCAAATGCAAGACCTAATGTAATGTAAGATTTCATAAAATGACTTATAAAGCATGTAAAAAAAAAACAAAAAGCTGGGAGATGAAGGTTTGCACCTAGAAACCTAAAGAGGACTAGATGAAGACTGGAAATGTTGGAAACACTAAAATTAATGCCTGCTTATAATTTTTTGGCTTGGAAATAGTATGATATGATGTTGAAAAAGGCATTTATGCTTAAATTTTGATTAAATAGACATCGATACAATGTCTCTTCCAAGAGGGGAAGGATGCCATAACCCAATTTTTATTGCATTTAAATTATAATATGATAAATTAAATTATTGAGGAAATTCAATATGTTAAATGAAAATTTTGATATTTTTGAAATGTTTTCAAAAGAAGTTGACTATATTTTGACCATGTGATCTTATGAACTATCTCATACTTTATCATGATTAAACATTATTGATGAAAGTTGTGTAAGTGCAAGTGTGTGCAAATGTGGGGTAATAGTTTGAAGGATGAGAACATGGTTGAAGTAGGGTCGTTTAGCTAGATTGAATGGTAAGTTTGATGGAATTTGGATGCACACACCACAAAATAGCATGATAGATTACATTTAAACTTTCATATAAAAAATTATATTAACTTGATTCGAAATGATTCAATGTTTGAAAAGAATAGTATTGTGGAATGAAATACACGTGACTTCTTATTCGATTGTTTATTCTGATCATATGTTTTCAAAATTAAAAAGAGAATGATATCATAATTAAACATATTTGTATGTAATTAAAAAGGCATACTTGAAGGATAAGAAAACTACTTCTTTTGAAAACAATTATTCAAATAGTGCAAAATTTTATTCCTTGCCTTGGAAATGATTGAATACTATACTATTATAAAAGTAATATATATATTATATCTATATATATGTATGTATGTATGCATAAATAAATAAATAAATATATATATACATATATATATGCACACATATATATAAATATACATATATATACATATTCCTTATAAAGCTCAAATATGGGATCAAAATTATCAAAACCATATTGTTAAATTCAAATAATATTTAAATTAAGACATAATGAAATAGTGGCCTGCATTCGAATTTAAGGCCAAGATATGCAAATTTGAATAGTGGGGCAGCCAAATTAATGTCATTTATGAATGAAGCGACCCCATAATGTTGCGAATAGGTAAGGAAAACATGCATTTTCCATTTTGGTAACACAAAAATACTAGGAAGAAATCAGTAGGGGTCTAGCAATGGCATCAAGAAATTAGGAAAAAGCAAGCTAGTGAATTGAATCCTCTAGAAAAGAGGGAAAAAATGAAGGAAAAGCCATGAACAAAGGTAAAAAATGTTGTTTGACATGTTGCTTATGCTTGAATTTTGCATTCAAAAACTATTCGAAACTTTTATTTCCCAGTTTTTTGTCGATTTCATTCGAGTTGATGGAAAAACAATAGGAGACCATTTTTTGCAAGTGTATTTTGTTTTAGAACCAGGTCATTTTGATTTGAGATTGACCATTTTCTTGGTTTACATTGCAAGGGACTTATTGGCCAATGTTTGCATGCGCCATATTTTTGCATAATCTTTTTATCAACATGATAGTTGAGCCAGATTAAGCCCTATATGATTTATTCATTTCACCTCTTTCATTTATTTCTTGCATGTAACATTTGTTAACCATTACATGGTTAATCAGATAAATTCTGATTGCTTGAATTTTTATTTTGTATTAAACAATTTAAAAATTGTAATCATTTTCCTTTTAGGGAAAACAATTGTTTTTGCCATTGTAAGCCTTTTCAATATGGTATTCTTCCTATTAGCTAGGTCGAATAGGTATGTCACCCAAAATGGGTGTGAAGACTACTAACAGTATTCATAGAACGATGTACATATATGTATGTCGCTAATACTTAAGCATGTTTCCTCGTTCTCCTTGAACGATGGAGGAACAATTACATCATTCCATTTTATCATGTGGGCATCGATCTTTAAGATCAATTGCAATATACCATTTGTACATAGATTTAATCATTCAACAAAATGATCTCCTTTTCTTTTCTTACATGCAATGCTCGCATATATTTTTTGTGTTGGGAATAGGATGCCATTTAATTGCAATCCTAAACATTATTTCATGTATCTCCTAAGTCCTTGGAAAGTGTTCCCCAACACTAGGATTAGAAAGAGATTAAATTTGAATGAAATGAACATGTTAAATTGACATTTTTAATTAATTTGAAATGATAGGAACATGTGGGGACGCCCTGTTGCAAGTATGAGCTTGTCTGGTGGTGTTGTCATTAATGTTGTCATTGATGTCAACATTGTTCAGTATGTTGTAGATTGTACATATATGACTAAGATGCTAGTGAGATGTTGTGAGTACATGGAGCTATCCTTATGGTGTTGCAGATGTGTTGTATTGATGAGTTTCCAAGTGCATTTGAGAAAATTAAATAAAGAAGAGAAGTCAGAGTGTTGAATGTGTTTAGAACATGCTCTGGTATGTGCTCCACATTTCTCTTGTGTTGATCCTATGCCTATAAAGATTTGAAGGCATGTTGATGTTGATATGATGATGGTATAGTTTTAGTTTCAATTTTTGGTGAGATGGTATGTGGAAGTTGTGTCCACCGGTATGTGTGTTCTACTGGCAGAGTAAGTGTTTTATGGACTGGGAGAAATATGTTTTCTCCACAGTCCTCCACTATGTTGTTATAGATCGTGTGGATTTGGGAGATGTCTTGTGAAGGTCTTTCCTATGCTTTGGCGAAGAGGTTTGGAGTTTTCTAATCTAGAAATCATGTTTCATTATTTTTGTGTGTGTTTGCACAACTTGAATTGTCTGGTGAAAGGAGTTCAGTGTTTGAAGCCTATTTCTTTTGCCACAGATGTATCTGGAAGATTTTTAGATGTATTCTCATGCATAATGAAGCGTTTTGTATCATTTTCATGTCATCTTCTTGTTGGGAAGCACGTGCATCATTGATCATTTTTGTTTTCATTAG
Organism: Sequoia sempervirens; assembly: GCA_007258455.2. NCBI lineage: Eukaryota > Viridiplantae > Streptophyta > Pinopsida > Cupressales > Cupressaceae > Sequoia > Sequoia sempervirens. Next base: position 135,887,827 of record VDFB02026320.1, on the reverse strand, counting down.
GTTTGGATGACCTAGTGTTTACACTTCATTCGAAGAATAAAATTTAATTAAGGAAGTGTGTAGAAGATTCAAGAATATTATTTTTATGTTTTTATTGGTCTACTCTTATTCCTTTCCATTGCGGGAATTTAGATTTGCTGACCTAATTTGAATTTATGGAGTGATGCATTATGGCTGACCTTGGTAAATTTTTCTAAGGTTGAGAACGGTATATAAGCAAGGTGAGTTGTGAAGAATTGTATGATAGTGTGATGCAAAGTGACGAAAGTGTACCACAAATCACAAGAGCATAAGTGTATGTGAGTGAATTGTGATAGAAATTTTTCAATGTGTTGAAGGCAGTGAATTGGAGGTTTCTATAATCTTGTGAATGTGCTTTAATTGTTGTGGTGGATCTTTTGTTCTATTTTGTATATGTAGGTAGTGAGCCTCCCTATTCGATAGTGAGTCCTTTGTAGGTAGTGAGCCTTTGTACTTGGACAGTGAGTCCTCTTTTGGGCAGTGAGCTTATGTATTCATTTTATAATCTTTATATTGTGAGTTAACCCTCATCGTGGTTTTTCCCTTATTGGGTTTTCCATGTAAAAATCTGGTGTTCATTGTGTTGATTTACTTTCTGTTATTTTTGTTTCATGCTCATATTTAATAACAAAATAGTGTGGTTGAAGAATTGATAAGTGATAAAGATTTTAAGTTTGAACTTGTGTGACAATTGATTCACCCCCACCTCTCAGTTGTCCTGCGCCCATTTAACAATTGGTATCAGAGCCCTGGTTCCTTATTGTAGAGCTTAACCGCTTAAGGAAGATCTGATGGTGCACAAGTTGTTGATCCCTATGTTTGATGGAATTGACTAAAAATATTGGAAGGGACATATGAGAGGATATATTATCTCTCTTGGTTTCAAGACCTGGAAGGATATTGAGAATAAGTATACACTTCCATATGGTGGTGTTAATACTGAAAATGAGATATCTGCTTATGAAGAAAATGAGAGGGAGAAGCATGAGATTTGTAGTGGTTTATCAAAAAATAAGTGAATCAAGGTTAATTTGTTGGACACTACATATTATGTTTGGAAGATGCTAGAAGACATGTATGAAGGGAATGAAAAAGTGAAATTGACAAAGAAACTGGTGGAAAATCACAGATTTGTGAATTTGAAAATGGAAGATGGTGAAGAATTTACAAGTTTCTTTCACAGGGTTGAACAGACTGCAAATGAGGTTAGAATTCAAGGAGGAAAGCTAGTAGATGAAGTATAATAGAGAATATCTTGATCACCCTACCAAACTGCTACAACGATAAGATCTCGGTGATTGAAGAAATGTATGACCCTAAGAAGTACACCTTGGAACACTTGTTCGACACCCTACAAGCATTCGAATTGAGAAATTTCTAGAAAGATGACAAGATAGAAGAAAAGATAGAAATGACATTGAAGGCAATGAAGATTGAGGAGGAACTAGATAACAATGATGTTGATGAGTTGGAAGCTAACTTCACCAGGAAGTTGAAGAAAGGTACCAGAAAGTATAAAGGTATGTTTCCCTTTAAATTTTTTAGTTGTGGTAATATTGGTCATTATGCTTCAAGATGTCTGAATAGGGTTGTGCATAAAAAAGAACAAGGATTATAAGGATAAGGATAGGAAGGATAAGAAGTATAAGAAGATGCACTATGTTAAAAAAGAGGTAGGTATTTCTGATGATGAATTTGAAAATGAGGTTGATGATAGTGAATGCTTATTCTTAGCTTTGGAAAATAATTTTGTATCCACTAACTCTGGAAAGTTTGTAAGCAAAAGAGCTCTAGAAGTTAAGAAGAATAGGATGGAAGGTACTCTAGTTACTGCATTTCATGCAAGACAGGATGAAGAATACTGGGTAATTGATAGTGGATGTTCAAATCACATGACCAGAGATAAGAGTAAGTTCACTAAACTTGAAAAATATGATGGTGGTTTAGTCATGTTCGGTGATGATTTAGAAGCTAATATCTATTGTAAAGGTTCAATTAGTTTTGATGGAGTACATAGTACTGATGATGTATATTATGTGAAGGGTTTGAGGCATAATATTTTAAGTGTTGGTCAAATGTGTAGTAATGGCTTTAAGCTTGTGTTTCAAAACAATACCTATGAAATCAGGAAAGGATCCAAAAATGGAGACATGATTGCTACTAGAAGAAGAACTCATAGAAACATCTATTAGCTGAAAGGAGTTGATGGTCATTGTCTTGTATCTCAGATCAATGAAAGTTGGTTATGGCACCGGAGAATGGGACATGTGAACTTTGATAACCTAGTCAAGATCAATAAAAAGGAATAGTTCCAGGACTTCCTAGAATCACAAGACCTGCTAATGCTATCTATAGAAGTTTTCAACTAGGGAAGTAGAAAAGATGTAGCTTTAAACAAAAAGAATATTCTACTACCGGTATGCTGGAGTTGGTACATACTGATCTCTGTGGTCTGACTAAGATTAGAAGCCTAAATGGTGATAGATATTTCATGTTTCTTATTGATGATTACACTCGAATGACATGGGTTTCTTTTCTTAGAGAAAAGAATTAGGCCCTGGATAGGTTTAAGGCATTCAAAGGAAGAGTGGAGAATGAAGTAATTTTGAAAATCAAGTGTTTAAGATTGGATAGAGGTGGTGAATTCACTTCTGGTGAATTTAATACATTTTGTGAGAAGTGTGGCATAAAAAGATAGTATTCTGCTCTAAGAACCCCACAACATAATGGAGTAGTTGAAAGGAAAAGCAGGACAATACAGGAAGCTGCTAGAACTATGATGAAAGAATCTAATGTGCCAGATGTATATTGGAGAGAAGCAATACATACTGTTGTTTATGTTCTTAATAGAGTTCAGATTAGACACAACAACACAAAGACACCTTTTGAGTTATGGACTGGTAAGATTCCTACTATGAAATATTTTAAGGTATTTGGAAGCAGATGCTATATTAAAAGAGATGATGAAAATCTTGGAAAGTTTGATGCTAGATGTGATGAAGGAATATTTCCTGGATACTCTACCTCTAGCAAGGCATACATATGATTTAACAAAAGATTAAGGAAGATTATTGAAAGTGCTAATGTGAAAGTTGATGAAGACATACACAGACCTATTGAGATAAGTGAAGTTGAACCTGATGATCCTATTTGTGGACATATACCTAAAGAAAATAAGGAGAAGGAAGAAGCATAAGAAAAGGAATAAGAAGAACAAGTAGAAGAAGAAGAAAAAAATGAACCAGAACTTGTTGCTAGGACTCCTAAATATGTACAGAAGAATCATTTGGAAGATCAGATAATTGGAGACAAGAGTGAAGGTGTAGAAACAAGAAGTAGAGTTGCAGCTGAGGTAAATTTCTATTTACTCTCTAAAATAGAACTGAAATTTGTAAAGGAAGCATGTGAAGATGAAAGTTGGATGACAACTATGAAAGAGGAATTACAACAGATAGAGAAGAATCAGACATGGGAAATAGTCTGTAGACCTATGAACAAGAATGTGATTGGATCAAAATGGATGTTCCAGAATAAGCTAAATGAAAATGGAGTAGTGAGGAATAAAGCAAGATTGGTATGCAAAGGATATTCACAAGTTGAAGGAATAGATTTTGAGGAAAAATTTTCTCCTATGGCCAGAATGGAAGCTATCAGAATTTTTTTGGAATTTTCTGCACATAAGGACTTCAAAGTATATCAGATGGATGTTAAGTCAACTTTTATGAATGGTTAGTTGGAGGAAGAAGTATACATGGAGCAACCTAAAGGGTTTCAGCTGTCTGACAAGCCGAACATGGTTTGTAAATTGAAGAAAGCATTGTATGGATTGAAGCAAGCTCCTAGAGCTTGGTATGCAAGACTGGATAGGTATCTAACAAAGCAAGGATTCAACAAAGGTTCTGCTAATAGCAACCTCTACTTCAAAGTACAAGGTAATAAGATGTTGATTGTAGTTGTTTATGTTGATGATATCTTTTTTGGAGGAAATGAAGACATGTGCAAAAATTTTGCTGAAGAAATGTAGAAAGAATTTGAGATGTCTATGATTGGTGAATTGAATTTCTTCCTTGGCCTACAAGTGAATCAAACTAACAAAGGGATATTCATTTCACAATATAAGTATGTAAAAGAGTTGTTGAAATTTTTTGGGATGGAGGATTCTAAACCGGTTTGTACTCCTATGGTAACCGAATGTAAACTGAGCAAGGATGATGAATCTGCTAAGACTGATTAGAGAAAATAAAGATCCATGATTGGCAGATTGTTGTATCTCACTGCTACTAGACCAAATATTATGCATGCAGTGTGTTTAGTTGCTAGATTCCAAGCAAATGCTAGGGAAGCACATCTTATGGCTATAAAAAGAATATCTAGATATCTTAAAGGCACACTAGATTATGGACTATGGTATCCTAAGAGTAATGATTTCACCCTGAGTGCTTATATAGATGTTGATTGGGCCGGATGTGTAGATGATCAAAAGAGTACCAGTGGTGGTGCTTTCTTTCTTGGTGAAGACTAGTTTCATGGATGAGTAAAAAGCAAGACTCAGTTTCTTTATCCATTGTAAAGGCTGAATATTGTTGCGGCCTCCTGTTGTACACAAGTTTTATGGATGAAGAAAACCCTGAAGGACATTAGAGTAGTAAGTGATGAGTCAATTCCTATTTTTTGTGACAATACAAGTGTAATAAACATTTGAAAGAACCCAGTTACACATTCAAGAACAAAGCACATATCTATCAAGTATCATTTTCTGAGAGAAAAAGTGTTGGAGAATGAGGTCAGATTGGAGTATGTAACTACAAAGGAACAAATTGCAGAAAAATTTACTAAGGCCCTTCTGAAGGATACTTTCGAGCATCTTAGGGGGTAGTTGGGGTCATTGACCCTCCTAACTAAGTGCACATGAAGGTGCACCAGTCCAATGAATTCACAGACTCTTCATTTACCTGGACTGATTGATGGGTCTACTCCACAGGGGGAGTAGACAAGATTTTCATTGTTATAGTATGAGTGTACTCCTAAAGGGGAGTAATTAGAGTAGTTGTTCTTTTCCATTGATGTCAAAGGGGGAGAAAAGGTTGTGTGTTGCCATCAATGACAATGGGGGATATTTTTGCAAGTATGAGCTTGTCTGGTGGTGTTGTTATTAATGTTGTCATTGATGTCAACACTATTCAGTATGTTGCAAATTATACATGTATGGATAAGATGCTGATGAGATGTTGTAAGTACACAGAGCTATCCTTATGGTGTTGCAGATGTGTTGTATTGATGATTTTCCAAGTTCTTTTGAGAAAATTAAATAAAGAAGAGAATTCAAAGTGTTGAATGTGTTCAGAATGTGCTTTGGTAGGTGCTCCACATTTCTCTTGTGTTGATCCTATGCCTATGTGGATTTGAAGGTGTGTTGATGCTGATCTAATGATGATATAGTCTGAGTTTCAGTTTCTGTTGAGATGGTATGTGGAATTTTTGTCCACCGGTATGTGTGTTCTACTGGCATAGTAAGTGTTTTGTGAATTGGGAGAAATATGTTTTCTCCGTAGTCCTCCACTGTTTTGTTACAGATCATGTAGTTCTGGGAGATGTCTTGTAAAGGTCTTTCCTATGCTCTGGAGAAGAGGTTTGGAGTTTTGTAATCTGAAAATCATGTTCTAGTATTTCTATGTGAGTCTACACAACCTAGATTGTCTGGTGAAATGAGTTCAGTGTTTGAAGCCTGTTGTTTTTGTTGTGGATGTATTTGGAATATTCTGAATGTATTCTTGTGCATAATGAAGTGTATTATGTTGTTTGTGTTCCATCTTCTTGTTGGGAAGCATGTGCATCATTGATAATTTGTGTTTTCATTAGGTTTGGACAACCTAGTGTTTACACTTCATTCAAAGAATAAAATTTAATTGAGGAAGCATGTAGAAGATTCAAGAATATTATTTTTATGTTTTTATTGGTCCACTCTTATTCCTTTTCACTACGGGAATTTAGATTTTTTGACCTAATTTGAATTTATGAAACAATGTATTGTGGATGACCTTGGTAAATGTTTCTAAGGTTGAGAATGGTATATAACCAAGGCGAGTTGTGAAGAATTGTATGATAGTGTGATGCAAAGTGATGAAAGTGTGCCACAAATCATAAGAGCAGAAGTGTGTGTGAGTGAGTTGTGATAGTTGTTTTTTAGTGTCCTGAAGGTAGTGAATTGAAGGTTTATGTAATCCTATGAATGTGCTTTAATTGTTGTGGTGGATCTTTTGTTTTCTTTTTTATTTGCAAGTAGTGAGCCTCCCTGTTGGACAGTGAGTCCTTTGTAGGTAGTGAGCCTTTGTACTTGGAAAATGAGTTCTCTTTTGGGTAGTGAGTCTTTGGCAGTGAGCCTTTGTATTCAATTTATAATATTTATATTGTGAGTTAACCCTCGCTGTGGTTTTTCCCTTATTGGGTTTTCCACATAAAAATTTGGTGTTCATTGTGTTGATTTACTTTATGTTATTTGTGTTTCATGCTCATATTTAATAACAGAATAGTGTGGTTGAAGAATTGATAAGTGATAAAGTTTTTAAGTTTGAACTTGTGTGACAATTGATTCACCCCCCCTCTCAGTTCTCCTACGGTTTTTTAACACACCCATGAATAGCTCCTACAAAATAGGAGCACATGGGGCACCCACATGGAAGGTGGAACTCACCTTGAGTTAAGTTAACTATTTGGAGTAAAAGATAACACTTTAGTAATGCATGTAAAGATCCTAGAAGTTAGGGATTGATGTTTACATGCATGGAGTTCAATTTAGTTCAATTTAGTTCAATTTAGATTAGTTCAATTCAATTCAGTTCACTTCAGTATCAATTTAATCCAGTTTAGTTCAATTTAGTTATGGTTCAGGTATCTTTAGTTGCATGTAGTTAGTTTCAGTTGAATTCTAGTTGAATTCAGTTGACTTGGAATTCATGTTGCATGACAGATAACAGGTGACATATTCATTTAAGTTGGGAAGATAAATCATGCATGGTATTTGCATGAAATGTGGAGAGATATGTTTCAATTAATAGAGATTGACTTGGACCCACCTTGGGTGCCCAAGTTGGCATCTTGGAGTTAACACTTTTGTATGATAAGATATTTTATAAGGCTGAGTTAAGTGAGCCCATTCTTGGGCGCCAACTTTGAGGATAAGCTTAGAAGATATCTTTGGAATCAACGTTGAGTTATGACTTCAGTTTGGGATGCCCAAATGGATGAAGGACTTGTTTTGACATTGTTCTTCATAGTAGAACTCTACTTGCAAAGAATAGGAATGGGTTTTGTGACATAAGCATTGTGCTTTGTAATTGTAAACTCTTTGGAGTTTACAAGGCTCATAATTGTATATATATTGTAGCAATTTGAAGAGAGTTGAATAAGATTTGATTGCAGGTTGTGAAGAAGAATTGTTGAAGGAAAAAGAAGCATCTCAAGCAAGGATTGGAATTATTGTAATCTTATTCTGAGATTAAATAATACATTGATTCTTGGTGGATTTTTTCCCCGAAAGGGTTTCTCCATGGTATATGTTGTGTAACTTCTTTCTTCTGGTCTTATTCCTCTACAATCTTTTTTCTACTTCTACAAACATTAAAATGAATTAAACAAATAATCATCCACAAAGAAATTGTAAAAGTGAACACTTATTTAGATCTATAGTATAATACTTTTACAAAGTATTAAGCTACATAATTACCTACATTATTCAACATTTGGTATAAGAGCTAATGGTTGGGTAGAGTTTGGGATGCCTTTCTCTTAAAATTTTGAAGGTTTTTTGGCTATAGTGAGAGATTTTACTATTGTGTTATTGCTGATTTTGAAAAATAATTTTGTTACAATGAGTTTTGATTCTCATTTATATATTGAAAAAATCAATGGATCTAATTATGAGACATGTGGAAACTAAAAATGAAGGATCTCCTTGAAGAGAGAGATCAGTGGTTAGCTATTGATAATGAGACAAAGTCACCTACAATAATGTTAGATGAGGATTGGGCTAAGCTTGATAAGAAGGCAAGATGGACCATAAGATTATGTCTTGTTGATGTTGTTCTCTTGAATGTTTTAGAAGAGACTACTACATATAAGTTGTGGAATAGAATAGGTGATATCTATCAAACCAAAAGTCTTACTAATAAGTTGTATATGAAAAGACAATTGTATTCTTTAAAGATGAAAGCTAGTGATTCTGTTGCAAATCATTTGAATGCTTTTAATTTGATTCTAAGTCAGTTAGCATCTGTAGATGTAAAGCTAGAAGATGAAGATAAATGCATTTTGTTACTTTGTTCTTTACTAGAATCTTGGAAAAATCTAATTGTTGCTATTAGTGGTAGTTGTGCAAATCTGAAGATGGACAACATAATTCCTACTCTCCTATCAGAGGAGATGAGGAGGAAGTCTAAAATGGAAATCCAAGATGCCTTGTTTGTAAAAGGTAGGCATGATAAAAATGAACCTAAGGGAGACAAGGAAGGAAAGGTTAAGTCAGAAGGATGGAGTAAGGTAAAGTGTTGGAACTATGGTAAACTGGGACATGTGAAGAAGGATTGTAAGAACAAGAAAAAGAAAAAGAGTTTAGATTCTTCTACAAAGGAATCCTTGGATGATGATAATAATGCTTTGATCATTTCATGTAAAAATGTTAGTGATGACTCTTTGCTTGATGTTAAAGAGTGATCTTCATGAGGAGGATGGTATTCATGATGCCATGTGTAGCTCATACCATAGTTCAGTGGGAGTTATTAACAATGACATGGATGCATCATTGGTAAGGTTATCTTCATGTGATTGGGGATATGGTTTTTTCTTGGTTTAGAGTGGTTGCTATTATGTCATGGTTTACTCTTGATATGTATTTAGAGTTTGGAATGGTACTTGTCCTCTTGAGACTAGGATGCATATATGTTATGGTGCATGTGATCTCCTAGTAGGAGATGGTTAGATCATGTTGTCATGTTTATGTTCCTGATTCATGATTGGAGCTTTGACATTGATCTTGTGTAGTTCTCTTAAGTATTGGGTACATTAATCATTTGCTTCATTACTTCATGATAGTGATATGTTGCATTTGGAGTTTGGCATGGATTGGTTGGTTATAGGTCCTCATGGATACTTGGAGAAATAGGTAAGGCTTGAGTTCTCTTATGGTAAGAGATATATGTTGGAATGGTTACTTGCAAGAAAATATTTTTCAACAGTAAAGACCAAGAAGCCTACACATTAGTTGGACGTGAGTTCAACACACTTTGTGGTTTCACATGCCTCCAAAGAGGTAGTTTGGATACAAAGACTTGGGAAAGGTATTGGTTTTAATTGCAAGTAAGTTAAACTTGAATGTGATAGTTAGAGTGCTATGTGTTTAGCCAAAAATCCTATGTATCATGCTCGTACTAAGCATGTTGATATTCAGTATCAATTTGTGTGAGAAATGGTGTAGAGTGGGAAGGTATTAATTAAGAAAGTTGACACTTTAATTAATGCTATAGATTATCTTATGAAACTAGTTCCTACAGATAAGTTTTCTTGGTTTTAATCATTTGCTTGGAGCTTCATGATTATGCAGGTTGCATTTGAAGCTAGCATGGATTGATTATTTGATGTAGGAAGGCCATTGGCCTTGATTCCTATACTTGATTTATAATAATGATTCCTTGTTTAGAATAATTGCAATGTATAATGTCAAGTGGGAGAATGTTGGGAATAGGATGCCATTTAATTACAATCCTAAACATTCTTTCATGTATCTCCTAAGTCCTTGGAAAGTGTTCCCCAACACTAGGATTAGAAAGAGATTAAATTTGAGTGAAATGAACATGTTAAATTGACATTTGTAATTAATTCTAAATGATAGGAACATGTGGGGATTCCCATGAATAGCTCCTACAAAATAGGAGAACATGGGGCACCCACATGGAAGGTGGAACTCACCTTGAGTTAAGTTAACTATTTGGAGTAAAAGATAACACTTCAGTAATGCATATAAAGATCCTATAAGTTAGGGATTGATGTTTACATGTGTGGAGTTCAGTTCAGTTCAGATTAGTTTAGTTTAGTTTAGTTTAGTTCATTATCAGTATCAGTTTAGTTTAGTTTAGTTCAATTATAGTTCAGTTATCTTCAGTTGCATGTAGTTAGTTTTAGTTGAATGCTAGTTGAATTCAATTGACTTGGAATGCATGACTAATGACTTGAGTTGCATGACAAATAACATGTGACACATTCAGTTAAGTGGGGATGATCAATCACGCATGGTATTTGCATGAATGGTGGAGAGATATGTTTCAGCTAACAAATATTGACTTGGACCCACCTTGGGCACCCAAGTTGGCATCTTGGAGTTAACACTTTTGCATGATAATATATTTTATAAGGTTGAGTTAAGTGGGCCCATTCTTGGGTGCCAACTTTGAGGATAATCTTAGAAGATATCTTCAGAATCAATGTTGAGTTATGACTTTAGTTTGGGATGCCCAAATGGATGAAGGACTTGTTTTGACATTGTTCTTCATGGTAGAACTCTACTTGCAAAGAAGAGGCATGGGTTTTGTGAGATAAGCATTGTGCTTTGTAATTGTAAACTCTTTGGAGTTTACAAGGCTCATTAGTATCTATATATTGCAACAAGTTGAAGAGAGTTGAATCAGATTTTATTGCAAGTTGTGAAGAAGAATTGTTGAATGTAAAAGAAGTATCTCAAGCAAGGATTGGAATTATTGTAATCTTATTCTGAGATTAAATAATGCATTGATTCTTGGTGGAGTTTTTCCCCAAAAGGGTTTCTCCATGGTATATGTTGTGTAACTTCTTTCTTCTGGTCTTATTCTTCTACAATCTTCTGTCTACTTCTACAAGCATTAAAATGAATTAAACAAATAATCATCCACAAAGAAATTGTAACAAAGAACAGTTATTTAGATCTACAGTATAATATTTTTACAAAGTATTAAGCTACATAATTACCTCCATTATTCAACAGTTTACACCATTTTTTTTTGCATGCACAAATCATTCTTAGAATGGTTACTATGAATGTGTTTTATCAATCAACCATCAAAAATTGTAAGCCGATAATCAACATTTCTTTAAGGTTCAACTAATAATAATGTTTGTGATGAAACCAAACAATCATTCAATGCTTAGTCATTCTTAGAATGATAGTAGCTTGAATTTATATCCATAACAGTCACCTATAAAAAACTTGGGTCTCTCCTAACCCAAAATAGTAATATGAATATTCCAACCTATATGTGATTGAAAACAACAAGCATTTCATTCGATCCTTTTGTTTTCATAAAAGTACACTATTACTATCTAGATAATTGCATAACCAGAATGATAGAACATTGACCATATACATGATATACTGGGTAACCTAAAGTTGTTAACGAGACATATTGGCGTAGTAACTTATAAACTTCTGCAAACAACATTGTTTTGCTACAAATAACATTGTTTTGATACAAACAACATTGTTTTGATACAAACAACATTTTTTTTCATACAAAAAGCATTATTTTGATATAAACAATACATCAGTATGTGGAAACTGTTCAAATAGATATGTTCTTATTTCTCTAAAAAAGGAAAATTTACACCTTGTATTACTATCAAATGATATGACAATTTGTAGCATTATTTGAATGAAAGTAATCTATTATAATTATTTTTATTTCAGAATGTATGCGGTCAACACATATAAGTGTATGCACATAGACCTTCATCTACGTACATACACATACTTGTGACATACCTTTTTTTGTCACTTATTTAAATTATTTTTAATGAATACTGAATTATGTTGAATATAAACATGTGATATGTGTATGAACTGAATGGAGAATGTAATGAACAGTTCCATTTGAATCATCTTTTTTATTTACTGAAGTTGAGGAAATTAAGTAGATTGAATTAATTTTCTATGGATATGTGTGTAAGAATATTTTCTTTGTTTAGTAGAAAAAAAACACCTAAGTAGATTAGAGCACCTCATGGTAGATGTTGCTAGAGGGTATATAGTTGTTAAGGAATAAATTGTATTGTTGAGATTTACCTTCCAGGATGAGTGTCGAAATGGAGTACAGAGTGTATAGGTTTTTTCTTTATCCAAAACCTATCTTTTGTTCTTGCAACTAAATTTTTATGCTTGGAAAAGCAATTAGCTAATGATAGCTTGGATTGGATGTAGACAAACAAAAAGACTCCAAGATAGAATTAAGCAATGATTCCTTAATTCAAACAAAGTTACAAAAATCTACTCCAAATAATGAGACCAATCTTTAGCAAGGTAGCAAGAATGTATAGAAATTCATTGCTTATTCAAATGATAGCACATAAACTTCATAGGTATCAAGGACTTACAAACAACGATGAAAGAACATAGTAAAACCCAATATATATATTGGAAACTATGAAAGGCTTAATACAAATAGAACAACTACTGTTAACAAATTCGTCTCTCTCCCTTATGCATTGTCCATGTACTACAAGGCAACGAAAGAACACAAATTTCTGCATAAACCATTATTCGTCCAATGCCACCAGAAATAGAGTCTTTGATTCATCAATGAGTATTAGAATTTAAAAGTGCATAGAACCATTCACAAACCCATCATACCTGGCCTCTAACATGGTCTCCTTTTTCCCTTTCTAGAATCGTTTGAATCCACTGCTATGTCTGAAGACATGTACCACAGTTTCTAAACTTGTATAGCTAGTGTTTTTTTGTCTTCTTTTCACCACAACTATTCAACCCTCATCAACCTAACCCTCCTCCCTACATAGACTACCTAGAATCTAAACCTCTCAATGTCTCTTATTTTTTTCCCCGTAAAATCCATTTTTTTCCTTCTTCATTCCCCTGTATAACTTTCCTTCTCTTTTTAATGAGAAAGGTGAGTAAGTTTCTTGACACTTCATGAAGAATGCCACATGCCACAAGAAAGAATAGAAAAAGAAAAAGAAATTGAACCAACACCAATGGTCAAAGCAACAAAACAAAAATGAAGATTGCAAACCAAAATTTGGAAGTATCAAGTGTTGATGCCCCTGCATCAGGCTCCCCGAGGGAGTTGTTTGTGAGCGTAGCTCACAAAGGGAGTTGGGTAGTAGGACTACCCTTACAAGCACTATGCATTTGAATCCTACCCCTTAATACTGATGAACAACAACTTGTACCAATATTTCATCCTTTTCCGCAAGCATTTGGTTGGATCTCCATACATCAAATTTCCCCACTTGCTCAACATATTTGTTCCACTGGTTGGCTGCAAATGATTCCAAACCACTGGAATAATTCCTTTTCTACAACCCATCTCATCATCTCCAGTATACTTTTCTCACTCTCCAGTTAACCTCTCATTACTACACCTTTCCCATTCATTTTGCATCTCCCTCCAACAATAAAAATCTCTACTATATTGTTTGGTTTCTGCATACCTTTCCATAGCATTCATTGTATCATCTTCAACTATATTCAAGGGGTTTGAAAATTGAGATGTTACCTCACCATTGGTATATGCACTATTCATGACACCTCTTGATGCAGGAGCATCTAGTGGTGTAAGGGCAATCTTGCATCACCCAAAAATAGTTAAATTTCAAGTTTCTCAGTTTTTAGATGTTTTTATATTTTTGGATACCCTTTTTGTCATAATGAAATTCCCAATTTATGGTTTTTATTTTCTACTCCTGGGTTGAAAGATATTGTAGTTTTAGTTTCCCAGATTTGAACCTGAAAATCTTCCGAGTTAGATTTGAGGCACTTAGAGTTCTCGGATCAGCCCCAAAACTTGCCAAAATCTAAGTAGGGAATTTCAAGCGCTTTCTTAACTTTGAGACCTTTCCAACGGTTCAAACGGTTCACGAATTGGAGTCTCGTATCAAAAGTTATGGCCCCAAGAAGTTGGTGCACTTTCTAGAAGATACAATTGCAAATGTTCTTTTGAAATTTGAACTTCAAGTTGTAATTTTTTGGCGCCAAACTGCCTAAACTCAAATTTGAATTTTGTTTTGGCTCCAAAATAAAGAGGAGCTCTATTTATGGGTGGGTTTCTAATTTTTGGGTAACTTTTTGGGGGACAAGCTCGCATATTGTGAAAGGGTTATTCTGTAGCTTTCTGTAACTTGCATGTGCTATAGAACTTGGGGATTGAGATCCTCTGCATGTAAGAAGCTCCATTTTCTGAATAATAAAATTATTCTCTTGTTTGTGGGTTATTTTCTAAGTTTCGGGCCGCGCCCTCATCAAGTGGTATCAGAGCGGGTTTTCTTGAGTGTGTGGACAGATCGCCGATCGTGAGGCAGTTCGCACCAGGACAGTGGTTGTGGGTCGAGGTCAAGAAAGATGCCTCCAAGAGTGATTCTTGGTAGGAATGGTGGTGCTAGAGGTGGTCGAGGTGGCAGAAAATGTGGGAGATGCACCGCATCCCTCCAGACAGATTGCAGAGAGAAGAAAGAGGTTCCAAGGGAGGAAAGTGAGGATGAAGGAGAGGAAGAAGGTTCAAATGTAGAAGAGGAAGAAGAAGTAATTGATCAAGACCAAATGTGGCTAATAAGGGCCATTTCGAAGATCGGGAAAAGACCCAGAGTAGAAGTCCCCAGTTATTCTAGAAGTCTGAACCCGGAAGAGTTGATCGACTGGATCAACGAGCTAGAAGAATATTTTGAGTATGAGGAAATAGAGGACCCAAATCGGGTTAATTTTGTGAAAATAAAAGCTGAAAGGCCATGCAGTATTTGGTGGAAAGAGGTCCAGTTGGAAAGAAAAACAAAGAGGAAAAGTTAAGATCACCAGATGGGATCGCATGGTAGAGAAATAAGAAGCTGTTCATACTGGACTACGAGTTAGATATGTTGAGAAATTGCAAGGGTTGAAGCAAGGAAGCAATCGTGAAAGAATATACTGAATATTTTCACAAGATAATCGAACATGTCACACAGAGGCCAATAAGGAGAAGGTAGCCCAATATCTTAATGGGTTTGAGAGGAGGAGTTAAGCCTAGTCGGAATGACCACCATTGAGGATGTGTATCAGTTTGCTTTGAAGGTGGAAAAAGAAGCTAAACAAAAGATTTGATGGCAAGAAAAAAGGACAAGGAGGTCAAAGTGGAAGGGGTAGTGGAAGACCTTCAAAGCCGAAATGATGACGAAAAAGAAAAGTGAAGATGTGGGTACCAATGAAGCCAAAGGAATGACAACTACCGTGATCAAAATAGTGGTGATCAAAGAGGTAGAGGATGAGGGAGATATGGACAAGGATCTGGAAGAGGTGGTTTCAAAGGAACATGTTTCTAGTGTGGTGAAGAAGGGCATCAAGCCTATGAATGTCCACAACACCAAGGAAGGGCAGATAAAAGTCTAGAAGGTTGTGGAAGGGTTGCGCATGCAGATGAGGAGGCCCAATCTAAACATTCAGATGATACTGAAAGGGGAGAAGCCCTAGTGATTAGGAGAGCCTTGGTGACTGAGGAAAAGGAACCAGAATAGAGGAATAATCTATTTCGCACAAGGTGCAAGTGTGAACGAAAATGTTGTGATGTCATTATTGACGGTGGGAGCATTAATAATCTGGTGTCAGAGGAGATGGTCACAAAGTTGAAGCTAAAGAGGGAAAGGCACCCGCATCCATATTGGATTGTCTGGTTGGAGAAAGACCACAAAGTTTTGGTCAATGAGTAGAGCCTAGTAAAGTTCAAGATCGGAAGCTACCATGATGAGGTACTCTGTGATATCATCCCCATGGATGCATGCTACATGTTGTTGGGGAGGATATGGTAGTTCGATAGGTGAGCTATACATGATGGCCATACAAACACTTATTCCTTGAGAAAGGATGGGGTTCATCACAAGTTGAAGCGCCTGAAGGAGATTGAAGAAAAGGTATGCAATAGTGCTAGAATTTGTTATGTAGATGGAAGAAAAATTTTAGAAGGTATGAAGCATGAGCGTGTGTGTTATGAATTGATTCCTAGAGTGAGTAAGGAGGATAGTGAGAAGGTTCCAGAAGAAGCTTCTGGAATATTGGATGAGTTTCAAGATATTTTTTCTGATAATGTACCTAAAGGTTTACCACCAATAAGGAAGATCAGTCATCAGATTGACTTGATTCCTGGAGCCAGTTTGCCAAATAAGGCACTCATAGAATGACTCCAGCAAAAATGAGGAGTTGAACAAACAAGTTCAAGAGTTGTTGAGAAAGGGTTTGATATGGGAGAGTTTGAGTCCATGTGCAGTACCTATAGTACTAGCACCAAAGAAGGATGGGGAATGGAGGATGCGTACAGATTCCTGCACCATAAACAAGATAACAATCAAGTACAGATTTCCCCTACCAAGGATGGATGACCTGATGGACTGTTTGAGTGGAGCTCAGTACTTCACAAAAATTGATTTGAAGAGTGGATATCATCATATCCGGATTCGAGAGGGAGATGAATAGAAGACTACCTTCAAGACCAAAGAGGGCCTATATGAGTGGTTAGTCATGCCTTTTGGGCTAACCAATGCACCGAGCACATTCATGCGACTCATGAACGAGGTACTAAAAGAATTTTTGGGAAGTTTTTTTATTGTGTATTTAGATGATATTTCAATTTTCAGTAAGATGTTGAATGAGTATCTGATGCATATTCGGAGAGCCTTTCAGAAGTTAAGAGAAGAGAAATTGTTGATTAATGTGAAGAAGTGCAGTTTTGTGAAGAGGGAGTTAGTGTACTTGGGGTTTGTTGTCTCAGCAGAAGGTCTCAAGATGGACCCAGAGAAGGTGAAGGCTATTCTGGAATGGCCTACCCCAAGAACTACTACCAAGGTGAGATCTTTCCATGGTTTGGCTAGTTTTTATAGAAAGTTCATTAGAAACTTCAGTAGTATTTGTGGACCCCGACGGAAACAATGAGAGGGGATAGAAAAGAATTCAAGTGGAGCAGTGGAGTGGCAAAAAGTTTTGAACTGTTGAAGCAGAAGGTGACAAAGAAACCTATTCTAGCCCTCCCAGATTTCAACAAGGTGTTTCAAGTGGATTGTGATGCCAGTGGTTGTACCATTGGAGCAGTGTTGAGCCAAGAAGGTAAGCCCATTGCCTATTTCAGTGAAAAGTTAAATGATGCCAAGAGAAAGTATTCTGTATATGATCAGGAATTTTATGCAATAGTGCAAGCATTAGAGAAATGGAGACATTATTTTTTGCCAAAGGAATTTGTTCTATATACTGATCATCAGGCCTTGTAGTACCTAAATAGTCAGGGAAAATTAAATCAGAGGCATATGAAATGAGTAGAGTTTTTGTAGAGTTATACCTTTGTTTTGAAACATAGGAGTGGGAAGTCAAATAGGGTTGCAGATGTCTTAAGTAGGAGGCATACATTGATGACAAAGATGCAGATTGAAGTGGTTGGGTTCAATGAACTTAAGACACTGTATGTAGAAGATCCTGATTTTGTAGAGGCTTGGAAAGCTTGCAAGGAACCTATTACAGTGGACAGGACATGGTGGTTGGATTTCATAATCCAAGATGGCATGTTATTTAAGGGAAGTCAATTGTGTATCTCGAGGAGTTCCATGAGGGAGAATCTGATAAAGGAGAAGTATAGTGGAGGAATGGTAGGAAATTTTGGTCGGGATAAGACCATTGCCATTATCATTGAGCATTATTATTGGCCTCAGTTGTCACAGGATGTGAAGAAGTTTGTACAAAGCTGCAGGGTATGTCAGATGGCTAAAGGAGTGAGTCAAAATATAGGCTTATATCAGCCCTTACCTGTACCAGAGAGGCCATGGGAGGATATAAGTATGGACTTTGTTCTTGGTTTTCCAAGGACACAACGAGGGAATGATTCATTCTTTGTGGTGGTTGATAGATTTTCGAAGATGGCACATTTCATTCCATGTCAGAAGACCCATGATGCAGTTGACATTGCTAACTTGTTTCTTCAAAGAGGTGGTGAGGCTACATGGTCTGCCAAAGAGTATTGTTTTAGATCATGACACCAAATTTGTGGGGTACTTTTGGAGGACTTTGTGGAAGAAGCTGAAGACAGAGTTGAAGTTCAGTTCTGCACACCATCCACAAACAGATGGGCAGATAGAGGTTGTTAACATGAGTCTGGGTAACCTACTGAGATGTTTGGTAGGAGATAAACCAAGGGATGGGACTTGATCTTACCCAGGCATAATTTTCTTACAACAATTCTATCAACGAAGCACTGGTAGATCACCATTCAGATTGTGTATGGAGGTAGCCCTAGAACAACTCCAGAATTGAGGAAGATGGACCAAGAGAAGAAAATAAGTCTGAAGCCAAATATTTTGCAAAAAAACATCAAGGATATACATGAGAAGGTAAGAGAACATATTAACAAGATGAATATGCAGTATAAGGCTAAGACAGATCAGAAGAGGAGGTATAAGGAGTTTCATATTGGTGATGAAGTGATGGTCCACTTGAGGAAAGAAAGGTTTCCAGTGGGAACATATAAAAAATTGAAGATGAAGAAGTTCGGTCCCTGTAAAATTTTGAAGAGGCATGATTCAAGGAATGCATATGAGGTAGAGTTGCCAGATGGATTCAACATTTCCCCTATGTTCAACATTTAAGATTTGACAGAGTATCATGAAGGTGGCACAGAGGAAGTACCAACAATGGAACTATGTGGGATTCCAACACCTACTTCAGAAAAGGAGGAGATTGAAGAAGTCCTGGATAGTCGTGTGGGAAGGAGTACTAGGAACAGGCAATATGAAGAATACCTGGTGAAATGGAAAGGAAGGCCTGTTGAAAATTCATCCTAGTTGCCTAAGGCAGAGGTAGACTGTTTGAGTTTTCCTCCACCATCTGAGACATGACGGGGTCACTTCTCAAATTACCTTGGGTGTCTGATGCAGGAGCATCCAGTGGTGTAAGGGCAATCTTGCATCACCCAAAAATAGTAAAATTTCAAGTTTCTCAGTTTTTAGATATTTTTACATTTTTGGATACCCTTTTCATCATAATGAAATTCCCAATTTACGGTTTTTATTTTCTATTCTTGGGTTGAAAGATATTGCAGTTTTAGTTTCCCATATTTGCACCTGAAAATCTTCCGAGTTAGATTTGAGGCACTTAGATTTCCTGGATCAGCCCTGAAACTTGCCAAAATCGGTGTAGTGGATTTTGAGCACGTTCTTGACTTTGAGACCTTTCCAACGGTTCAAACGGTTCGCAAATCGGAGTCCCAGATCAAAAGTTAAGGCCCTGGGAAGTTGGCGCACTTTCTAGAAGATACAATTGCAAATGTTCTTTTGAAATTTGAACTTCAAGTTGTAATTTTTCAGCGCCAAACCACCTAAACTCAAATTTGAATGTTGTTTAAGCTCCAAACTAAAGAGGAGCTCTATTTATGAGCGAGTTTCTAATTTTTGGGTAACTTTTTGGGGGACAAGCTCGCATATTGCGAAAGGGTTATTGTGTAGCTTTCTGTAACTTGCATGTGCTATAGAACTTGGGGATTGAGATCCTCTGCATGTAAGAAGCTCCATTTTCTAAATAATAAAATTATTCTCTTGTTTGTGGGTTATTTTCTAAGTCTCGGGCCGCACCCTCATCACCTCCTGTCATTACAAGCCATTCTTTCTCAACTACCTCAATTCGAAGAATCAAATCATCCTCCACATTCTCTTTCACTATTTCCACACTCTATTTCAAACTCTCCTGTATCGTTGCATTCTTCATAAGAGCAACAAGTGCTCCAACTCCACAATCATTTGTAATAAAATGAAGGTCCACCTCTTTGGTTACTGTTGCAACTTCTTCTGACCCCCTTCCACTTATAAACTATTTTTCGCTTATCATCATCACCTCACTATTGCTACTACTACTACTATTGTCCTCTTCTTGTTCACACATAGGCAACAAAGTGTGCTTGATTCCATCCTTTTCAAAAGTATGTGTTACTCCTCCCTTCATGTATAGCCTTCTGATCAAACTGCTAGGGTGTACCAAGTAGCATGTGACACACATCCATTAGCATGATATCACACACAACACTATCCTTATAACTTCCTATTTGAAATTCAACCAAAGCTTGTTCATCTACCAACAATGGATTCCCTTTTTGAAGCCAAGAAACTTTATAAGGGGTAGGATGTTTAGTTCTCTTAAGTCATAGCTTATCTACCATTTGTATAGCCACTAAATTATCTATACTACCACTGTCAATAATTAATTTGCAGTACTTACCTTAAGCTTTGCACTTTGTTTTAAATAGATCCTTCCTTTGTACTAGTTCATGACTCTCCTTTGGCAGTTTCAACAACTCTTTTGAACAAAAGAGATTCTCTTGACTTAGGTTCTTCTTTTCTTGGAGAAATTGATCTTTCACTCTCCTGATTTTCTTGCACCGCTTTATTCCTCCTTTCAAGCCTTGTGTAACCTCCTTGGGAAGATTTTGGACACTCCTAACTCTTGTGACCTACATAGTGATTACACTTAAAAAATTTACCTAGAAAATCTCTCCCTCTTCCCTGATAACCATCGCTTCTAACAGATCCTTCTCCTCTATCCTGATAACCTCCTTTTTCTAACTTAGCTTTCCCTCTAGAACTACTTTCTTCTCCATCTTGATGGTGTTTTTGTCCTTTTTTTGCATAGCCTCATCCTCTACCTCATCCTTGTTGATTATGCTTCCTCATCAGCTTCTCCTCTGCTTTAATGGAAAACTAGTAGGCTTCCTCCAAAGTTCTTGGTGACACCAAACTCAACTCATCTTGCAAACTATATCTCAGCCCATTTAGATACCTTGCCACCTTTTCCAAATAATCTTTTCTATGGTTTGACCGTATTACCAACTTATATAACTCTTTCATGTATTCCTTGACTAACATATCTTTCTGCTTCAAATTTTACAATCTCCTGAAAAAATTCATTTGGTAGTTTTCTAGAAGAAACTTCATCTTCAATTTGGAAACCATTCAATCCCAAGAAGAGATCTCCTTTTTTTTCTTGTGTCTTTTAGCCTGAACGTAATCCCACCACATTGCCATGTGGCCTTTTAACCGTGTACAAGAAAACTTTACTTTTCTTTCCTCTGCAACTCCTTCGTACTCAAAGTACTTATCCAAACCATTGATCCAGTCAATGAGCTCTTCACCATTCAAGCTTCCAGAATACGTGTGGACCTCTAGTTTTGGTTTTTCTCCTACATTCATCACTACTTTGATCAATCTTTTTTCCACTCCTTTGGGTTCTTCTTAATATTCCTCATTATTTGTTTGTGGTTGCTCTTCCTCTTCAACATCACTCACATCATCCACTCGTGTTCCTTTTCACTATACCCTCTCCATGGCATCCATTCGTGTATTCAAGTTCTACAAAATTTCATAGACACCTTCATCATGGCCTTGTCGACCTCTACCATGATTGCCTCCTCATCCTCTCATCACTCGTGGTGGCATTCTGTCCACTACTCAACAACCCAAAATCTTCAGGATTTTATACCAAAATGATGAAAACCTAGATTGGCTATAGACAAATGATAAAACTCCAAGATAGAATTAAGCAATGATTCCTTAATTCAAACAAAGTTACAAAACTCTACTCCAAATAATGAGACCAAACCTTAGCAAGGTAGCAACAATGTATAGAAATTTATTCCTTATTCAAATGATAACACATAAACTTCATAGGTATCAAGGACTTACAAACACCGTTGAAAGAACAAAGTAAAACCCAATATATATTGGAAACTATGAAAGGCTGAAAACAACAAAACAACTATTATTAACAAAGTCGTCTCTCTCCCTTATGCGTTGTCCACGTACTACATGGCAACAAAAGAACACAGAGTTCTACAAAAAAAATTCTTCATCCAATGCCACCAAAAATAGAGTCTTTGATTCATCAATGAGGACTAGAATTTAAAAGTACACATAACCATTAACAAACCCATCATACCTAGTCTCTAACGTGGTCTCCTTTTTCCCTTTCTAGAATCATTTGAATCCACTATTATGGCCACAGACATCTACCATAGTTTCTAAACTTGTGTCGTTGGTGTTTGTTTGTCTTCTTTTCACCACAACTACTCACTCCTCATCAACCTGAACCTCCTCCCTACATAGGTTTTCCTAGAATCTAAACCCCTCGATGCCTCTTTTATTATTTTCCTTGTAAAAGTTGTTTTTTTCCTTCTGCATTCCCCTCCATAACTAACTTGTCTCCTCTTTTTAATGAGAAAGTAGAGTAAGTTTCTTGATGCCACAAGAAAGAATAGAAATAGAAATTGAACTGACACCAACAATCAAAGCAACAAAACAAAGCTTAAGATTGCAAACCAAAAATTAGAACTATCAAGTGTCGATGTCCCTACATCATTAGCCCATTATGTATGTATGGACTGGTGATAACACTCTGCCATTCCTAGCATAGATCTTGCATTTTTCTAAATCATAGATAGAGATGCATGTTGATGTTTGGGCATGCACTAGATTTCACCTTGCAAATTGTTCTCTTGCTAGAATTTCTATGTAGGGTTAGGCATTCTTCAAGTAGGAAGAATTTTAGGGAAACGTAAGCTTCATGGTTGGGTGGTAAAGTGCTTCAACCACATTCTTGTCCACCAGTGGAGGTGAGCACAATAGGAAACCTTGGATGTATTCATGATTATCATGGACTATGATGTAACCTTGATGTAAAATTGTATATTGTATTGACTTAGTGGCCCTATGAGCCAAGTCAACTTGGATATTGTAGTTGACATTTGAAAATGAATAGAAAATAGTTGCTTAAGTTATGTCTTTTTAAAATTAGTATTCATAATGTCATTTGCAATAATATAATTAAGTAATAATTAGAATTGGTTATTTTGAATAGTAATTGGACAACTTCAACCATAGAAGCATCATATGGTGGAGTAATTATATAAAATAAACAATGCTTTGCTATAATCATTATAAACTATCACTCTTATATATAGAGATTTTTTATTATCATAATAAACTCACACTTATAATATAAAGAATTTGTATATAAATTGCTAAAATTAGTAAATGACAAATGGCATAGAAAGATTATTTTAATTTAGTGAGATAAAACTATAAATTCTTGTAATGGTTTTATTTTGTCATATAAATTTAACATAAGTTTTAAAATGATAGAAACAATATTCCATTCAAAAGGAATATGAGATTTGAAGCCACATAAAGAGTTTTCTATCTTAATTACTTTTACTTCGTTCCATCTCAAGTATCTTTATTATGATTTTTGTCCATCTTCACTTATTACTCCCATTTAATTAAATTTTTTATTGTTTATATAAGTGATGTGTTAATTGCTAAATATTAAATTTTCATTAATTTTGTATAAAAATTAGGAAACTTTGGATACTAGATCAATCAAATTTACTAACTTAAACCATGAATTAATTATTATTCAATATACTTTCAACAATAGTACAATGGCAAGAACTAGTAACTAACAACAATTACCTATTTATGTGTCTATATATTAAATAAATAAAATAGATTTTTAAGTAAATTACATATGAATTAAATCTATTTTATTTATTTAAGACATAGACACATAAATAGGCATACAAGTGTTGTTTGGTTATTAGTACATATAAAATTTAAAGAAGGGTTGTTTCAGGAGAATTGAGTGAATGAGTGGAATGAAGCAAACATAATGCATGGAGAGATTGGCAAGTGAGTCACTAGATTGGGAAAACAAAAAAGACCAAAAAAAATAGTTAACAAGTGAATGATATAAGACAATTATCTTCTGATGCTCTCAAGAAGCATACTTTTTAGTTGTGGTATTTGAAAAACTCGTAGTTCAAATGGGAATAGTGTTGGTACATTCAAAGTAAATAAATTTGATGAAGACCACACCACCCAAAACCCATAGAAATCACAACAGATACCAACAAAAAATATGCGAGACAAAAAAATGACTCACTTTCAATTATTTTCAAAAAATGAAATTACAGATTCAAAATTTACATGCTACAGCCTCATGGGCTTAATTCATTACAAAAAATTAAACTCTGAAAAAAAATCTACTATTTGGAGCCACAATCTACACTATCAGGGCCACCTTCTACAACCCCCTCATATCTCTTTTTATTCTACCAATTAACTACCCTGGAATGTTCTAGAAATTGCAAATTTTCCTTTTGTTTTGGCACCAAAAGTCCCCCCATTTGATTTCTAGCCTAGGAAGAAGTTTTTATGAAATTCACTTTTTAGAGGACCAACTTTGCAAGGCCATAACTTTTGATTTGGGTGTCTGATTTTCTATTATTGCATATCATTGGAAAGCTCTCAATGAGATTTATAATGCTTAAGCCAACCATAGGTTAGTTTGGCCACTTTTTTATTTTTTTTGGGGCCTCTAAAGTTTTATATCTGAATTTGAAGCTGCATTGGAGAAATTTCTCGGGAAGGAAACTTTAATTTCTCCCAAACCGTGTAGGGTATTGAGGTGATTCTTTCATGACCGGAAGTTTTTTTTAGCTCTACTCCTTGGGGTAAATTTTCACGTCCATATGAGCCTATTTAGGCCAACTTACTAAAAATAGTAAGTGTTCATTTTTTGCTATTTTTGATGCCTGATAGTCTTATACCCCTCAAGTGCCATCATGGGACTCAAAACAACTAAAGAAAATAAAGAAAAAAAAAATTTGGGTGATGCAAGATTGCCCTACACTGTTGGATGCTCTTGCATCAAAATAAAATAATTTTAAGTAAATTATGTATAATATAAAACTCTTTTCAGAATTTCTACACATTGTAGATGAGGAGGATGAGTGACTTGCAAATGAAATGAAATAAACTTTTTTAATGACATCTATAAGACTAGGCAATCTATGTGACCCACGAGTTCATGTACCCTATTTATTTGTAGATCATGATTCTTATGCTATATATTTTGAATATGATAGAAATTTTTCATCCCATCAATTCTTTAAACAATAGCAAGAAATTCTCTTGAACCAAATGAAACTAACTTTAAATGAAGTGAAACTAATGAGATTAAGAGTATCCACCATTGAAGCTTGAAGAAATCCTTGACCATATTAGAGTCATGAATTGTAAAGTTTAATAGGAGGCATAATTTTTCTCATAGATGAAATAAAAGGTTAACCATGCTTACTATGAACACCTCGTGGGTAGTCAATCAGGTTGTCCCTTTCCCTCACTCCACTCACTTGTCAGGGTTAGGAACCAATCCAAGCTAGCTTGGTCCCTCCCTACTGTCTTGTCCTCTATAGTTGTGTCTAATGTGATTGAGCATGGGTTTTTGAGCTAGCAGTCCACCCACCTACAATATGATTCCCTTAGATCTTGGTGTCTAGATCTATATATCTATATATAGTGCTCAGAGAGATGGGTGAATGAGCCCTTGAGATTGGCAAGTGAAAAAGGCCAAAAAAACTAGCAAACATATGAATGGTATAGGACAACTACCTATTGATCCTCTCAAGAAGGATACTTAAGCAGCTATGACGTTTAAAGAAACCCTTGGTTTGAATGGGAATGGAATCGACACATTCAAAAAGGGTTTTCTTCTATCCTAGTCTCCAACTAGGAACATGGCATCTTAGGCCTCTCTAGAGTTTGCATCTCTAGGCTTTAATTTTATAGGGAATAGAAAATTTTGTCCAACCTCATGCATTGCTACAATGATTTTTGTAGTCCCCAAATTCAAAGTGAATCCTTTGTTCTTGTGCTTGGATTTAGTATAAATGGGAATTCTAGTTACTCCTATGGGAAAGAGAAAACCTCACAATCCTAACCCTGCTCCCTCTCCCCTAACTTGTCAAAAAATTTCTCTTATCTCTAGGAGATATTGAGGTGTTTGTCAATGTTCATAATTCATTTCTTACAAGGTAATTGAATTCAATATTTAAATTACAAAGATTCAATGAGTTCTATTTCAAATAAAGAAAGATTGATATATTTTTTCAAAGCCATTTTTGACATTATATTTATTAGTATTCTTTGCATCAGATCTATTAGTCTTAAAAAATTAATTTGAAAAGGTAGTCCGAACAAAGACTTTATATGAAATAATCATGAAATTATGTTGGCTCTTTCTTCTTCTTCCACATTCTAATATGTGATTGTTTGGGTAGTTGGGTCTTCTTTTAAACTCACAAATCTAATGGTTTGGCCAATATTTTTTATGATCCCTACAATGGAAATGCTTATCTATTCTCCTTTGCAAGTGGCTTTCCACAAGTTTGAACAAAAATTAGAGGTTATTGAAGATTACTAGTATAGCTTGAAACATATTTTGGAGGATGAGGACTAATTTTTATAAGCACTTTCTAAATAGAAAGATTTAGAGATTTTGGATTTTTGGGAGAAAGAATATGGTGAATTAGTTCCAACCATAATTAGGACCATTGCTTAGACCACTAGCAAGATCCAAACCAATTTGTGGTCCATCTAGTAAGAGGAAGGGTAGAAAATTAGAAGCTAAAAATTGAGAATGGAAGCGCATGATTTTGTGGTTGAGGGCACACAATGGACTAGAAGCAAAACATAAGATACATTTGAGAAAATTAGTTGTTGGGTGAAGTCTCATAGTTTGCTAGTCAATTGAGGGAGGCCTAGCTATGGAGGATTTCTAAGGAATTATTATCTTCTTCCTTTCTAATGGTTTTGATTTTAGTTCTCTAAATTGATTTTTTTATTATTCTTTGTCACATGCTTCCCATTTTTTGGTCTCAAACCTTTTTTATTTGTGCTTTAACTCTATATAACTTTAGATCTTACTTGAAAATACAACCTTATACAAATTGAATAACAAAATGTATTTAGACCAATTACAAGTCAATTATATTATAGCCAACTAGTCCATTACAATGGAGTAGTAAAAAGGAATGCAGTCTATGGAAGCAAAGGTGATGCCAAATTTATTTTTAAAAATGAGGGTTCCCTGACATTCTTATTTCCCAAAGTGTCCTATAGAGGTCGATCCTTGGTTTGGAGAAACAATTCCAAGCAATAAATCATCAACACATTGAACACTATTTTGGATATTTTTTCTATTTGCAGTTGAATTGGGAAAATTTGGTATACCCATTGAATAAGACACAGAAAGTAGATTTTCCCTAGTTTCAATTTTGCCTACTAATGTAAAATTGAAACAAAAGTTTGATGGTGTTGGTTGGCCTTGTAGTTGGTTATTAGACAGATTCTTTGGCTATGTGGGTCTTTTGATTCTATTTTTTTTAGGCACATTCCTAGAGAGTGGAATGGGGTTGCTAATTGTTTGGCCAAATGGGCTTCTAATAAAATAAATGCTTGGAATATTGTAGATAAGGGGAAATTGCCTCCTCACATGGCTACTATGTTAGATCATTTAGTGGACACTGACAGGGCTCTTTAAACTATTTGTGGAGCGGCCTGTCCTTCTCTGTATCTTTCTTATTCTTGAATAATTTTTTACCCCTCTTTTAGTGAATTTTTTTTTGCTTGTTAATGCATAGAATTGAGGAATAATAATAATTATATCAATGAATTTAGAATGGAGGTTAAATTTGTTTCAACATTAAAATATAAACTGATATAGTTGGTTGCATAATAGAGTAATTTCCATTTGTTGTATAATATATTCAGAGATCTTTTAGATTTATTTTTTATGCCTTTCTTCGAGGTTCTTTGTATTTCTTGAGACACTCTCATCATATGTATTCAATTTTGTATGTATTACTCTCAATATGGCCATGTCTTCACATATTGTTACAGTTTGTGAATTGTTTTTAGTATGATAAAATGAAAAAGGTAACAAACAAGTTTTCGGTGTAGCGGATGGGGGGGAGGAATCAGGAAATATGATGTTACTATAGATACTTATAATACATCCCCTCAAGATGGGTGATGCTGATATTTTTTGAGCATGCAAGTGAAGATATTTAGGATTGGGTGACATCATCAGGTAGGCTATTTTGGAGGAGAGACAAAGTGGTGATCAATTTTGGTGAATGACAAACTTAGCATCATCTCATTATTAAAGCGGTAAATCAAATTGTGAGACATGTATAATGAGACATCATGTGGGGTGGGTGAGGAAGGGTAATGAAAGAAGGAAGAGGAAGGAAAATACATGAATAGCTTTAAATGAGGGTTTGTATAAGAGATAATGTATAAGGAAGGGATTATCAAAGAAGGAAGGATAATTATCTCTATCAAAGAAGAACAAAAAATATTTATCCTTATATACTATACAAATTTGAGTAAGAAAATTAGAGTTTTTTATTTTTTAGTGAAAATAATAGACAAAGACAATAGTGTAGTAAATGGACACTAATCTAATTTTGATAAGGTCCATATGTTGTGCCAATGATTATGCTTACTCAAAAAGAAAGTTTTGTTGAATGCTAACAAAAATAAAAAATAAAAGAAGAATTAACTAATTCTGCACATTAGAATGAGAGTTTGTTGTTTAGAGAGAAAAATTCTTTTGAAGATGAAGAAAGGAATAAATAATGAAGATTAGGATTCATATCAAGTTTACGACAAATACAAATAGAAAATGGATATCCTGCATAATTTTAATGTAGGAAAACCTTTCCATTTATCTATCTTAGGATTCAACTATCAACCTATCATAAATGGATTAATAAAAATGCACAAAAATTGTTTACCAACTAAATAACAAATTATTTTCTTTCTAGTTAGAATGCTTAACGTGTCTTACATATACTAAATTCTTAATCTTAATGGAACTCAGTTGGAAAATGATAATAAAATAAGAAATTGATTGATTTACTAGCAATCAAATGTATGAATAACAAGATTGATTAAAGACATTTAAAAGATAATAAAAATGAAAGATGGAAATGGAAAATAATAAGAGGAATCTATTGAAAGAACTCAGGTTGCTAATAGGAGAAACAAAGTCCAATTTTGATATGAAGATGTTGACACACTTGTAGAATGCAACAATACTTTTACTACATTCTATTTTTTATAAAAATAGAATAGATAACAAACAAAAGAATGCTAAATTTTTGAAGAAATATAAAATTCCCTCTAAATGAGTAAGAAATGTGATCTCAAAATAGTTCACTCCCCTTGTCTATGCTACCAAAGCAGTTGCAAATGTAATATATAACAAAATTTCTCTATTACGCTTTAATGAGTATCCATACCCTATTCCAAAACTCTCATTCGGTACAAGTTGTGTCAATTGCATTTGCTTGAAAGCTTCTAAAGCCTTTTCAACAATTCCAATTTGTGAATATCCTTATCTTTCATCAATCTCCTTACCGTTTGCTCACACCACCTACCCAATCCTAAATAGATGCTTGAGAGAAGAACAAAATACAAATAAAAAGTATAATTGTTGTAAATACTCCTAAGCTTGTATTCATATGTGATGTACTGTAAACAAGAAAATTGATCCACACATCCCCCATAGGTTTAACTGACAAAATTTCTCTATCCTCTATGCTTTGATGGATGTTGACACCCTATTCCAAAGTGCCCATTTTAGCACTGGCAGGGAGGATGCTAGCAAAGGTTGTGGAGTTTGGCTCTACACCTGCCAATTGCATTTTCTTGAAAGTTTCTAAAGCTTTTTCAACAAATCCCTTTTGCGTATATCCTGCAGTCATGGAATTCCATGAGACCACAGTGTTTTGAGAAATTTAGTTAAATAGTTCATGTGCCTTGTCTATACTTCCACATTTTGCATACATGTCTACCGAGGCAGTTGCAACTACATCTGACAAAATCCCTCTTTCCTTTATCCTATGGTGGATGTCCATACCCTATTCCAAAGCTCCCATTTTGGCACAGGCATGGAGGTTGTTGTCAAAGATTATGGAGTCTGGCTTTACACCTGGTAAGTACATTTGATTGAAAGTTTCTAAATCCTTTTCAACAAATGCATTTTGTGTGCATCTTGCATTCCATGAGATCACATTTCTTTGAGGCATCTTGTAAAATAGATCACTCCCCTTTTCTATGCTTCTATAGTTTGCATACATGTCTACCAAAGAATTTCCAAACGTAATAGCTAAATAATCCTAGTCTGTTATGCTTTGTTGGATATCCATACTCTGTTCCAAAGCTCTCATTTTTGTAAAATCCACGAGTGCAATGACAAATGAAAACCGGTTAGATTGGAAACCTATTTTTGAATGTGGTGAAATGGTGTGACTACGCAGGAATAATTTGAATGCTAAAGCAAACAAAAATGGAAAACAACAAGTAGAATGAGTTCACTGGGTCCACATCAGCCACCTAAGCGGAATGGGTTCATTGGGCCCACATTTCCCTAAATTGATTTCCATAATCAAATGTTACTTGTTATCCTTCTCTGCAATAAAATACATAAGTAATAACAAGAAACATTCAATCACCAAAGGGTATCCTTGTACAACTACATGCACATAGTTGGTTGTATAATGGACTAGTTTCCATTTGTTGTATAATATATTCAGAATCTTTAAAAAAAGATTTTTTTCCTTTCTCTGAGGTTCTATGTATTTCTTGACACAGTCTCATCATATGCAATCAATTTTGTATCTATTAATCTCAATATGGCCATGTCTTCACATGTTACAGTTTGTGAATTGTTTTTAGTATGATAAAATGAAAAAGGTAACAAACAAGTTTTGGGTGTAGCGGATGGTGGGGAGGAATCAGGAAAGATGATGTTATCATATATACGTGTAATATTTTCTGGTGATAATGATTGCCAACTGGTTAAGAAATATCCATATCATTCCCTACAGAATAAAATCATTTCAGAAGAGAAAAAATTAATGAGATAGTAAACTATAGTACCTCGTTCACCATGTCTTCAATTATTATTTTGTAGTCAATCACTTACTACGATGCACAATCATCTTTAGAATATATAGATATGTCTAAAATATATTCCACTGTCTTTTTTCCAGTTTGTTTCAATCAAGAGAAAGACAACCTATATGTAATGCACAACCTTCTACTGTAGGAAAGTTTATATTTTGTTACATCATTAATGGGTGCACATTGATACAGACACATTAAACCTTGGTAATCATTTTTGGTAATGGTATATATTGAAACTTAATTGCTTAGGTATATATTGAAACTTAATAAAAAAATAAAAGATGGTGCTCAGGTGCTCTCTAAGCTATCTGACATTCTCTAGGCCTTTGTGCGTCATTATGAGAAAGTTTTAACTGCACAAGAAGTCACAACAGTGCGATAGCAAGCCCTTCAAGATTGCCTTACTGTTGTGCCAAATAAGCTTTCTTCAGCTCAAAATTTTTTTTGTGATCAACTTTTATTAGTTGATGATCTCAAAGAGGTTGTTTACTCCCTGGTTGATGACAAAGCCCCAGGAATTGATGGTTTCCCTTGTGAATTCTGCAAAGCCATGTGGGATGATATTGGGCATGATCTGCATCAAGTTTACTTAGAAGCTTTTCACTCTAATTTCCTACGTAGCTTAATCAATAAAGGTAACATAAAATTCATACCTAAATCGGGTGACCTAGAAGACATCTATAATTGGAGACCTATCATGCTTCTTAATGTCTCCTACAATATTATCACCAAGGCTTTAGCTCTTAAAATCCACCATCTTCTACCTCAGATTGTGCGCCCAGAACAAACCGGGTTCATCAAATCCAGATTTATTTTGGATAATATCATTGCTGTTTGGGAAGGCATGGAATGGGCCAGATGCTCAAACCATAAAGTCGTGTTCTTTAAGATATACTTTTCCAAGGCTTATGATTGCATTGAATGGCCGTTTATTCTTTCTATGCTGCAAGCCTTGGGTTTTGGGCCCAATTTCATTCAATCTATTTGAATGCTCTTTGCAGATGCCTCAGCTTGTATCACCATCAATGGTCGTCAATCCTTTTCCTTTGGACTCTTTTGTTCCATTAGACAAGGGTTCCCACTGGTCCCCTCTTTATATGTGCTTGCAGCTGAGGGTTTTGGTTATCTTTTGGCCAATGTGGTTTCCCAATGGTGAGTCAAGGCCATTTATTTTCCCAACTCTCAAGCTCAACTTGTTAATGGCCATTTTGCTAATGACTCATTCCTCACCCTTCTGAAGGATGAAGATTCCATTGTGGTGGCTCTTGAGTGTCTTAATAGCTTCTATCTTTCCTTCGGCTCTACCATCTAGTGGCATAAAACTTTGTGTTACCGACAATCTATCATGCCCTCGCCACAGTGGATGCAACAGTATGGTTGGAAGTGGATTGGGCCTAGTGAATTTTTTTGGTTTCTGGGCATTCCCTTTTCTTTTCAGGTGTCTTTGGCTAAGCTTTGGCAAGCCATGCTCTCCAGAGTTGAGTAAAAGCTTACTTATTGGGTCACTAAGCCCCTCTCTTTAGCAGGGAAACTCCAGGTGTGTTCCAAAATCCTAGCGCCCACCCATGTTTATTATTCTTCTTGTTGGGCCCCCTCCAAACTTGCCTATGGCAAGCTTGATAAGCTGCTTCGTGATTTTCTCTGGGCCTCTCTAAAACTCATAGAGGGTTTCATTCATGGCTTGGGAATTTTTTTGTCTTCCTAGAGATTTGGGAGGCCTCGGGTTACTTTCTACTCAATGGCAAGGGACTGCTTTGTGTGTTAAATGGATTATTTGTGCCCTTACTGGCGACGAGGCTTGGAAAATTCTTCTCAGGCATAGTATTCAATCTGGCTTCCTTGTTCATAGACCTTCCTAGAAGGGGATTGACTTTCAAACCCTTTTGGTCATGAATGAACCAGTCCAAATTGTTGGGACTTTTGTGGCCAAAAGCATTTGGCGGGCCTGGGAAGTTGTCAAACCTTGGCTCTGTTGGGCTGGCTCTAGTTTTCGAGATGGGATTTCTCTCAACCAGCACAATGTTTGGTGGTCACCTCTTTTTGCTAGTAATGGTCAACCGTTGGCTAAGTCACCAGGGCTTAAGGTGCTAAGATTTCAGAAGAAGGGTATCCAGACCCTGCAATAGATTTTTTCTAGACCCACTATGCGTATCATGTCGTGCGATGCTTTTCGTGCCCAGTACAGGCTTCATAACCAAGATCGTGCTACTTATGATAGTCTAGTGAATGTCATTCCTACTGAAATGCTTCATAAGGTTGGAATTCGTGGGACCAAACCTTGGTGGAAAGACTGGAAGTGGTATCTAGACACCCCTTTCAAGAATTACAAGCCTCGACTTGGTTATAGGTGGCTCTCACCACATTTTCCTATGATTCAGAGTTTGAGCTAGAGGTGGCTTCTTCAATCTCCCACTCATGTCTGGCATAAAATATTTTCTACCACTTGGTCTGCAAGTGTTGAGCCGAAGCTTACCCACTTTTCCTGGTGTATTATTTTCCAGGGCTTTCCTGTGGGCTCTCGGCTGGTCCACCTGGGGGTCTGGGACCCTCACTGCCCTTTTTATGGGCAAGCTAAGAATTTTAAGGATCTTTTCTGGTTTTTTCCCAAAGCTCAACAACTTTGGACTTGGATTCATGAATTTTTTCAGCCCTTTCGGCTAGAACCTTTCTCTTAGCATATGGTGTTGCTTGGAGATTCTCCCAGAATTCCTGCAAAATTCACCCAGCTTTGGCACACTTTTAGGGTGGAAATTCTCTTCAATATTTGGAAGGATAGAAATGCTTTCATTTTTTCACATTCTCAAATGGATATTCATGATGTATCTTTATATGCTAAAGCTATTATTTTCTCTAATGTGCTTTTACAGGTTCAAGTGCAAGCTAACAAAGTTGCATTTGAGGTTGCTCACCTCTAGGTTCTCCTAGACCATTGGGGTAATGCCCCCTGTACTGTTGCTCGGGTCCCCGCTTTTCCCACCTCTTCCCACGGTCGATCACCCTCCAGGGGCCGGCAGGGAAGTGGCTCTACACGTCCCCGTTCACAACCCCCGCCTTGGAAAGATTCTCGCACTCCTTGGTATATCCCCAAGATAGCTGCCTATTCATAAAAAAAAGTTTGTATGGTAATCTTGATCTAAGCTTTTTCAATGGAAATTATAATATTATATGATTAAACTATTTGACAAAATGCTTAAAGAAGTATGGGTATGACAGTCTACAAGAAAATCTCTATTCTATTACCTTAATATATTGTTCCAATGTAAACATGGGTCAAACATATAAGAATAATGAGGATTTGAGTATGTCTGATAAGATGATTGTGGTGATGTTACAAGGACAAGTTGTAGAGCCCCACTTAAGACATGTTGAAGAATGAAATGCTTGATTTATAAAATATTTGTAATACCAAATGTTCCTTCCACTATTATTATACCATAATGAATTGATTATGTGAGATAAGAGTTTTGTGAATCTAAAGATGACAAAGATTATATTCTAGTTGAAGATCCTTAGCATTGGGATAAACATGTTTTATTTTTTAAACTTTATTTTTAACTTCAATCCTATGATAGAATCATTCTTTGTAATGTCAATTTCTTGCCGCACCTCCCTAATATTTCTCTTTAGTAGTAGGTAGATGCTTGTTTTCAAGGCATAGGAAATACTTTAGATAGAATTATTTCTTTATATATTGAAATAGATGGGTTTGACCACTCTACATCAACTTGATATAGCAAAAGGGTTACCTACAACGATATGGCTCAAGGTGGGGAAGGATATGGAAATAACTCTTGGATTATGAGAATACCCTTTTTCCTCGTAAGAGATATTTTTAAGTTGGGAATATTGTGTTAGTATGCATGATAGATAACCATTAGAAATCTAAGCTAGCTATATGGTGAAAAGGGGTATCTTTCCCTCATCTCATAATAAAAGTATGACTCCTATTGTCAAGGTTGGTAATATACCATAAGTGATTATGGTGGCTATGCCTCTCCCCTCTCCATCACACTAACTCTAATATATTTTTGGTCTTCCTTAGATGCCAAAATTGACATGGATAGAGTGGGGAGAGAAAATAGTGGTACTTTGGCTTCATGAGTTGATTGTGGTTCTCTAAAGAGACAAAATATTGCTAAATGTCTCGTAGGCTCTTCCTTGTCATGGGTTTCTCAAAGTGATAAAGATAAGGTCTCTTCTATATAAGGTTCTATGGATAATAAAAATGGAGTTTTTTTTCTCAATATCATTTTTTAAGAAATTTATAAGTCCAACAAAGGTAATCCAATTGTTGACTCCCATGATTGGTATATAATTAAAACTATGGATGTGTTTGAGCACCTTTCTTAAAAATAATAATGAGGCATTGGATCATATGCTATAGTTTTATATTAGATGTTATTAATAAATTGAATTCCTCTTTTCCTTTGTTTTTTGGTGAGATGGATGAAGAGGCAAAATCCTAGACTAAAGTACATAGTAAGAAGAAAAATTCAAAACAAATGACACCAAGACATATGTTCCTAATATCATATAGTAAATTTGGTTAATTTTTACATGCTACACATTGTGCCTCACACAATATGCTACATGGTGTGCTCAAACAACTTGCCTATTTTATTTTAGAAAAATTATGAACCCCTTTTTAAACTCTTCAAATCATCTATATCTGTTTTAGGCTTCATTTGTATGATTTTTAAATTTCAATATCTCAATTTATTCCTAGAAGGCTATTTCATTAATCCTAAAATGGCATCGCGAGTGGATGCAAACTCTAAAGTGGTCCAGACTAATGGCACGGGTGTTGTTGGAATTGTTGGTGGTCTGGGCAGTAGTGGCTCCTCGTCAACACAATCTGTGTTTGCAGAAATTTCTATTGTTGTCCCCTATGTGATGAAGAATGGTGTCCCCTGTGCGATGGGTTCTGGCAGGGGGCATGTTAAGGGCAGTGGCCCTACAGCGAAAGCTAAGGTGTCAGCTATGGGATTCAAGCAGGGGAGACTATCGATCAATGGGTTTATCCTAGTTGCCAATGCCTTTTGAGTGAAGTTGAAGAATGAGACAGTAGAGGAAATAGATGATAATGTTGTCGAGCTCTCTACTCATGGGGTGATTTGCAGGTTTAGGGGTTTTTGGCCTAGCCTCCCTTAGCTGCATTCCTAGATCTCCAGTGAATGGGAGCCTCTAATTTTTGGTAAAATCCATATCTTCCCCATGGCTAAGGGGTTTTTTGTAGCTAAGTTTGATAATGCTCAGGACAAAAATATAATTTTATGTGACAATTTTTTTAGGTGGGAGGACAAATATTTTTTGATGATTAAGCCTTGGCATTTAGATTTCAACCCTGCTTCTAAAACTTTCAAGAAGATCCCAATTTGGGTGCAATTGCCTAATCTTCCCCTCCACCTTTGGACTGACCCTCTTCTAGAGGAAGTGGGAGATGCCCTTGGTGATTTTTTGTTGGTGGATGATGAATCTTCTAAAAATTTTCATTCCACCTTTTCCCGCATATTGGTTGAAATAGATATTTCAAAAGGGTTGCCTGTTGAGGTTTTAGTTAAGTCCTAAAAGGGTTCTTGGGGTCCAAGCTTTGGATTATGAAGGGATTCCCTTCTAGTGAAGAAGATGTTTTAAAATAGGTCATGATGTTGCACAATGCGGATTCGAGAAAAAAGCTATGACGGCTACTTGGTGGAAACATGCTTCTCAACAACATTATATGGTTGAGAAGAAGTCTAAACAACACAAGAGTTTTTCTGAGATTGTTTCTATAGATTCTTAGGGTCTTGGGACATCCCCTCCAGATGTCTCAAAAGGTGGGGTGGTTGAGGCTTCCCCTATTGAGAGAGTGAATGGATCTTAGGCTGCCATTTCTTGTAATAGTGCTATGATGACCAGTTTTGGTGGTTCTTTAGATAAGTCTATGTCTGCACAAAGGAATAGTGATGAAAGCTTTGAGACTATGACTGCAGGCATTCTTCTTCAGGAAAATTGTGGGTTGGCCTGGCATGATAAGGAAACATGTGTGGAAGAAGGCTTGATTACTGTTAAGGGAAAGAAAAAATCCTCTAGGCCTTCTTTTGACATGACTCTCCACTCCCACAAGAGTAGTTCTAAATGTAAATCTTGACGGGTCTTGTTTGGGGGCTGGTTTTTGGCTGGCTACAAGTTGTCCTTTTTGCAGCCTTGTTTTTTATTGTAAA
Organism: Sequoia sempervirens; assembly: GCA_007258455.2. Taxonomy (NCBI): domain Eukaryota; kingdom Viridiplantae; phylum Streptophyta; class Pinopsida; order Cupressales; family Cupressaceae; genus Sequoia; species Sequoia sempervirens. The sequence continues at coordinate 135,850,772 of VDFB02026320.1, read as the reverse complement.
GGGTTCCAGGTCCCTTCAAAACATTTTTTTACCTAAATCAAAAACAATAGATGTATATTTTAATTTTATAAGGACCAGTCATCCTATCAACTCAATTTCCCAATCTTGATTTGATCATGTAGGTGGTATATTTTTTTAATGATCCCCTCATTGTTGGCATTGACCCTTGATTTGGCATGGTTCAGTTTACTTGATGTATTTTAGGTTATGGTTTAATTTTATCTTTTAGATTTGATTGAGTGTGTTTGTATAAGAAAAATAGGGCACAAATTATAGAAAATAAATAAATTAAATACACACATATAATACTATTCTTCTACCACAACTCCTTATTTTCAAGAATACGAATTACATATGTGTGTGTGTGTGTGAAGAGTTGTAACTCCTACATAAACTCCACCAAACTCTCAAACTAAATCTAGGTGGGTTGTTCAACCACATTTATTCTTTCCCTCCTATTTTTACTCAATCTCTATGTGAGTTGTATTAACAACTAGCTACATTTTGTATGATCACACACTATAATATATTATTAATTTGCTCTAAATACAATCCCAACCAATTTTTCTCACACCTAGAATAGTTATGTGAGTTGTTACTATAACTCAATTTTATTTTAACATAACAAAAATTATTATTCTAACGCATGTCAAAACTAACATAATGTCCTAACACCCCCACCCTTAGTGTGAATGTATGGGGAGAAAGTACATCACATGAACTAAAAACAAAATCATATGCCTATGCATACTTTTAGGTCTACATGCCACTATTTGAATCTTGTTGCACATGATCACCTACATACAATAATTTAAGCCACTTTCCCTTCTAACAAACTTATCACTGAACGATCACACTGCCAAGAATTCTACTATTCAGAAGATCTCTATAGCTAGTTTCTCTCCTATACAACTATTTAGAATATCAATGATATCTATATTCTCCTCTTTTCAAACTTAGTAGGTAAATGTTTGCAATGTTGTATCTTGCACACAATAATGAAATAAAATGAAGTACCACTTTAATGCAAAAGGGAACCTCATCATTAGTGGCTAGCAAGAGGTGCTATTTAGCGTCACTCTTATAATTCCTCCAATCTCCATTTTGGATTTATCTAAAATAAGTACTCTTCATCACTAGGGAAAGATAGTTCTTCATCTTTGCATACTCTTCCCAATTTGTTTCTTTAGCTAAATAAGAATTTTTATCTAGTTTATCATATATTATATCTTGTACCCTCTTCTTACAATTCAAAATTACATGTCTTAGTTCTTTACAATAGTAACATTCAATTTTTCCTTTGGGAAGAACATGATTTGATTTGTACTTGCTATTTTTTAGTAAATATAGTACTTCTTATGGTTCTGAGCATTCATCTCGATCAAGTAGAATAGAGATTACTCCTTCAAGACTAATTTTTACCTTGCTTAATGTAAACAAGGCACTAGATATACTCTTAGGAATACTATTCAAAAGTATTTCTTTTGCATCATCATCCTTTACTTTTTCATTAGTTCCAACTAATTGATTTAGTAGGGAATAAACGTATTTATATGATCTACCATTTATGTATCTTTATCCATCTTCAATCCATACAATCTCTGCTTCAATGTCATCCTGGCACTTTCTGCTTTAGATCCAAACATCTTGTTTACGTGACTCTAAATTCTCTTTTGCAAATTTCTTAAAATCTAAATGGTGTATGTATGGTTTTGACAAGTAGGGGCCAATAATCCCCAATGCTTTTTGATTTTTTAATATTTCACTTAGCAAGTTTAGTTGTTTTAGTTGGTGAGACTAAGTTTGGTTTGAAAACATCCAAAAGATATTTTCTATCAATTGTAACTACATCTATATTTTCCATGTATGAAAATCTCTACCTTCAAATTTCTCAATGAAACATAATTTATCCATGACTAACCCACCTTAATAAAAATAAAATCAAAGGTATTGGGCTCCACCAATAATGCACCTTGAAATGATTAACACTTTTACAAATAATATTAACCTCCCTTCTAGTTTTTAATAAATATTTCAATTACATAAAATATTAAAACCATTCTAATTCAACATTTACATTAAAAAATAAATCTATTGAATTAAACTTTTGATGAGTTTAAGAAAGGTAATTTACGATGATCTTTCAACTGTGCTTGAAGAATTTTGATAGCAACTTTTATATGGTGTTTCCTCCCTTATGGCTAGCTATTAACTAATACACTCTCAAAATCAAAATGTGTTTAGAAAAGAAAATATTTCTCATGAATTCTATTTTTTTGTGCCTACATGCTAAAATCACTTTTGCATCCCTCATTTTCCATGCAACATTGTTCTTTCATTATGAAATATATAATAAAAACATTTCTAGGTTTTGTTCTTCTCTACTGAAGCTTTCTAAACATTTTTTATTTTTTATTTTTTGTTAATAATTGAGAGAAATCATGATTTTATTGAATTGATAGGGAAAGAGATTTTTGCACACCTAGCTCTAATACCGTATAAGAAATTTGAGCATATATTATAGAAGCTAAATAAACGCATATACACACACCCACCCCCCCCCCCCCAAAAAAAGGGGGTATTAAGTGGTCACTTTTTTCTAAAATTAGGAAATACTAACCTTGGATGAGAAATTGAGGATAGTTACACTCAAAATTTTAAGATACAACAAAAATAAGGGTTGTAGTGCTCCAAATATACTTTCTAAACAACTGATTTAAAAAAATTTGTAGAGATTAAGTGGTTCAAAAAGGGGGGCCACACAGTTTGGCCTTTTTTTCAAAAAAACATAACATAACATTTGTTGTGGCCCTCGTTATGCCTTGCATAACCACCCCATTTTAAACTTGTTTAAAATAGGCCCCCCTTGTTTTGTTTTGTTTCCTTTGGCCTTTTTTTTCTGCCTTAGGCATTTTTTGTTTTGTTCTGGCGGATGCGGGATCGGGACCAAAACTGAGGTTTGGAATTTTTTCTAAGTTCTAGTTCTGTTTCGTTCCAGGTTTCGGTTCCCCCCATTTGCATTTGTTCTTTTTGTTCTGGCAGGTGCGGGACGCGAAATGAAACTAAACTTTGGAAATTTTTCTAAGTTCCAGTTTTGGTTCCGTTCTAATTCTGGTTTTGTCAGTTTCCTTTGTCTTTTTTTGTTTGTCGTCCTTTAATCTGGCAGGTGTAGGATGCAGAACGAAACTGAACTTCAGAACTTTTTTGAAGTTTCAGGTTCTAGTTCCATTCTGGTCTCGGTTTCACCGGTCTTGTTTTTTTACTTGCCTTTGTTCTTTGCTTTTGGTTGTGGGGTGTTTTCTCCCCTTCTTTTTCTTCCTTTTTTGTCATTTTTTGTCATTTCTTTGTGTGTTTCGGAGGTAGAGCCGGGATGGAAACCAAACCTGGAATTTGGAGAAAGTTCGGGTCTAGTTTTTTCCTTGTGTTTTCTCTCTTGCAGGGTTGAAGCCAGAACGATGCGATGAATTGGAAGTTAGTGAATTATCTCATGTTCGGTTTCCGTTCCGACTCTAGTCATGGTTCCAGTTTCATTTTTGGTTCTGCCCCCACGGGTTTTAGAAGGTAAGTATGTTTCTGGTTCGGATTTGGTCCCGCCTCTGCCAAACTTGAGTTTTTTCTAAATTTAAGAAATCGAAAGGTATGAAAGGTAAGACGAAGAATGATGGTTTTTGTATGCTTTTAGAGGACTAATAAAGGCATTTTTTTGCAGGATTAAGGCATGTTGAGAACATCTAATGCTATTTATCAAGGAAGTCTATTGGAAATGGTGCCTCAATCTTACTAGCATGATACTCCTGAAAGAGTAAACTCGGTGAGACCCTCTAGAAGTCTTGTCGACTAGCAGTTGTGTTCTATTCATTTGAAATGCTCAGGTCGTCGAGATGTTGTTTTTGTCTTTTTGATGAGTTTGTTGTGGATTTCGGTAAGAGGTCTCTCTGATCTTGCTGATAGCGATGGTTTGGGTGATGGTCTTGGATATCAGTATGAATCTTGTAGCTCGTTATGACCTCTTGCCAATAGTTGCAAGTTATGACGATAGCGTCAGTGGAGCATTGTAGCATCGAGGAGACATGGTTAGTGTCTCACCAACATGCAATTTGGCTTGAATTATTTTTGACCATATGAAGATCTTATGTGGTATGTGTTCAACCAATTAGAGGAAGTTGAAGGTGAACCATTGGCAGTTAGACTGTTGTGACCGTTCCTGTGGGGAAGATCAATAGACTGTGAGTGATATGGATATACTCTGTAATCGAAGATGATGATCGGTTCGATGAATAGTGAAAGATCTGGAATGAGAGGAAAGTGTAAAGGATGAAAAGCTGTGAGTCTTAATGACAGATGGGATGTCTGCTGGTGAAAGTGGATCAACATTAATGACAGTACTTCAGAACATTCAAAGCAGCTTTGCGGGAGCAATTTTTGAGGTCCAGGGCGAAACATGTGATGTCTTAATGGCAGACACAAGGGCTACAAGTTAATGATGGTGGTTGTAAAAGATCTGGAAACCATACTTGAGAGAGATCTTTCACCGACATGAATAGAGTATATGCATTTAATGCATCCTTGACTTTGTTCAAACCCTTCTGGAACTGACTTATTTTGTAAACCCTAAAACAGGGGCCGACACATTTTTGGCACGTTTTGTATATATGGAATTTTCACCTCTTTTTAAGATATATATACATAGAGATAGATATTTTTAGAGAGAGAGATATACAGATAGACATAGACATAGATAGAATCTTTGTTTTCATCTTCTTCTTTTCGGTTAAGAATTAGCGAGCTAGGGTTTTGTAGGAAGTTAGACGTTTTTAGTTCAATAGGAAGAGGAAGTGATGTATCTTCCATATTTTCTTAGTATAGATGGGGATAATTTGAAGACATGGGTTCTTTGTACACTGGTGATCTTGCCAGATTTGTAAATGTTATTTATCTATCTCACCAATAGTAGAAGTAGCTAGATTTAAATCTACTTCATATTGTGCTCTAGAATGGTATTTATCTTGGGTTATTTTTTGATTTGGAAATCTTTCAAGGAATGAAATTTTATCTTATGCTTTGTTTAAATGATTATTTGAAATCTATTGTTAAAGTTTGCAATGTAAATGAATGAAAATTTGTATTAGTTGCAAGTTAGCTTTATTCTACAGTTTCAGTTTAGGAATTCCTTGGAAGGTAACAAGTCTAATTAGTTGGATGAATCAACATTCTCTTCCATTTAAAAGATTTTATCTATTTATTTCTATTTCTTTAAAACCACCAGTTAAAGTAGGGTTTAAATATATGTTTGATCTTATAACAATCTAGAAGCTCAATACCAACAGGCCCCTTGAACATTATAGCCATATTGACCACTTCATGAAACAACAACGTTGTGAACCAACATCAAAGGCCTTGGAAGGTGATTAGTTTGATTGATGATTGTCTTTTTTAGGATAGGTGAGATATTTAACTTTTATCTTACCTACATGTTGTGGGTCAACTTGGCACCATCAATAGATCTAGCGCTAGGAGGGCCTAAAAGAGAAAACTGGATAATATTGGATTTTTCTCACCAGAAAGGTCCCATAGAGTTCTTCAATCAACCGAAAACCCACCACCTTTGATAGAACTCAAGACCCCAACAAGACACAAGATTCACAATACTGTGGCAACCATTATACCACCCTTGTCAGCTCCACTCACTCCACCAAGATTTTCACCAATACCCAAGTGGATACCTATCAATCTGCCACCAACTCCATCTCAAGTGCCATTACAGCTGGCTCAACCCCCACCACCACCACCGATGGCATTTTTTATGAATAATCCCTCTCCATTGGGGATTATTACTGGAGGCTTTCATGATATTCCTAAGAATCCTGAGAGATTTTGTCCCAAATACATTCATGGAAAATCAAGGAGTGCCAAAGAGCACATACAAGCTTTTAAGGATGCTTGTACCAGAGCCCAGATAGCTCACCATGATGTGGTTTGTAGGCTGTTCCCTTATTCCTTAGGGGATATGGCGTACAACTGGTACCTAAACCTTCCACAAGGTTCTATTCTGAGTTGGATAGACCTGGAGAATGATTTCATCAATCAATTTAGAGTTTTTGTGGATCCAGCCATTTTGTTCCACCAATTTGCAACCATTAGGAAGGAGCCATGTGAATCCCTGCCCTTGTTCAATACCAAGTTTCAATGAATGTATAGGAGACTACAAGAACCCTATCTAGTTGCTGAGAATAGTGCCATTCAAGCATATTTTAGAGTTATAGACCCTTTGCTTGGCCTGTTCCTACAAAGAACTTATTAGCCGGAAGATATTGATTCCCTGTCTAAAGTTTATCATCTAGCCATCAAGTTGCAACAAAAAACTAGCTCTCAATAAGGAAACTTGGGAGGATATTTTCCTTCAGTGGGGTATCAGATGCCTAACCCAACCCATTTATTCAATAATGTCCCAGGGATGTCTCCTTCCCATTATGGACCTATATCTAAGTTGTAGACTCAATCTCCTGTTCCATTCTTTGGAAACGGAGCTCCTGACTTCTTTCAACAATCACCGACTCATCACAGTCCACATGGCCATCATAACCAAGCTGGAATACCAAATCATGTCAGTCAACCACCTGTTGCTAAGATTGCTAAGAGTGAAAAGATAGTTCAACTCACAAACGAGGTGGAGACCTTAAAGAAAACTTTGTCTCAAGTCACAAATGATATGGCTCAGCTTAAACTGAACCCATCTCAGAACCAAGGTAATTACCCTAATAAGAGTAATAAAAATCAGGGTAATTATCTGAACAACTACAATCACAACCAGAGGAATTATCAAGGCCAAAAATTCCCTAAACAAGGCTATCAAAATCAAAATATAGGATATAACCAGAGGCCAAATAATGGTGGGGTTCCTCACAATTATCAAGCTAATGAGGACAAGCCACATGTTGCGAATGTGGCTAAAATCTATTTTATGACTAACTGGTGCAGGTTGCATGATACTGCAACTCATTCTAAGGTAAACTGCCCTAAAATGGAGAATGTTGTGAACATAGCACAGGCAGATGCCCAAATGTTCCAAGGGAATTCAAATAAAGGATGTGGCTCAGTGGATACAACTATGACTTATGACCTCTTTGAAGAAGAACCTTCATTCCTAATGCTGAATGAGAATGAACTAGAGGAAGATGTGTATGATGCCCAAGCCTTTCAGACAAAGGGAGGACACTTCCTAAGAAATCAGAATAAGGGTCTGTTCACTACATTAGCACCACCTAATCATATGGTGCCTCCAAATCAGGGTGTTGATAACAACCCTCCTCCACCGAGGGGTCCACCTAACTCCCGTAACAAAGGTAATTCATCTAGTGTTTTCAAATGTAATGCAAGCTATAACATAGAATTTTATATTGTTTCTAAGATGCAAAAACAAAAAACCTCTTTATCATATTTTGACATCCTAAAGTGGTGCTCTGCCCAACGAGAGATAGTGCTGAAATCTTTCGAAGAAGCTGATAAATCAAAAGGGAAAACCAAGGTGGTACCCACTAAAAACATGAATGCAACTTTGTATAGAAGCAAGGTAGGTACCCCACCATTTCTTTTAAGTTTGAGAATCTGTGTGAAGAATCTACATAATTGTCTATTAGATTCAGGGGCTTTTGGAAATGTTATGCCATTTTCTATATGCAAGAAATTGGGATTGAACCCTGTCCAAAAAAACAAGAAGGTCATCCAACTCGATAAAAAAAAGGTTAATGTAGTTGGAGAATTGAGAAATATACATGTGCAAGTAGGGTCTGACCATAGGATTTTAACCAATATGGATATTCAAGTAGAAGACATTCCTAAGACTTATGGTATACTACTGAGTAGAGATTTAATAAAGAGTATAGGGGGATATCTCTCCCTCGACTTTTCACACAAGTGGCTACCATGGAGGGGAATGCCTACTCAGATTAGGATTGAGAGTGAACCTCACCTCAAACATATCATCACTAAGTATGATTGTCCCAATGAGGTAGCTTATTTTGAAACTGAAATAGGGGTTTATAAAATAGAGGAAATTCTGACATTTTCGGTTCTTGATTCTAAATATTTGTTAATGCAAAAATTCATTGATCCCATGATTAATGTAAACCAATAGGTATTAATCAGGAAGCTACAACAAGATTAGCTAGTCTTAGGGGAAGATATTGATTTGCGGAGTCTTCTACTCCCTAATTGGTCCAGGATACACTACCAATATCATTCAGAACTGACCTGCCAACCCTAAGTTGGTGTTTTAAATCATGTTTCCCAAACCGAAGAGACTTGCCCAAGTCACCTTGAGGCCGCTTCGAATCACTTCTCATTCGAAGCCAAAAATGCAATAATGTTAACCAAGGATAATATACCTTTAGAGGAAGTCCCTCCTCAAACTGAACCTACCCCGGTCGTAATACCAAACCAACGTAGTTATGATCAACAACCCTAGGGTTTGTTTGATATCCCTACACCCACAACAAGCTCAAAGAGATCAACCCCAGCTCATGATTAGCTATGGACCCTCACATTTGATGGATCCAAATCCAAAATAGGTTGTGGTGTTGGGATCGAATTAACCAGCCTGAAAGGAAAAACATTTTTTGCCTCTTACAGGTTGTAGTTTGGATGCACTAACAATGTAGAAAAATATGAAGCATTAGCTTGAGGATTGATGTTTGCACATTAGAAAAGGGTCACTACCTTGGTGGTTAAAGGATATTCAGAAGTAATTATTAAGCAAGTACGCAGCCAATACACATGTCACAATAAAAGGTTGGCAGCTTATAGAAATCGGGTATGGAACTTGATTGAAGACTTTGATGCTTTTGGGATTAGTTTAATCCCTAGAGAGGAGAATCAAATAGCTAATTCATTAGTTGTTGCTGCAAGTACCCTTGAACCCATGCAAGGCTCCAAGCTTAAGAGATTCTTAGTAGAGTTGATATCCACCCCGAATTTTTCTAATAATGTCAAGAAATTTCAAGTCTTTGATGATGATCGGCATATCCTTGCTTTTCTAGCAAGCTCAGATGTTTTTGAAGGATAGATCATTGATGAGTCTGACAGGGATCAAGGAGACTGGAACCCTGAAGACTGCGATATAGAGGGGGTCCTCAATTTAAAAAGTAATAGCATTCCCAAGGGAATGGTGGCCTTAGAAATAATTTTTGATTCAGACCCAAGGGCTTGGGAAAAGGTATCAACCAAGGATAAAGGAGGTGAATATGAAACTATTAACCTAGCCAATTCTGGCCCTGAAAGAAATGTTTACATAGGTAAATCCTACCCTAAAGCAATCAAAAAAGAAAGATTGAGGGTACTAAAGAAATATGTTGTTGCAATAGCTTGGGGGTACGAAGATCTAAAAAAAATTGATGCTTCTGTGATAACTCATACTATCCCTCTTAAGCCTGAAGCTAGATCATTTCAGTAAAGACAATGTCATGTCAATGCCCTGATTGAACCACTGATCTTTAAGGAAGTTTAGAAATTTCTTTCTGCAATAATAATCTTCCCTGTACGACATTCAACATGGGTGGCTAACTTGGTTCCAATTCATAAGAAGAATGGAGAGATCAGGCTATGTGTAGATTTTAGGAATTTGAATAGAGCTTCCAAAAAGGAGAACTACCCACTCCCTTCTCTAGACGAAGTCTTGCAAACTGTCAATGGGTCTCAGATGATGTCATTCTTGGATGGCTATTCTAGGTACAATCAGGTGATCATTAATTATGAATACATAATGAATACAACCTTCACTACTAAGTGGGGAACATTTGCTTACAGGAGGATGCCATTTGGTTTGATAAATGTTGGAGCAACCTTTCAGTGTGCCATGGACGTAGCGTTCAAAGATTTGATTGGTAAATGCATCATCATTTACATGGATGACCTGACAGTATTCTCTGAGGATAGATTAAACCATGCTGTAGACTTGGCTAAATTTCTTGAAAGATGTATCTGATACGGTGTCTCTCTGAATCCTAAAAAGTGTGTGTTCAGGGTTTCTGAAGGGAAACTTTTGGGACACAATCTCAGAAAGAGGGATATCGATAGATCCAGACCGAGTTGAGTCTATTTTAAAGTTAACCATGCTAGGAAGTAAGAAGGAGATGAGATCTTTCTTTGGAAAGATCAACTTTGTGAGAAAGTTTATCACAAGTTTTGTAGAAATTGTTAAAACTTTGAATGAAATGATGAAAGATGCTAGAATAGAATGGAGTAATGAGGCAAAGGTTTCCTTTTCTCAATTCAAGCAATCCATTTCGGAAGTGTCAGTCCTCACCAGCCCTAACTACTTGAAGCCATTTTATATTTATTCTTTGCATCTGAACACTCATGTGTCACTGTCTTGACACAACGAAGAGGGGAAGGGGATGAAAGGAAAATTTCCTTCATGAGTTCTCCATTTAAGAATGCTAAAGTCAAGTACCCACCTCTTGAGAAACAATCTTATGCGTTAGTTAGGGCTGTCAAGAAGTTCAGGCATTATATCCTTTGAAGTCAAATTGTTGTTGTGGTTCCTGATGCTATTGTGAAGTATCTACTTATGCAGAGCAAGTTGGGAGAACGAAGGGGGAAATGGATGGCTATTCTATAGGAGTTCGATCTGGAGATTCACCCTATGAAACTTGTCTAAGGTCAAGGACTGTCTAAAGAAATGGTGGATGCTGGAAAGAACTTTATTTCTCAGCAGTACACAACACATTCTTTTTCCAATGACCCTTGGTATACCGATATTATTTACTTCATGCTCAATAATCGGTGCTTAGAGGGAATGAATACAACTCAGAGGAAAGCACTGAGAATGAAAAGCTCCCATTATATGCTCAAAGGAGGATTGTTATATAGGAAGAATTTTGAGGGAGTTTACCTACGATGCCTTGATCAGCAAGAGGCTAAGCACACAATTGCTAAATTTCATGGGAAACAGGGCACGGGTCACAATTCTATAGATTCTTTAGCACATCAAATTATCAGATCTAGTTATTATTGGCCATGTGTGTTTAAGGATGCCCACCGACACATAAGGATATGTCATGTATGTCAAATTTCTACATCAAGGGAGCACTACTCAGCCATACCATTGCAGCCTGTTTATGAGATAAGACCATTTGCCCAATGGGCACTGGATTTTGTTGGGGTAATTAATCCTAATTCTTTTGCAGGACACAAATTCATTTTGACTACCACAGATTACTACACAAAATGGACATAAGCTATACCTAGCAAGAATAGCACGATGGTAGTAATCAAGTTCCTCACTGAATGCATCACAACCAGGTTTGGAGTACCCTTTGCATTGGTATGTGACAATGGCCCTACCTTTTCTTCTATCGAGTTCATTTCATGGGCTTATGATCATAAATTTTTTTTAAAGTATTCTTCAAACTATTATCTGCAAGGAAATGGAGTTGCAGAATCAACTAATAAGAATCTCCTAGGAGTAATAAAAAAATGTTAGAGAACAATCCTAGAGACTGGCATACCCAATTAAGATTTGCTTTATGGACAGATAGGACTAGGATCAAGGCTGCTTTAAAGACTTCACCATTTAAGCTAGTATATGGCCAAGAGCTTGTGTTCCCTATTCACTTGCAAATACCTATCCTTAAGTTTATGTAGGAATTTTACTCTAGTGATGATAGGATTGAAGTAAGGTTAGTTGGCTTGTTGAAATTAGAAGAGTAGAGAGATGTTTCCTTGCAGCAATTCTATAGACACCAGGCTATTGTTAAACGTTGGTTTGACAAAAGAGCCAAAATCAAGGCTTTTAGAATATCAGACCTTGGGCTTCTATGGGATAAAGCTAATGAAAAGAAAGGCGATCACCAGAAGTTTGATAAGCTCTGGTTGGGTCCCTATCAAATTGCTAAAATCCTAGGAGAAAATGGTTTCCAGTTGAATAGTTTAACAGGAGAACATATTCTATTGCCTATCAATGGACAATTTTTTAAACATTACTTTGGATCTTGAAAGTTTTATATTCTTGATGGGCCATATATATGTAAGTAATTTGTTGTTTTGCTTGTTTGTCATTTGTTGATTTTCTTGCTTCCCTTTTCCTTTTTGTTCTTTTGCTTGTTGTTTCCTTTCTTTGTGGGGACCTTCATTTTATGCAGTTGTGAGGGGGTTGTTATCTGAAGTATACTTTGGTTATTAGGAGAGAAGCTGGTTTAGATATTTCAATTTTTCTGATTGCGTGATTTTGTCCTAAATTCGTTGTTTTATGTCCATTATCAATAAGAGTTGTGGAAAGTTACTAAAAACAAGGTGCAAAGTAAAAAATCTTCATTAGCTACAGCTAAATTTGTCACAAATCAATAGAAACATCTCCTTTTATAATGGTATATTTGTCTTAGGGTGATGGTGTTGTAAGAATTTGAGTGAAAAATCTGATTCCCCAGATATTGTTATGAGTTTCATGGTAGTTTTCAACCTAGTACAGATGTCAGACATCTGACATATTGAGAAAGAATTGAATGAAATATCTGAAACTCCAAAAAAAAAAGAAAAAGAAAAGAAAACTCAATATGAATAGGTGATTCCAGTATCTCTATCGGGGCTATGGATGCCTAACTGGCAGTAGAGCAATATTGTGAGAAAACTAGAGGTATCTTCGTTAGAGCTATGGATGCTTGATTGGCAGTGGAGCAATGCCCAAGATATCATTGCACAATAGCTCCAGGGAATCAACTCATGTAGTTAAAATCTTGCACATTATTGTTCAAAAGATGAGGAAAACTTTGTAAAAGGGTGATGCACCATCAAGCACACACATAGATTCAGGGGTAGCCAGTGTTGATTTACATTTTAGATTCTAGCTCAACCTTGGTTGTTAAAACTAACCTAACTAGAGTTGTGATGTCCATAAACCAGGAGTTCTGGGTAGCTGAATCCTTCATTTTCTTGAAAATGGTTAAACCATTTTCCTAGCCAAGTTGCCAATTGTTATACCTTGCATAACCACCCCATTTAAAACTTGTTTAAAAAAGGCCCACCTTGTTTTTTCTGTTTCCTTTGGCCTTTTCTTTTCTACCTTAGGCATTTTTTGTTTTGTTCTACTAGACCTGGGACCGGGACCGAAACCGAACTTTGGAATTTTTTCTAAGTTCCAGTTATGTTCCGTTCCCAGTTCTAGTTCCCCCCCTTTGCGTTTGTCCTTTTTGTTCTGGTGGGCACGGGACGCGGAACGAAACTAAACTTCATAATTTTTTCTAAGTTCCAATTCTGGTTCTGTTCCAGTTACGATTATGCCGGTTTCCTTTGTCTTTTTTTGTTTGTCATCCTTTGTTCTGGCGGGCGCAGGACACGGAACGAAACTGAACATCAGAAATTTTCTGAAGTTTCAGGTTCTGGTTCCGTTCCGGTCCCAATTTTGTTGGTCTTGTTTGTTTGTTTTCATTTTTTCTTTGCTTTTGGTCATGGGGTGTTTTCTCCCCTTCTTTTTCTTCCTTTTTCATCCTTTTTCATCATTTCTTTGTGTGTGTCAGAGGTGGAGCTGGGATGGAAACCGAACCTGGAATTTAGAGAAAGTTCGGGTCCAGTTTTTGTTCCGCTTCCACCCCCATTGTGGTTTGCCCAGGATCAATTTTTTTTTCCAATCTCACTTGCATTTGTGTTTGTTCCTTGTGTTTTCTCTCTTTTAGGGTTGGAGCCGGAACGATGTGATCAATTGGAAGTTAGCGAATTGTCTCATGTTCGGTTTCCATTCCGATTCCGGTTTCATTTTTGGCTCTGCCCCTACCGGTTTTAGAAGGTAAGTATGTTTTTGGTTCTAATTTGGTCCCGCCTCCGCTAGAGTTGAGTTTTTTCTAAATTTAAGAAATGGAAAGGTATGAAAGGTAAGACAAAGAATGATGTTTTTCTATGCTTTTAGAGGACTAATAAAGGCATTGTTTTGCAGGATTAAGGCATGTTGAGAACATTTGATGTTGTTTCTCAAGGAATTCTATTAGAAAACGTGCATCAATCTTACTAGCATGATACTCCTGAAAGAGTAAACTCGATGAGACCCTCTAGAAGTCTTTTCGACTAGCAATTGTGTTCTATTCATTTGAAATGCTTAGGTCACCGAGACGTCGTTTCTGTCTTGCCAATGAGTCTACTGTGGATTTCGGTAAGAGATTTGGTCGATCTTTCTAATAGCGATGGTCTGGGCGATGGTCTTGGATATTAGTATGACTCTTGCAGCTCGTTATGACCTCATGTCAATAGTTGTAAGTTATGTTGATAGTGTCAGTGGAGCATTGTAGCATCAGGGAGACACGATTAGTGTCTCACCGACATGCGATTTGGCTTGAATGACTTTTGACCGTCTGAAGATGCTACATGGTATGTGTTCAGCCAATTAGAGGAAGCTAAAGGTGAACCGTTGGCAGTTAGACTATTGTGACCATTCCTATGGAGAAGATCAACAGACTATGAGTGATATGGATATACTCTGTAATCAAAGATGGTGATTAGTTCGATGAATAGTGAAAGATTTGGAATGAGAGGAAAGTGTAATGGATGAAAATCCATAATTCTTAATGATAGATGGGATGTCTGTTGGTGAAAGTGGATTGACATTAATGAGAGTACTTCAGAATATTCAAAGCAGCTTTGCGGGAGCATTTTTTGAGGTCCAGGGAAAAATGCATGATGTCTTAATGGCGGACACGAGGGCTGCAAGTTAATGATGGTGGTGGTAAAAGATATGGAAACCATGCCTGAGAGAGATCTTTCACCGACGTGAACAGAGTATATGCATTTAATGGATCCTTGACTTTGTTCAAACCCTTATGGAACTGACTTATTTTGTAAACCCTAAAACAAGGGCCGACACATTTTTGGCGTGTTTTGTATATATGGAATTTTCACCTCTTTGTAAGATATATACACACAGAGATATTTTTAGAGAGAGACATACAAATAGACATAGACAGATAAAATCTTTTTTTTCATCTTCTTCTTTTTGGTTAAGAATTAGCGAGCTAGGTTTTTGCAGGAAGTTAGACATTTTTAGTTCAATAGGAAGAGGAAGTGATGTATCTTCCAAATTTTCTTAGTATACATGGAGATAATTTGAAGACATGGGTTTTTTCTACATTGGTGATCTTGCCAGATTTGTAAATGTTGTTTATCTATCTCACCAATAGTAGAAGCAGCTAGATTTAAATCTACTTCATATTGTGCTCTAGAATGGTATTTATCTTGGGTTAATTATTTGATTTGGAAAGCTTTCAAGGAATGAAATTTTATCTTATGTTTTGTTTAAATGATGATTTGCAATCTATTGTTAAATTTTGCACTGTAAATGAATGAAAATTTGTATTAATTACAAGTTAGCTTTATTCTACAGTTTCAGTTTAGGAATTCCATGGAAGGTAACAAGTCTAATTAGTTGGATGAATCAACATTCTATTCAGTCTAAAAGCTTTGATCTATCTTTTTCTATTTCTTTAAAATGACCAGTTAAAGTAGGTTTTAAATATATGTTTGATCTTATAACAATCCAAAAGCTCAATACCAGTAGGCCCCTTGAACATTATAGCCATATTGACCACTTTGTGAAATAGCAACGTTGTGAACCAACATCAAAGACCTTGGGAGATGATCAGTTTGATTGCTGATTGTCTTTTTTAGGAGAGGTGAGATATTTCACTTTTATCTTACCTAAATGTTGTGGGTCAACTTGGCACCATCAACAACGCTCTAAAATGTTAACTTTTTTTTAGTATTTTAAAAACAGTTTTAGTGAGAAATTAGCTAACAACATGTAGTTTATCCTTGATTTTTCTGATAGATTTTTAATGAATATATGATTTTTTAATAATTTTCAAAGTGGACACATCTTGAAAAATAGAAATCTGAGCGTGCTCCCCCCTAAATTTTTTTAGAACTAATCAAAAATCATTTTTTTTAATATGTGTAGAATGGATTCTAGTTTCTAAAAATGTAATTTATTTGAAATTTTAATGAAGAATTAAAAAATAAAGTAAAAAATACCAAACATTGGTTTTTGACAAAAAGTAGATACATCAATAAAAGAAATTAAATATGAAATCCTTAACATATTTAAAATGTGAAAAAAATTACATCGACATTAGATAGCTAAGATAGATTTGAACATTACCCAGGTGTTTTTTTTACTTGACCTCGAAACACATGCAAACCTAATGGGGAGCACAAACGAGATTATGTGAATTTTTGTGGAATATGCAAAAACATGTTTTTGGGCATTAGAAAGGTAGTCCAAGCCAAAGGATTGGGAATTCCCAAAGCAATAAAAAACATGAGTGCATTATAGCATGCTCACATTATGTCATAGCTTTGACATAATTTGAGCGTGTTATAACACACTCACATTTTTTCAATTATGCAAAACAAAATGCGAGTGTGTTTAACATGGTGATGTTTTTCTAATGCAGAACAAAATGCAAGTGCATTTTTTTTGCATTCAAAATTTTTCGTTCTCTTTTTTTTTTCTCTTTCAATTCATTATGTTTCAATGAAACTATATATATGAAATAAACATTTAAGTATAAGTTGATATTTACATATGGACATTAATCAGGATGTCAAATTTTAGTAATCAAGAGGTCAAATTTCAGTAATCCGAAAGGTGTATCATTTTTCTTTATCTCTCTATCTCACTCATTTTTTATCCCTTACACTCTAGACCTCTCTCTCTCACACTATCTTCATCCCTTTATCTAACTCTCTCTCCCTTGAGCCCAAGAACTACATCTCTACCTATCCATCATTCTCTCACTATCTCTCTTTCTCTCTCCCCCTCTCTCTCTCTATCTCACCTCTCTCTCTCCCTTCCTACCTCTCCCTCCCTCTCTCCTTCCCTCTCTACTTCTCTATATCTCTCCTCTCCCTCTCTCTACCTACCTCTTCCTCTATCACTCCCTAACACTCTCTCTCTTAATTTATCTCTATCTCACGCCTCGCTCACCTCCCTCTCTCCTTCCCTCTTTACTCTCTATCTCTCTAATCCCTTTATCTACCTACCTCTCCATCCATAAATCTTGTTGCAGGGTGTGTTCCCTTGATCTCTTTATGTTGTGTAGTGTAGTGCTCAAGCTCAAGACATGGTTTAACTACCTCATGTGGATTCATTAACTTTAGTGATTGTATTGGGCATTAATAGGTCGATCATTTGGTGCAATGACAATTGTTGGTGCAATAATTGGTATTAAATCCTGGGTCACAGGTTCAAACCCCTTGCTTGCATTAGGGGGGATTGTTGCAAGGTGTGTGCCCTTAATCTTCTTGTTTTGTGTATCGCAACACTTGAGTTCATGACATGTCTTAACTGCCTCCTATGGATTTATTAACTATGGCAGTTGTATCGAGCATTAACAAGTCAATCATTTGGTACAATTAAAATCATTTGTGCAACAACTCCCTATCACTCTCTCTCTATACCTAGATCTATCTCACCTCTCTCTTTCCCTCCCTCCCTCATTCCCTCTCTACTTCTCTCTAACTCTCTCTACCTCTCCTTCCCTCTCTACTTATCTTTATCTCCCCTATCCCTCTCTTTATCTACCTCTCCATCCATCACACTCTCTCTCTATCTCACCTACGTCTCCCTCCCTATCTCTTTCCCTCTCTACTCTCCATCTATCCTCTCTCTCACTCACTCTCTCTCCTCTCTATCTCACCATTCTCTCTCCCTCTCTCTCTCCTCTCTATCTCACCATTCTCTCTCTCTCTCTCTAATTCTCTTTATGTCACCTATACCCATTTACCTCTCCCTCCCTCCCCTCTCTCCCACTCTCCCCTTGTTCCCTTTATCTCTATCTCTCTCTACTTATCTCTATCTCACCTATCCTTCTCTACATGCATCTCCCTCCATCACTTCCTACCACAATCTCTCTATTTCTCTCTATCTCACATTCCTCTCTCTCCCTCCCTCTTCTTCCCTATATACTCTCTATCTCTCCTCTATCTCTACCTCTCTTCACTCTCTACTTATTTTTATCTCCCCTTTCCCTCTCTACCTACCTCTCCCTCCATCACTCTCTCTCTATGTCTCTCTCTTTATCTCACTTATGTCTCTCTCTCTACCTCTTTCCCTCTACTCTCTCCCTATCTCCCCCTTTTTCTCTCTCACTCTCTCATCTCTATCACACCATTCTCTCCCTTCCTCTCTCTCTTTCTCTCATCTTTATCCCTCAATCCACTCTTCCCTCCCTCTCTCTCTCCCTCTTTCGCTCTCTCTTCTCTATCTCACCATTCTCTCTCTCTCTCTATCTCACTATTATCTCTCTCTCTCTATAAAATCCACATGATCACTCTATAAAATCCTAAAGAATATTGTAGGATCACCCTCCTAGGTTTTGTAGAGCCTAAAGTGTAGAGGAGCTAATTGTAAAATCTATCTCTTGTTCATTGGCCAACCCCTTAAGGTAATCAATCATCTGAAGTAGCTATCCTATAGATTACTATAAAACTTTGGTTGGGAAAACTAAAACACCAACATGCTCTTTGGATCAGTTAATAAAATTAGAGTTTTTCATGAACCTTATTCATCTTTGTTGTTGGGTTAATGTTTAGTATTGAGCTCTCAATTGTTGTCAATAGTTTTTGTGAATTTGGGTTTGCTTGTTGAATGTGGGAAACTATGGGTTTTTTAATTTTTTGACTATGAAATTAGGGGGGTATTGTTGGGAGAATTTTTTTGATCTATTTATCTTCCTATAGATGAATGTGGAGGCTTTCATATTCCAAGTTTTTAGTAGAAAAGTCTTACATTTGGTGGCTCAAAATAATCTACAAAAGAATATTTTCCATGAGTTTTGAGTGTAGTTTCAGAGTTGGATGAAATTAAATTATGTGGTTGCTTTATCCTCACTTATTATTTTTGGGGTCTTGGTTATTGTCTTGCATCAAATGGTATCAAATCTAGTGTTCTTGAGTTTATAGGTAGAGCATCGAATGTGAGGCAGCCTATACCAAGACCAATGGGTAGATAGAGGAAGAATTGTGAAGAAGAGATCATGTGTGTGGGAGTAGATGGTGACTCCCCAACACCCCTAGGAATAGTTGCTAGACCAAAACCACTTCCAAAAGAGAGAGAATGGCAAGAAAGCTTGCTTCACAATGTAAGATTGAATATTGGTTGAACATACAAATGTACATGAGATGCCTTGATTATAAAGGAAAGGTTGGGAGATAGGATTAGACAAGATCATGACAAGTGTCTTAATCCTATGACGTGAGACAACTAACAAACTAATCACCTAGGAATCAAGCAATACTAGCTAGATAAGATAAGTTCTAGAAAATCCAACTAAGACTTCTATAAAGAATCTTATATCTTAAGTAAACTTAACATGTGAATATGTCCCCTAATTACCTAGTGAATGCATTAGCTAGGTACAAGACATCTATTCAAACCAACACCCCCCCTTAAGTGCAACTTAGGAAGAAGATTATTATGAAAACTATGCAAAGACTGAGGATGGGTCCCGGCTACTAGGCCATGTTAGGTACCCATTTACAATGCAAATGAAAATAAATCTCTCACAAGTAGAGAAAAGGAGAAAGCCGAGTGGGACAAAACTCATCTCCAAAAGAGAGAAAAAGAAAAGAAAAGAAACATGATGTATGGAGGACTCAATGATACCCCCCAATGACTACATCCATCATGTATATACAATCAATGACCCCCCCCATAAGAGGGTAATACAGAGATGAGATATCCCCCCAAAATGTGTGATCTCTTACAAATATGGTTAATGTCTAAAGAAAAAACATAATCCAATGCCTACAAAAAAAATTTCTCCCCTTAGGAAGAAGATACACCAAGTACAACTATAGGAATGCTTCCCATTCTGGATAGGAACTAGGAAGAGGAATCCATATATATTACATCTCTGAAATCTATTCATATGTCACCAAGTTCTTGGATGAAGATGATGATGCCACAATCCAATAAGGTACATGCCCAATTACAACAAACTGTGGCAAACTAGGAACCAATGGAAATTGATCTTGAACAAGCTCCAAAGACAAACATGAAGTGACAATAGTTTATCCATGACTATTATCAAATAAGAGAGATAGACCCTCAAATTTGTCTTCCAAATCTGCAATGTGAGACTCCACAAACAAAGAAGCAATGTATGTCAAATACGAATCCCAATCAGGAAGACTATCAGATACCTATTGCAATGAATCACTAGTAGTACTCAATGACTCATCAACAGAAGATGAAAAATCGAGAACCTCTAAAGCATCTGCAATCTCCTCCAAATGATCACAAGCATGGGTTATCAACTTTGGAGAATGAAGAAGCACATTTGAGTTGGAAAGAGGATCTTCAAGAGATGGAGAAGAATCATGGTCTCCATACACCTCTCTAATGTGAGTCCAAAGAGCATGAGGACATTCGAAGTGAATAAGTGGGTAAGTGCACCAATCTGTGACACAATTTAGGTGTCAAATTATAAAAATTCACAAAAAAAGGGAAAAATTGGCCATTTGGTGCACACCAAATTCGGTGAGCAGAGTCATTTGGCATGTGCCAAATTGAAAAGCTAAATAAAAGACAAAAATGCTTTTCAAACCATCATTTCTATTCAACCCATGGCTTGGCTTGGATGATTTGAGGTCTGCAACTCACACTCACCAAATATCATCCATTATTTACATCGTTAGCTTGCTATCTTTCATGAGGATGCCACCATCACGTCATAGACATCAAAGATTGTGAAGAGATATGCATTTTTATTCTATTTATTTTGAATTTAATTTAGAATGCAGATTGAAATAGGTTTGTACAATAAAATTTTGTTCTAATTATCTGGGAATGAATCTCCACCTCAAAACTTTGAGAATTCATAGTCACCCCTTTAGGAAGAGCCTCCTATTCAAGAAAACCCCGAAACCCCTCCATCAATTCATAGGAATCCTCAAGGAACACAAGAAAATATTCTAAATCAAATTGAAAACAATAAAAGAGACATTGAACAATTAATTGGAAGATTACATGTGCATGCCGAAACCCACCCTTATAGGAGAGGGATTGTTGAATCATTGAAGTCAATTGTATCTCATGTAGGAGAAATGAGTGAGAAAATAAATTTCTGGTCGAATACGAGGCATGAGATGAGACAATATTATACTAGAGGTTTGTCATATGCAGATGTTAAAAAACAAAAAATTAGCAAAGCCAACTTATGTGCCCTATTGACAGACCTGAAAAACTAACGCACCTTTGTCTCATAGATGTAGGAGGTTCCCCATCCATTGGTGCCACCATGAGTTAATTAAAAATAAATTTTGGGAGCGGTGGTGGATGGTATTTGACCAACCTCCATGCAATAACCATCAAGTACCACAATACTTTTTGAGGAAACTCTATTGTGAGTTTTTTTTTTTTTAGACTGCAAGAATTGGTCGGGTATCCGTCCCCCTATAAACTGCAATGTACCTGGTAAACTTTTTTCATGTGACCGGTGGCGCTGGTGCGACATGCTTTCTGGTACCATGGGTTTGGGGGGAGACTAGACCTCATGAACTCTTTCCTGCAACAGGATGCTTTAGCCAATCGAGCTAGGCCCCCCGCCCCAACTCTATTGTGAGTTTATCCTCAATAAGATGCCAAATTATTTTGACATCTTAAACTTCCATGGTAGAGGTGGGGGCTCCATACATGATAGACCTACTGCACGATGTAATCCACCGTTGGCACAAAGACCCTTGGCTAGACCCATGGTGGAGCATGTCATTTTTCCTTCCATTGTTAAGGATAGTGTAGAGGTGGACATGTTGGAGTTGATTGGCTCACTCACCCAAACCATTTTACAGTGTACGAGGCCTCTAGTAGAGCCTGGTGTGGAGGAGACGTGTAGGCCCCGAGCTCCACCCCACCATTGTGGTGCTTGTGGTGCAATTTGTACGTATGATTATCAGAGTGCTCGGGATGCAACTACATAGCCTACATCAGTTGCAGAGGCAATGGATTTCACAGATGATTTGTTGAATGATACATTCGACATTGACAATCAGGTACAATTTAGCAAGTTCATTTAATGTTTTTTATTAAATTATATTTTGAAATTTAATAATAAGTAAATTATTATAATTTTGATTTGATGAAATTTCAAGGTCAGAGTGTTCATGAGATGTGCCCCATTCCTACAAACCCTTATTGATTCTCGATGTTGAGTCCACAGGTATGCAACTAGTATTAAAGATATTATTATTGCATTTGAACAGTTGA
Organism: Sequoia sempervirens; assembly: GCA_007258455.2. NCBI lineage: Eukaryota > Viridiplantae > Streptophyta > Pinopsida > Cupressales > Cupressaceae > Sequoia > Sequoia sempervirens. The sequence goes on along the minus strand of VDFB02026320.1, from coordinate 135,828,532 downwards.
ATTTTATATTTGAATGTTTGTCTCATAACATGCTTTGGATTTCAAATAGTTTCCTAGTGGGCCTTCGACCTCCACACATCACAATTCATTTCCTCAAGGATCTTACACTCAAGTAGTCTTTATTCAATAATGGTGTTGTAAAAAAATGTTAGCTAGTTTTCATAATTTTGCATATACAAATCTAAAAAAATTATGAGAAACACAAACACTGCATTTATATTCCTTGATTGTGTCACATTATCTTCTCCTAATTCACTTTTTGTTCATTTATTCCTTCCTAATCCCATCCCATTAAAATTTAATAGTTCACCCTACCATTTACTCTTTCATTTACCATTTGAAGATGTTGACATCAGAAAAACTTGGTGATGTTGGTGGCACGATGGACCACAGAGTTGTTGTAACAATAGCCAGTCTAATCCATTAAGAGAGGTATGCAACAGATTAGTCGATTTGACATTGTATTTTCTCTTTTATGGTCTATTATAGAAAATTTTCATGATACTTTTGTGTAGGTTAATTTCTATCTTGATGGTTACTATAGGTGGTTGTCACTCCAGATTGTGGATGTGGTAATGATGTAAATGTGGATGATGACTATCTGTATGCGGTAAGTGATTATATTTTGTTATATGTCATTCCACAATTCAATTTCTATGTATTAAAATCTTTACATTTTATTCTATCAGTTGAAGGTCTAGAGTGAAGAGAGGAGGACTAGTGAGTGTGTTTGAAAGAATGGAGAACCAACAGTCACTCCATCTAGCCGAATTTCAAAGGTAGTACGAGATCTATTTCCTTCCCCTAGAGGGAAATGATTGTATTAGGGTCGTTTGTTGTATGCCTATGTGGCATTTTGGAACATATGTTTTGTACAAGTGATATATACATGACATTTTATGTCCATAATATGGCTCCTTTGTACTAAGCCTATATGGATTTTTTGGATATATTGTATATACTTTTATCAATATATATCACTGTATACCTTACATCTTTTTGATTAAAAAAATCTTATTTTGCTACTGTCATTCTTGAATGATATTATCATGTGTACTGTGTAAATCATATGCTTGAATTTTGTAGGCATGGATTTTTTTATATCTAATGCTTAATTAATTCCTGTTGATTGCTCAATAAGCTCCATCTAAAGCATATTGTGTAAATAAGCTCCATTTCCAGTGGTTTGTATACTTTTGAATGCTTCAATTACTTGTGCCTCACTTATTCACGTGTATGCTTCACTTATTCACATGTATACTTCACATATAGTGTGTGTATTCACGTGTATGCTTCATGCTTCAAATGCATAGTAGAAAAAATATTTTGGGGAAAAATTTGACAAGACAAAAGTATAAGAGTTTTTTAAAAAGTCGAGAAAAAATCATATTTAAAAAAATGTTAAAAATTGTAGAACAAGAGATAAAATCTATTTATTTTGAAATTGAAAGGTATTTCCATAGCATATATAGATATAGAGAGCAAATAAAATAAATATTTTAACTAATGAATTGTAAAAAATATTTTTTTGTAGTTTATATTTGTATTGTTGATTACATTTTATTGCACATCTTTCAAAGTCAAAGCATTACTTCACATTGTATAACTAATAACTAGATGCTGATAGATGACAAAAATTCAATTACAATATAGTTTTTACAAATTTAACCTAAGCAGTTATGCAATTACTTCACATTGCATAACTAATAAGTAGGAGCAGCTGCCAATTGCATTTTCTTATCATGGCATTCTATGAGGCTAGATTTCTTTGACGTATTTTATCAAATAGTTCACTGCCTCAAGTCTGTGTTACCACATTTTTCATACATGTCTACCAAAGTGTTTTTTCAAACAATTCACTACCTTGTTGTTATGGCTAAAAGCATAAAGCAAGTGCTTTCGAACAAGCTATGGATGCTTGGAAAAAATCTATCAAAAGCATAATAGCAAGCAATACTATAGACACGGAAATGAACTGCTTGAAAAAAAGGCTTGAAATAAATGTGGTCTCATGGTTATGGAATGCCATGACATGCAAATTTCTATGGATTTTCATGCCATTCCATCACCATGAGACCACCTTTCTTTGAGGCATTTTTTCAAACAATTCATTTCCTTTTTTATGCTACCACATTTTTCATACATGTTTACCAAAGCATTTTATCAAACAAATCACTACATTGCTACTATGGTTAAAAGCCTAAAATAGGTGCTTGCAAACAAGCTATGGATGCTTGGAAATTTTTTATCAAAGCATAATAAGAAGCAATAGCATAGACAAGTGATGTAGAGACAGGAGACCCAAACCCACTCAAAGTGTCAACTTGCCTTCAAGAGGCACCTAAAAATATTAAAAGGATCTATTGGACCAATCCAAACAACTCCCAAAGTTTGAAATCAATCAGAGGTAGGATTTCCCACTTTCACCCTTGCAAACCTAGTAGCAGTGCAAACCCGTTTCTAGGCACTTAACTCCACAACTTCCCAAAACACTTGAAAAAAAAAAAGATGATTTAGACACCCATTATAGAGTTACAAAACATATATTATCCCCCCATATGAATCCTTTGGAAAAATTTGAGAAAATTGACTTTCTCACCATTTTAGGCCTCTAAATAGGCCAATTTTACAAAGGACCCCCTCTTAAACTTGTGCAAACACTTTGAGGCTTTATGACAGAAATTGGAAAGTTATCAAACCCAAAAATACCCCATTAGATTTCATTTTTATGGCCACCTCCACACCAAACCCAAAAAACCTTGTTTTGTGCACTTTTGATGAGGGTTTATTGAAAAAGACACTTCTAGGCCTTTCCCAAAATTTCCACCTAGTCAAACACCCTTGAATTCACCCCCACAAGCTTAAAATTTCATAAGATAACTTTTTCTAACACCCCATCGTCAGATTCAGGTCTGTACCCATTAAATTCATGCATTTTCCAATGGAAACAACCCTAGGGACTCACTCAAATCAAGAAATATGCCTTCCCTACACAAAAAAAGATGCATACATGTTTATTTCACCTATCTAAGAATATCCACCAAGTTACAGGACTATATAATGGGTGGAAGGTTTAGAAACCCAATTTGTTCCCTTTCAAAATCCCCAAAATAGGGTAAATGAGTAGTACTAGAAAAATAAAGATTTATCCCTCAATTTGCATGATTAAGACCTCAAATTTGAAGCATTAGAGATCCAAAACACATGCCCACAACATCTAAGAATTTTTAGAGCAAAGGCAGGTTGTACGGGTCTATACCAAGCCTTCAAAGTTTAGAAAAATAGGAAAAAAGTTGTTCAGAACGTTGTATTTCATGAAAACAAAATGTGTGCAATCTTCAAACTTCCTTCAACAACCCTGCATGAGCCATTTTTGAGGCTTTTATAATGATTATATTCAAATCCAACTTCTCCCAATGTCTATAACTACCAAGTAACAACTTTTCAAATGAGGTAGTCATTGATTTTCAAATTTGTTGCATTTATACAACTTACAAATTTGACATTTTCCTCCTTCTGAATCTTTATTATTTCCTAATCCCCTAGACCCTCTTAAATGACTTCCTATTCTACTTACCTTAACAAAATTTGACCTTCTTGACAACTTTTAACATGATTACAAGTTATGGCCAAATTATCAAATGAAAACTATAAATCATTTTGGAAACATGAGAATGGTCTAAGTAGACCTTATTGAGACAAAAAAAACTCAAACTCTCCTATCCTAACCACAATTCCATCCATGACCATTCAGTACCATACCAGGAGGCTTGGTGCTTCTGCACCAACAAGGCAGTGAATTGTTCAAAAAAATGCCTCAAAGAAATGTGGTCTCAATGTGCTTGTCATTGCATTCCATCACCAAGAGAGCACATTTCTTTGAGGATTTTTTTTCAAACAGTTCACTGCCTTGTCTATGATACCATATTTTTCATACATGTCTACCAAAGCATTTTATCAATCAATTCACTGCCTTGTTGCTATGGCTAAAAGTCTAAAATAGGTGCTTTCAAACAAGCTATATGGATGCTTGGAAAAAATCCATCAAAGCATAATAGTAAGCAATAGCATAGAAAAGGTAGCAAACTATTTGAAAAAATGCCTCAAAGAAATGTGGTCTCATGGTGATGGAATGGCATGACGAGAAAATTCCCTAGATTTTCATGGCATTCCATCACCATGAGATCACATTTCTTTTAGGCATTTTTTCAAATAGTTTACTACCTTGTGTATGCTACCACATTTTTCATACATTTCTACCAAAGCATTTTATCAAACAGTTCACTATCTTGCTACTATGGCTAAGGGCCTACAACAAGTGCTTTCAGACAAGCAATGGATGCTTGGAAAAAATCTATCAAAGCATAATAGTAAGCTAAAGCATAGACAAGGTAGTGAATTGGTAGTATGCGATGGATGCTCCCATGTTTTACAAATGAGGGGTGAGCTCAATTTATAGCCTCCTCGAATATAATTCAATGGACAAGATTAATTTTGAATCAAGAACCGAGATTACAAAATAAAACCCTAATTAGGTTTTTTCAAGACTAACTACCTCTCGACCAATGAGAAAATTACATTTGGGGACACTTGTCCTTCTGCTAAATATAAACCAACAATAAAAAGTTGTTGCATTATGAAGTGTCAGGTTCATTAAACCTAGACATGCTACATTGGAACAATTTGATTGGTTAGAAGATGATGAGGCACTATTTCAGAGTGTTGGATGTCCCCTTTCATCTTGGCCTAAGGTGGACTTCAAGATATGTTTTCCATCTGCTATTTTTAGCTTGGGGCAGACTTTAAGTTGTCTTTTCCATGTATGCTTTGAGATGGGTTGACTTTATGTTGTCTTTTCCATGTATGCTTTGAGTTGGGCAGACTTTACCTTTGTCTTAGACAAGAATTATTCAAGCCAAGGGAAGAATTGACAATAGTTTGGACATATATTTTCTTTCCCAAGTGTACTTTGCATCATCTTGGACATTTTCCTTGACCATGGGTGTGATAGACTTGCTTGTGCCTTGCCAAGATTGGGCATACTTGCTCTTGACTTAGACATGCTTATTTTCCTTCCAAGTAAAAACCAAGAGAGGTTATTGTAGAGGGGTAGGACATGATCCCATAAGTTCAAATGATAAGTTTCTAAGCATCACGATGTTTGAGTAACTCCATGCTAAAGTTTGTAACCATTTTTCAATTCAGACTCTTAAAGGATTCAGCTGGAAAAACATAGCTCAGAGTGATTCAACATATTTGGGTGTGAAAGAGGACCATGTCTAATATAAATCTACCCACTCGGATGCATTGGAACAATTATTTTGGTCACACGAGTTGTAGAATAAAAGTTGCACCACTTTGCAACTTTGCACTACTTACATTTGACAACTTTTTCCTCGAGCGAAATATCACTACAACAACAAAACACCTCTGAGATAGAAAAAAATGAGAGAGGTTATTGTAGGGGGGAACACGATCCCATAGGCTTAGATGAGAAGTTTCTAAGCATCATGGTGTCTAATTTATGTCATGCTGAAGTTTTTAGCCTTTTTGCACTTCAGACTCTTAAGGGATCTAGCTAGTTGAACGTAGCTCAGAGTAATCTGACACGTTTGGGTGCAAAAGAGGACCATGCTTAGTGTAAAAATACCCACTCAGATGTGTTGGAATAGTTAGTTTGGTCACATGAGTTGTAGAATGAAAGTTGCATCACTTTGCAACTTCGCACTACTTGCATTTGACAACTTTTTCTCCAAGTGAAATCTTGCCACCATAGGAAAATGCCTCTAAGATAGAAAAAATTGAGAGAGATTATTGTAGAGGGGCACAACACGATCCCATAGGCTTAGGCAAGAAGTTTATAAATGTCACAGTGTTTGAGTAACATCATGTTGAAGTTTGCAGCCATTTTGCACTTTGAACTCTTAAGGGATTCAACCGGTTGAACGTAGCTCAGAGCGATTCAGAGAATTTGGGTGCAAAAGACAACCATTCCTAGCATAAAAATTACCCACTCAGACATGTTGGAATAGTTAGTTTGGTCACATGAGTTGCAAAACAAAAGTTGCACCACTTTGCAACTTTGCACTACTTGCATTTGACAACTTTTTCCCCAAACAAAATCTCACCGCCATAGGAAAATGCCTCTAAGATAGTGAAAATTAAGAGAGGTTATTGTAGAGGGGAACAATAAGATCCTATAGGATCAGGCGAGAAGTTTCTAAGTGTCACGGTGTCCGAGTAACATCATGTTGAAGTTTGTAACTATTTTGCACTTCAGAATCTTTAAGGGATTCAACCAGTTGAACATAGCTCGGAGCGATTCGGCGCATTTGGGTGTGAAAGAGTACCATGCTTAGTGTAAACATACCAAATAAAATGTGTTGGAATAGTTAGTTTGGTCACATGAATTGCAGAACAAAAGTTGCACCACTTTGCAACTTTGCACTACTTGCATTTGACAACTTTTTTCCCAAGCAAAATCTCACCGCCATAGGAAAATGTCTCTAAAATCGAAAAAAATGAGAGATCTTATTATAGAGGGGCACAACACAATCTCATAGGCTTAGATGAGAAGTTTCTAATAATCACGGTGTCTGAGTAACATCATGTTGAAGTTTACAACCATTTTGCATGTCAAAATCTTAAGATATTCAACCGGTTGAACATAGCTTGGAGCGATTCAATGCATTTGGGTGCAATAGAGGACCATTCCTAGCATAAAAATATCCACTTGGATGCATTGGAATAGTTAGTTTGATCACACAAGTTGTAGAATAAAAGTTGCACCACTTTGCAACTTTGCACTACTTGCATTTGTCAACTTTTTCCCCAAGCGAAATCTCATCACCATAAGAAAACACCTCCAAGATAGAGAAAAATGAGAGGTTATTGTAGAATGGTACAACACAATCCCATAGGCTTAGATGATAAGTTTCTAAGCATCACGGTATCCAAATAACATTATGCTAAAGTTTGTAGCCTTTTTGCACTTCAAACTCTTAAGGGATTCAGCTGGTTGAACATAGCTCGGAGCGATTTGGCATGTTTGGGTGTGAAAGAGGACCATTACTAGTGTAAACGTACCCAATTAGGTGCATTGGAATAATTAGTTTTGTCACATGGTTTGCAGAAAAAAAGTTGCACCACTTTGCAACTTTGCACTACTTGCAATTGACAACTTTTTCCCCAAGCAAAATGTCACTACCATAGGAAAACTCCTCAGAGATAGCAAAAACTGAGAGAGGTTATTGTAGAGGGGAACAACAAAATCTCAAAGGCTTAGATGAGAATTTTCTAAGTGTCATGGTGTCTGAGTAATGGCATGCTGACGTTTGTAGCATTTTTGCACTTCATACTCTTTAGGGATTTAACTAGTTGAATGTAGCCCAGAGCGATTCAGTGCGTTTGGGTGTGAAAGAAGACCATTAATAGCATAAGAATACCAAATTAGATGTGTTGGAATAGTTATTTTGGTCACACAAGTTGCAAAACGAAAGTTGCACCAATTTGAAACTTTGCACTACTTGCATTTGACAACTTTTTCTCCAAGAAAAAATCTCACCGCCACAAGAAAATGTCTCTGAGATAGCAAAAATTGAGAGAGGTTATTGTAGAGAGGCACAAAACAATCCCATAGGATTAGGTGAGAAGTTTTCAAGTTTCACGGTGTCCGAGTAATGTCATGTTGAAGTTTGCAACCTCTTTGCACTTCAAACTCTTAAGGGATTCATGTAGTTGAACATAGCTTAGAGTGATTCATCACGTTTGGGTGTGAAAGAGGACCATTCCTAGCATAAAAATACCCACTAAGATGCGTTGAAATAGTTAGTTTGGTCACATGAGTTGCAGAATGAAAGTTTTACCACTTTGCAACTTTACACTACTTGCATTTTACAACTTTTTCTCCAAGCGAAATCTAACTGCCACACGAAAATGCCTCTGAGATAGAAAAAACTGAGAGAGGTTATTGTAGATGGGAACAACGTAATCTCATAGGCTCAGATAAGAAGTTTCTAAGCATCACGGTATTTGAGTAACGCCATGCTGAGTTTGCAGTCATTTTGCACTTCAAACTCTTAAGGGATTAAGACAGTTAAACGTAGCTAAGAGCGATTCAACACGTTTGGGTGTGAAAGAGGACCATGCCTAAACATGACTAAATAACTTCCAACTTTTTTCCCCATGAACTACAACAAGATGACTCTTGAACTTCCACCATTTGACAATAAGTTACAATTTTGACAACTTTTACACAATTTTGCAATTTTTGCAATATTTTGCAACTTAGACCTTCCAACCACTTAAAGACCTATAAAAGGACTCCTTACATCATAAAATGGTTAAATAACCTTATTGTTTGAACAAAAATACTGAAACAACCAAGTTCTAACCTTCTTCCAAACTATTGCTTTAATCTGCTACTTCAAGCTATGCCTCCTAGGCCTAAATTCATGGTTTTCCCACAGGGGCAGTGTGGAAATTTCCACCAAATGTCTTTTCCACCCATTGTATTCTACTGTAACTCATTGGAATGGTGTAATTAAGTGTAGGGGGCATGTGTACGTGATTTCAGAAGTAGGGGTGGCCATTTGGGGGTTTGGGCATGATGCCTAGTTGTCAAGAATGTGTGTTTTGAGTGAAATTTGGAGGTTAAGAGTAGGTAGTGATGTAAAACACTTGGGGCAGCACTTTGTAAGAGTTAATTAAGCAAGGGAAGACATATTTGAAGGTGTTGGAGGCATTGAAATAGTGAGGAGAGGTATGGAGGTGAGGTTTTTCAATAAACACCCCCTGAAACTTGTCAAAAGTGAGGGTTTTGAGTTTTGGAGTGTCAGTGAGTGTTTCATTGGAAGATGATTGTTGATTTAGTGCTTATGTACCCTACTCATGACTATCCAATGGTGTTTTTATTTAGTTGATTTAGTGTTTTGTGAGACAATGACATTTGTGTATTTAAACTTTAAAGTTAAAATGTTAAACTTTACCATTGTTCTTGTCTTCTAAGTTGTTAAACTATATAATTTAACCATAATATAACTAAGCAATATATGATATAATTTAACCATTATACATTATTTTTTATTTTCAACTATATAATATAACCATGATTTTTTATGCTATTGTACATTGATATTTAACCATTTCTCAAGATTAATTTTTGAATAGTTTAAATATGCACATGATGAACAAATTATTTCGATTATTAGCTTCTATATGTCAAATTATCCAATAATCAAGTGTATGTCTATATACAAAAATGGCATCAATGCCAACTCAAACAAAATTTTACAAAGTGTGGCATATCCCATCTCGATATCTATTCATAATATACATGCCAAAATGTCTATCTCATCATAAACTACTGGTGGATCATCAAAGTGGAGCCTCTTTGAAGCACTCTTTGGCTTTGAGGTAACTGCACAAGAAAAATTCAAACCAAAATTGAGATTAGTTATATTATATAATTTAAAATTGAATAATTAACATCAAAATCAATATACATTGAATTATAATTGAACTCTAAAATTGAAATCTTGATTACCTCATATATATACATCTCTTCAATCCATCATGAGTCCTAGAATATGCCCCTCTCAAAGAATAAATCATACCAACTTTTGCAATGCCAATCTATATAGGTGAACACAAAAACATCAAATTGATACAAGTTAGCATACAATTGTCAGTAATAGGAACATATTTACCAAACACAAAATAAAATAAACACATACCTCTTTAGGCATATCTTTTTCTTTATCTCCTTTAGGTGTTTTGACATATCCTCCCTAAGGTGTTTCAATACCTACTCCTTCAAGTGTTACAATGCCTACTTCTACAAGAGGAAAATAAGATAAACATATAGGTTAATATATAATTTTGTTAATGACAATCCAAATGACAATCAAGTATATAATGCATGAATTTAGGCCTAAAAGACATGGGTTGAAGTAGCAGATTGAAGAATTTGTTTTGAAGAAGGCTAGAACCAGTTGGTTTTAGTGAGATATGGTGGGTTTTTATGTGTTTGAAGGTTTGCAAGGACTGTGGAGGTCATGTGTATGTTTGGGCATGAAGCCCTAGTTGAGAGAAACACATTTTTTAATGGAAAATTGAGGTTTTAGAGACTAAAAGTGGGTGAAGTTTGGGGGAAGCATAATATTAAGGATTATTAAGCATGTGTAGGCTTAAAAAGGGTTATTGAAGTGGTCATAAGGTCATAAGATGCCCAAAGAAGGTTTTTTCAATGTATTCTCCAAAATCCCACTATACTGTAGGGGCAACTAGGCCAATTAGGCCTCTTTTCCAAAGAGACACCTTCCCAAAAATGTGCAATCAATTCAAACACCATGGATAGTGATAAAATAGGTTACCAACCTTAATATTTCATAATTTTCAGAGCTCCAACCACTCACCAAGCTACCAATCCAATAAACCCTCACTCTTAAGTCACCAAACTTAGGTTTTCCAAGGAGCCTTATTGAAAATAACTCTTCCCATAATTAACTCTCACATGCAACACCCCAAACATACCATATGATGTATTTACATGCTCAAAAGACTCACAAATGACTGCCCGAAAGGATTTCATTCATTCACTCCTAAACCACTCTAAATCACTCAAAATCACACATTTTCACACCCATGGCTACATGCCATCACTCCAAAATGATCTCCCCTACTCCAAGAATCACCTTCTAACCTATTATCCACCTAATAGACTCATTCCACTGAGCTATAATATATACATTAGGTGGAATGAGCCATTAAATCACTTGATGACCTCAAAACTTGAAATTTAGACTTCCAGACTCTCCTACAGTAAAATCCACCATAAGAGCTCAAAACAAGATGGATTTCAATGCCACAAAAACTAAAATGTGGCTAACACATCCCTCTACCAAAATAAAAACACTTTTATTCAATTCCCTTCAGTATGGGCTCATGCAATTGATTGCTACAACACTGAAAAAGAGACACTATGCATTTCTTGCACTTCAAATTTTGAAAAATGACACTTTGCACTAATTTAGCAAATTTTCAACCAAAGACTTCTAACTCACCAATAACCACTAAAATAGACTTATTACATCAATAAATGGTCTATATGACCTTATCCAAGCCAGAACAATGTTAGAGTAAAGGTTTTAACTTAATTATGTTGATTAAGTTACCTTTATTCCTCTCTTAAGATTTCACTTTAGTTTGCATATTGTGACATTTAATAATTATATTAATTATTAAATGTCTAATTATTAGAGTTTTTTTAGGGTTGCACAATATCCTTTTATATGGATTGATCATTGTATTTTATCACTCTCTCTAATTAATACATTTTCAGCTTTCAGAGCACCCTTGCTTTTTTGTTTTGAATGTTTTCTTTCTGTGACAAGTTATTTGCATGTAGGTGATCTTCGAGGTTTGTGAGGTTGGCTTTCACAACTTTAACATGGTATCAGAGCTCTAGATCTACAGATTCTTGTTCATCTTTTGAAGATTTCAGCTTACAATGTTCTTTTTGTGCAAGGGTTTCATTTCTAGTATTTTTTGCCAAATTAGAGGGGTTTTCCATCATTTTTTGAGAAATTTTGACCTCGATCTCTCAAAAAATGTATGCTAGTGATGAAAGGACCTCATAGATGCACTCAGAAGGCCCAAAAACCCCTATTTTCATATAAAATATGATAGGGTTTGCTGAAAATTGATTTTTTAGTGCTTTTGGGGAATCTCAAAAATTGCCTAAAAATTCGTACGATTGTATGGATCCGTACGTGCACATCAATTTCTGTTCAATTTTTGTGCCATTTTGCATCAATTTCCATGCCCTTTTTTTTAAATTTCTATGCTACCTAGATTTTTGTGCCATGAAGGTATAGCTGAATATTTTATTAATTTTTTAATCTTCAAATTAATAAAATGTTTGGTTTAAAGCCTAAATGAGCATATTTAGTAAAATGGTCATATTTTGAGCATACAGTGTCATTTTTTTGAAAACTAGATATCATCAAAAATCTGGTTTTGGCACTGATCTGATGGTGTAGGTGTGGTTTCTTCATTTTTCTATTTTGATGTTGTTTTCCTCAGTCAAAGTCAGATCATGGGTTTTGCACTTCGGGCGGTGTAACTTTTGCGTTCAGACTCCATTTTTTGCAAACGAATAGGAATTGGAAAGATGGTTCTATTATATTTCTATATATATCATTTATTTTTCTAGAATCTGCCCCAGGTACATTTTATTCAGTATTTTGTGTTTTCACAATTCTGTCAATTACTTGGACGTTTTGGTACCTGGAAAGGATCTGTTTGCGTGAGATGGAATATTTTGATCTGCTTTATATGTATTGAGGTCAGTTTTCTCAATTTTTTTAATTTTAAGAGTTATCATGGGTTTTTCTACTCACTCTTCAGTTGTAATTCTGGAACGGGGTAATTACGAGTCATGGGAAAAGGGCATACTTACACATTGTAGGTGGCTTAATATCTTGCCTTGTTTGTATCATCTCATACCTGAACCAACCACTTTAGAGGGAAAACTAGCTTGGGATATCATTAGAGATCACATAGTAGGACTTATATTGTTTAGTGTTGATGATGACACTATTTGTCCCCACCCACTTTGAACACATCTTTGGGAGATCTATGGAGACCCCAATATCTCTCCATTCCTAGAGGATCCTGCTTCAAATTGTCTCTTACCCATTGCTTGGAGAGATAATACACCCTTTGATCAAGATACTTTAGAGGAGCTTGAGTATTTAGACACCCTTACATGTTCCGATGGATCAGAGGCTTGTCTCACAGTTCCTACTCTTTAGACTAAGATTATACATGTATCATCCATTGTTCCTGATGCCATCAGTATCGCCACATTGGCCCCTATGGATTTAGTTCAGCATCATGACCATCTTGGTCATTCATTAAATGCTACATCATGGGATTCTTATCTTGCAGACACATTCTTTTTTGTTGAGTCTCACACTGCAGATCTTGAGGATTATTTTGAGGACATTCATCTCCTCTACCTTGACAGTCAGGTTATCACTGTATGCCTACCATTATCCGTGCATTCAGAGGTTGCATTTCAAGATTCTCCACATCAGTTTGTATTTGGCATCATTTTTTTAAGTTCAGATAGAGAGATTCTTCAACATCCTATCATGGCACACATCTTGAGATAGATTGGTTCATCACTCTTCACAGGGTTTCTTCACCATCATCCTTTGGATCCGTTTCTTCCCAAGGGGAGGAATGTTATTTGTCACTTCAGGATCTCTTTCTAGATTCTACATCAGGCATCCACCATTGCGACAAGAGTTTCTTCATTGTGGGGGGGCCTTCTAGTCTCTTTCTCTCTCTCCTATGGGGGGATTATATTTTGTACTTGTGTGATAGAATTAGTTCTTGGGGGGTCATGTTGAGTCCTTCTATCTCTCTTCTTCTTTCACTCTTGTATTTCCATCTCTTTTTGGAGAGGAGTTTTTCCCACTAGGTTTTCTCCTTTACTCCACTTTATAGAGATTTGGTTTTATTCGGGTACCTGATCAAGCCTAGTTGTCAGGGCCCTTGTTTGCTTTCATGCATTGTAGTTACCTTTGCTTTCTTGCACATGTTTGTAGCTACACTCTTGTTCATCTTAAGGGGGGGTGTTAGAGTAAAGGTTTTAACTTAATTATGTTAATTAAGTTACCTTTATTCCTCTCTTAAGATTTCACTTTAGTTTTCATATTGTGACATTTAATAATTATATTAATTATTAAATGTCTACCTATTAGGGTTTCTTTAGGGTTGCACAATCTCCTTTTATAAGGATTGATCATTGTATTTTATCCCTCTCTCTAATTAATACATTTTTAGCTTTTAGAGTACCCTTGCTTTTTTGTCTCGAATGTCTTCTTTATGTGACAAGTTATTTGCATGCAGGTGATCTTCAGGGTATTTGAGGTTGGCTTTCACAGCTTTAACAAACAATACTTCATCACCCTAATGACAACCACTGAAGTTTGGTGCCCCTCACCAAATAGTCATGTAGGACTACCTACACCTTACTCACAAGAAATTTGATTCTTTGCAGGTTGATGGGTGATCAGTAGGTTGGTAGGGGTGTCTTTAGTTTATTTTCTCTTAATAATGTCTAAGAAGACCATGCTTGATGTAAATGGTAACTTTGGTGTCTCATTGTTCCATATTGTAAATGATGTCAAACATGTTAACAAATTGTCAATGATGAAAAATGGGATCTAGTAGGTTAATGTTTCTTTTCATGCATAAGATCATGTTTTGGGTCCAATAAGGTCTAAATAGACCATCAAAAATGTTTTAGATGTCTAGGAGGGTCAAATAGTAAAATAATGTAAAAGGAGTCAAAGTGTTATTAACAAGAATATGTAAACAAGTGTAATTTTGCACTCCAACGGCCATAAAGGGATTCAAAATTCAGTTAGAGGTTGTTATGTCAGTTTTCTTAAGTAAGGAAACCTTTAAAAAGGTGGGAATCATCATTGTAAAGGTTGGTTTGGAGATTTTGGGAAGAAAATCCAATTTAATTCTTACTGCTTTTTAGGAATTTTTTGAGTTTTCCATCTTTTCAGATTTGTACAGTAACGTATAGTCATTAGACTGTACAAATTCTCTATGGATGTTGTAGTGGCATGAATCAACAATGATTTGCATCTAGTTTGAAGGTTTAGAAGAGAATCTGAAGCATCTTATGGTTTTTTTCTTGAGGACTGTCGGGTATACCCTATTTTAGGGTTTTGTAGCTTTTATCATGTTTTGAAGGCCCATACATCGACTGTGCTCACTATGATTGTTGTATTGGGTCTCATGGAGAATTTTTATGTGTTAGGGAGAGTTTTTTATGTTGTGAGAAAGAAATAAAGTAGAGTGGGTTTCTATTCTTGTTGAGTTTATGTGGGAAAATGCATGAAAGTGGAGGTTTTAGTCTAGGGTTTGGTAAAATCTGAGTGGGAGGTCATTTATTTTGAATTATTAAGAATGTGTAGGGTTTCTTAAGAATGTTTGAGTTGTTTTTGAGATCTGAGGAGGCATGGAATGTAGGTCTTCAGTAAACCTTCTTGGTTTGGCTAAAAATCAAGGGTTTCATAGTTTGCTATGTTAGAAGAGTCAACTCTAGAAACTAATTATGGATTTAGTGGTTTGAGGGCATGGGAAATGCTGCCCAAAAGTTTTAGTTATTTGTGATAAGTCTAAAGGTGGGTTGCTTTGTAGTTTAGGCCTAACTAACCTAATTAGGACAGTGTAGGAGTGGGAGTTTTAGGAGTTTGGTCCAAAGGACTTGTTTCTGACCCTGAGATATGTTTTGTAACTCTGTAATGGGTGTTTGGATCATCCATTAGTTTGTCAATTATTTTGGGAATTATTGGAGTTATGGGCCTAAAACTAGGTTTGCACTGCTACTAGGGTTGCAAGGGTGAAAGTAGGAAATTCTACTTTGGGAGTTGTTTGGATTGGTATAATAGGCCCTTTTAATCTTGTTAGATTCCTCTTGAAGGCAGGTTGACACTTTGAGTGAGTTTGGGTCTCCTAGGTCCGCATCAAATAGAGAGCAACATATAACCATCATTTTGCATATCTACATTAATGAAAATTTTCAAACCCTTATACAATCAAACTTAAATGCTTGAAATAAAGTAATGATCAATAACATGACTTTACAAATTCAATGTGCATACTTACCAATCAATCCAGGGAACCATCTGGGTCTTCTCTACTCTTTATCATGTCAAGTATTGCCTTGTGGTTAGACTCGCACACTTTCCACAAGTTCTTGTTCGCAGGTCTGCCCTTATATTTGATCAAATGAACATTGGTGGCGATAACAAGGTTAGAGTAGTGAAGAATCTTTTAATGCATGTCGAATTCCTCAAACAACCAAACTGCAACATTCTTAATTGGGTACCTTCTAAGCCATGTTCCAGTAACAACTAACAAACCTGTAGGATATTCTATGTTTTCTCCATCTATAACTAGGGCCTCCAATTTCTTTTTGGCCTTGATACAACAACATGGGTAATAATTTGTACCCTCTTCATTGTCTTCATCTACAATCACTACATACACGTGCCCTAGTGCATTGATATGTTCATCTTGTTAGATGTATTTAATGAACATCAAAATAAAACCTGAAAGCAAGATATATTACTTGGTTCTACAAGGTCCAATACATGATCAAAGTCAACAAATGATTGCATCTCCATGATTTGTAGAGCGATCGGGAGTTGATAAGTGTCAAGTGTGGTTAGACTTCTTGTTGACCATTTGTCAACCCACTCTGTTGACTCGCAATCATTCCATGCTCGAAGTGTACATGCAAAACAAAAGCATGCCATCTTCCACATATAGATAGTCCATGTACCTGCATTGGAGCTTCTAAAAGAGTGTAGCTCACTCAATCTTGTTAGTGTACAAAAATCCTCATATTTTGTAATGTTAGTATCATCTACTAAATGAAAAAATCTACGAACTAAAGAATTACCTTGACTACCTGGACCCATTGCATGATTGCACCACTCGATAATTGATCTTGCATCTGTCAACTTTAAACTATATTTGTACTTTAACTCTTTTTGTGCAAGGGCTCTTTTGATACATGCACCTACTCCATCATGCCCCCCCTTTCCATGCCCGACCTCTAAGAAGTTCCACATATGTTGAACACCACTGATCCTATGCATCCTACTCAACCAGTAAAACATTCTGGTGTTCTTGAATTACGATGTACATTTATCTCGTCGTATGATATGTTGACTGAATGATATGCCCCTACTAGCTAGATCAACATACAACATCTGAAAGAAACCTTGCACAAACTCAGTAGAATGTGTGCTATCATCACTGATGTAAAAGTGATACTCCCTCAATACTTTCCTGTTATCCTCTGTACTATCATTTGCATGAATGAATGTTATATACACAAATATAGAAACCTATGTGGAGTTGTAGTACTGTGATTGCACCTTTTTCTGTGGTTGTAGTGTGTAGTTCTCCATGAATTCGATAATAGAAATGATGCTATGAAGTGGAAATGTTTCCTTGCATAACTTGAACTAAGAGTCCAACCATTGAGCTCTATGTGTATTCCTTGCATACTCATAGACCACTTGATCACAGAAAATGCCCAGAAACTAATATACTGGAATCTTATCACTGACCAATTCACACTTCTTTGCTTCTTTCCCATCTTTTATACTGTAGGCCACTGTCTTGTATTTTCCATATTCAACAGTTTTGTCTCCAATTGTGTGTGTACCAGCCATGTGTTGGAAAATTGAAAAATGTTGCATGCCACCACAATGATGACATGTGTCATCCAAACATGACTTGTAAAAAATTTGACCATCCTCTCTTTCACATAAAATGGAAGATAAGAATTCCCTTGAGGATTTGGGTGGAGGCCTTATATTACATTCTTGCAAAACATTGCCAGTATGCATATCTACACATATGCGTCCATAAAAATCATAATGGTTAGAAAACTCAATATGTACTCTACAAAAAGAAGTAGTTTGTGTGTGATTTGTTTTGACATAAAAAGGCTTTAGCATTTCAAAATACCTTTTACATATTTTAATTTCAGGAAACTTTGTACAAAATCAGAAAAAAATTGGGTTTAAGTGGTATCCAAATAATGCTTTGGATGTGGTTCACAAATTTTACTACCAATTCTCCTTCTTACAACATCTTTTTTATTAGGAGAGGTCCTTGTGTTATCCTTCCAATAATCTACTATTAAAGATCTCAAGCCTTGAGCAATTCTTTTATCTTTCCTTGGCACTCTACCCAAGAATGCCCATAACTCATTGCTATTTGGTTCCTCCAATCTTTCATGCCTTCCTTTGGTTCTCATTAGAGATGATCTACTTATTTTCAAAGACTTACTTGTCTTTGTAAGGTTCACCTTGTTCCTTGATTGACTACTTAATAGTGTTGTTGTATCACACTTCTTGTGGCACAACTATCCTTCATGCGTGAGGTAGAACCCACACTCTCATATGCACTCATCAAGTTCTTTACAATTGAATTTTAACTTGAGTCATTCAAGACTCTCAACCCAAGAGCCTTCATGGTGGACCTAAATTTGATTTGCCTCATCATTTCAACAAATAGTTGGCATTTTCCACCCTCACTTAGCTTCTCAAAAAATAACTCCATATCCTCTGTGCAACTCTTTGACATGTATGTTTTGACATCTTATCAAGCATCCATTTCAAAACATTGGAATCAATATAAATAAAAAATATAGGTTTTATATGCAAAACTTTTAGGAGTTCTCAAATGTAAATTTGTGTCAACAACATTGGAGATAGATCGTGTACCTTCAATCAGAGGTGCAATTGATGACATACCTTGAGATTGACATGTAAACGATGTTGTACCTCCAACTTGAGATGTCATTTGTGGAGTGACTTCAAATAGAGGTGTGTTTTCTGATGTACTTTTGAAACACAATGTTGTTGATGGTGTGCCTTCAACTGTAGATGTGATTTCTGATGTACTTGGAAGACCACATGTTGTTGCTAGTGTGTCTTCAACTGGAGATGTGCATTGAACTTCACCTATGGTTGATGATGTGCCTCCAACTTTGGGATCCATTTTTCACCTTCCATGAAATTTTTCCATTCGTTCCCTTTTTTTTCTAGTTGTACATCTCTCTTAGATTGCATGAGAATTTCTGGTTGTATGGGCTGCAATTCTTTTGCTTCATGAGCTGCAATTTTTTATTCTCTTCTCCTTGCATTTTTTACTGCATGTTCTTTCGATGTTAGAGGCTATGGTTGTCTCCTCAGCATGATGTTGAATGTTGCATATTCACAATCACACATAGAACAAAAGTAAGTAATGCATTTTATGAAACATATTGATAACGCTGATTACATTGCATTTTATTGAACACACCAAAGCATTTTATGAAAGAAGGTAGTGAGTTGTTTGGAATTATCAAACATGTCTATATGCTACAACATTTTTCATACATAAATATACCAAGGAAGAATGGTAAATGGTATGAATGAATGGAAACTTGCATTAAACCAACAATGTCTTGAGTCACTTGAAATTATCTAAGCACATGATGAAGGTGAATTCTTTATGGCACAAAAAAAAAAGAAACTTGCACATTAACATTGATGAAAGCTCGTAGGTTTTCCAAATTAGTTGAAAATAAAAATTTTCCCACAACCATTAGTAATAATGAATTTAATTTTCAATTCTATGTGTAACAATGAAGATTAATAAAATCATCAAATGAATGGTCTATAAATTGTCAAAAAAAAAAAACAAAAAAACTTGTGTTAAGTTGAATTTGTTTATCTAAGCATGCTAGAAATGGACTACTATAAGCAATGAAAATAGAATTCATAAGAAAATTTGTGTTAATTTGATGTAGCTTATATAAGTTTAATCATGAATTCATCTAAATTATGTCATGGTTTTCATTTTTTTCTTCAAAGTCATAAAAATTAGACTTTTTTATGCAACTCTCATCTAATTCAATATTGAATTCTATGTCCAATTGTTATGATTAATAAAATCATTAAAGGAATTTAGATTATTGTCAAAAATAAACAAACATACTAAACATAAACATTTCAATATTACTAAAAATGAATATATTACCTAAGATAATGTGAAATGATGTAGAAACTTCAAAATGACTTCATCTACATTGTTTGCATGCAAATTAGTGGCAAAAAGGTGATGGATCAAGAATAGATTGGTACAAAAGGGAGTCAACTACATAAAAAAGGTGTTTCTATGTTGGATTAAGCACTGAACCAGACAAAAGTAGAAGCATGTGGGCCAAAATCATAGGGTGAACCCCTATTTTACCGTTTCAAGGTAAAAAACACATTTGGCGCTGGCCAAATTTTGCAAGCGTCAAATGTGGTGCTTTGAAATGCTTTCACAATATCAATAGGAAGGGAGTGAGACTTGAGATAAAGGGAGAGGGGATATGAGTGAGAGAGATTAGTCCTAGTAGCGTGGTAGGGACTGAGACCTGAGAGTGATAGAGACTTGAGAGGGATAGAGAGTTATCTAGTTAGGGTGAGGGAAAAGACCTCACAATGGGAGAGGGGTTGGAGTGAAATAGATTTATCTACACTCTACCCTTAAACTATGACCGTAAAGCCTTAAACCCTCAACCTTAAAACCCTCAACTCTCTCTCTCTCAAACCTCAACCCTCTACCCTCAACCCTAAAACCCTTAAACCCTAAACCTTAAACCCTCTACCCTCAACCCTTAAACCATAAATCGTAAACCCTAAAACCCTAAAACCATCAACCCCCTATCTCTCTCTCTCAACCCTACACCCTCTACCCTTAAACCGTAAACCATAAACCCTAAAACCCTCAAACCCTCCTCTCTCTTTCAGCCCTTAAACCCTAAAACCATCAACCCCCTCTCTCTCTCTCAACCTACACCATCTACCCTTAAACTGTAAATCCTAAAACCCTAAAATACTCAACCCCCCTCTCTCTCAACCCGACACCCTCTACTCTCAACCCTCAACCCTCTACCCTATACCCTCAACCCTCAACCTTCAACCCTATACCATCTACCCTAAACCCTCTACCCTCCAACCTCAACCCTTAAACCCTAAACCCTTAAACCGCCTACCCTCTACCCTTAACCCTCTACCTTAAATAGTAAACCCTAAAACCCTAAAACCCTCACCCCCCCTCTCTCTCTCAACCCTACACCCTCTACTCTCAACCCTCTACCCTCTACCCTCTACCCTCTACCCTCAACCCTCAACCCTCTACCCTATACTCTATCCAATCTACCATAAACCCTCTAGCCTCCACCCTCAACCCTTAAACCCTTAAATCATCTACCATCTACCCTTAACCCTCTACCCCATAAAACTATCAACCCTCTCTATCTCTCTCTCTCTCTACCCTCTACCCTCTACCCTTAAACGCTAAAACCCTAAAACCCTCAACCCCTTCTCTCTCTCTCAACCCTACCCCTCTGCCTTAAACCCTCAACCCTCCTCTTTCTCTCTCAGCCCCTACCCTCTACTCAACCCTCTGTCTTATACCCTCTACCCTCCAACCCTCTACCCTATACCACTTATACCTAAACCCCTCTACCTCAACATGACTCTGCTTGTAAACCTAAACCCTTAAGCTGTATACCTCTACCCATAGCCTCTACCTAGCTGTAAGCCCCTGAGCCCCTTAAACCCTCAACACTCCTCTCTCTCTCAGCTAAACCTCTAATCTCAGCCCTCAACCCCTCTGCCTCAACCCTCTATCACTCCACCTCAACCATAAACCCCTTAACCCTTAAACCTAAACAGCAAACCTCACCTCTACCCCCACAAACCCTCAACCCCTCTCTATATCTCTCTCTGCCCTCCCCTCTATCCTCTGCCTCAATACTCAGCCTTAGGCCTTGGCCCCTTCTCTCTCTCTCAGCCTACCCTCACCCGCCAAACCGTGAGCCCTGAGCCCTAAAGGCCTAAAAACCACCAAACCTTCAACCCCCCTCTCTCTCAACCCTACACCCTCTACTCTCAACCATCAACCCTCAACCCTCAACCCTCAACCCTCTACCCTCAACCCTCAACCCTATACCATCTACCCTAAACCCTCTACCCTCCACCCTCAACCCTTAAACCGTCTACCCTCTACCCTCAACCCTAAAAAACTCTCTATCTATCTCTCTTTCTACCCTCTACCCTCTACCATCAACCCTAAACCCTCAACCCTTAAACCCTAAAAACCTAAACCCTCAACCCTTAAACCCTAAAAACCTAAACCCTCAACCCCTTCTCTCTCTCTCTCAACCCTACACCCTCTACCCTTAAACCATAAGCCCTAAACCATAAACCCTAAAACCCTCATCCCCCTTCTCTCTCCCTCTACTCTCAACCCTCTACCCTCTACCCTATACCCTCTACCCTTAACCCTCTACCCTAACCCTTAACCCTTAAACCCTTAAAACTTAAACTATATACCCTCTACCCTCCACCCTCAACCCTTAAACCCTTAACCCTTAAACCGCAAACCCTTAATCGTCTACCCTCTACCCCATAAAATATAGCCTCTCTATCTCTCTCTCTACCCCTCTACCCCTCTACCCCTCAACCCTCAACCCCTCAGCCTCAGCACAAACTAAACCCTTAAACCTCAACCCCACCAAAACTCATCCTCTCATCTCTCTCTCTACCCTCTACCCTCTGCCTTCAGCCCCTCAGCCTCAACCTCAACCCTTAAGGCAAAACCCGCCAAAACCTCAACCTTCTCTCTCTCTCTCAGCTCTACACCTCTGCCTTAAGCAAGTAAACCCTAAGCGCCAAGCCACAAACCCTCAACCCCCCCTCTATTTCTTTCAACCCTACACCCTCTACCGTATACCCTCTACCCTATAACATCTACCCTAAACCCTCCACCCTCCACCCTCAGCCCTTAAAACCTTAACCCTTAAACCCTAAACTCTTAAACCATCTACCCTTTACCCTTAACCCTTAACCCTAAACCCTAAAACCCTCAACCCTCTACCCTATACCATCTACCCTCAACCCTCAACCCTCCACCCTCAACCCTTAAACCCTCTACCATCTACCCTTAACCCTCTACCCTCAACCCTCTCTATCTATCTCTCTCTACCCTCTACCCTCTACCCTCAAACCTCAACCCTCAACCCTTGAAACCTAAAACCTTTAAACCCTTAAACCCTCAACCCCCTTCTCTCTCTCAACCCTACACCCTCTACCCTTAAACCGTAAACCCTAAACTATAAACCCTAAAACCTGAGCCTCAACCTCTCTCTCTTCCTACACCTCTGCTCGGCCCCTCAACCCTATTCCTCTACATGGCCTCTTTCTTGCCCAACATGGAAGCTAAACCCAGCAAACTATCTGCCCTCTGTCACTTGACCCTCTACCCTCAACCCTAAAACCATCAACCCTCTTTATCTCTCTCTCTACCCTCTAACATCTACCCTAAACCATCTACCCTCCACCCTCAACCCTTAAACCCTTAAGCCTTAAACCATAAACCATTAAACCATCTACCCTCTACCCTTAACCCTCTACCCCCTTAAAACCCTCAACCCTCTCTATCTCTCTCTCTCTACCCTTTACCCTTTACCCTCAATCCTCAACCCTCAACCCTTAAACCCCAAAACCCTTAAAAACTCAACCCCCTTCTCTCTCTCTCAACTCTACACCCTCTACCCTTAACCATAAACCCTAAACCGTAAACCCTAAAACCCTAAGACCCTCAACCCCCTCTGCTCTCTCTCAACCCCTACCCCTCTACTCTCAACCCCTAAACCCTCTACCCCACTTTCCCTCTACCCTCAACTCTCCTACCCTATACATACCTAAGCACTCTACCCTCCACCCTCAACCCACTTAAAACCCTTAGCCTTAAACCCCTATTGCCAACAGTCTACCTCTACCCTTAACCTCTGCCTAAACCTAGCCCTCATGCCTCTCTCTCTCAACTTCGACCTCTACCTTCAACATCAACCCTCTACCCCTATACCATCTACCTCAACCCCTCTACCCTCCACCTCAACCCATTAAACCCTTAACCATGTTTCTACCTCTACCCGCCAACCTCTACCCTCAACCCTCTCTATCTATCTCTCTACCCTCACCCTCTGCCCTCAACCCCTCAACCCTCAACCCTCAACCCTTAAACCCTAAAACCATTCAACCCTTAAACCCTCAACCTGCTTCTCTCTTTCTCAACCCTACACCCTCTACCCTTAAATTGTAAACCCTAAAACCCTCAAGCCCCCCTCTCTCTCTCAACCCTACACCCTCTACTCTCAACCCTCAACCCTCTACCCTCTACCCTATACCCTCTACAATATACCATCTACTGGAAACTCTCTACCCTCCACCCTCAACCCTTAAACCCTTAACCCTCAAACCCTAAACTCTAAACCCTTAAACCTTCTACCCTCTACCCTTAATCCTCTACCCTCAACGCTAAAACCCTCAACCCTCTCTCTCTCTCTCTACAATATACCCTCTATCCTCAACCCTAAACCCTTAAACCATTAAACCATTAAACCCTCAATCCCATTCTCTCTATCAACCCTACACCTTCTACCATTAAACTGTAAACCCTAAAACCCTAAAACCCTCAAACCCACCTCTCTCTCTCAACCCTACAGCCTCTACCCACAACCCTCTACCCTCTACACTAAAACCCTTAACCCTCTCTCTCTCTCTGTCTCTCTCTAAATCCTCAACCCAACCTCTCTCTCTCTTGACCCTATGCCCTCTACCCTTAAACCCTAAACCCTAAAACTCTTAAACCCTCAACCCCCCTCTCTCTCAACCCTACACCTTCTACCTTCTATCCTCTACCCTCAACACTTAAACCATAAACCCTAAACCCTTAAACACTATACCCTAAACCCTTAAACCCTCTACCATCTACCCTTAACCCTCAACCCTCAACCCTCAACCCTCAACCCTTAAACTCTAAACCCTCTACCCTTAAACCCTTAAACCCTAAACCACTCTACCCTCTACCCTCTACCCTCAAACCTTAAACCCTAAACCCTCTGCCCTCAACCCTCTACCCTTAAACCCTTAAACCCTAAACCCTAAACCCTAAACACATAAACCCTCTACTCTCTACCCTTAACCATTAACCCTCTACCCTCAAACCCCCCCCTCTCTGTCAACCCTACACCCTCTACCCTTAAACTATAATTGCCAATCCTAAACCTAAACCTCTACCCTTAACATAATCCCAAACCCTAAACCCTAAAACCTCTACCTCTACCCTCTACCCTCAACATAAACCCTAAACCCTAAACCCTCAAACCTCTACCCTTAAACCCTTAAACTCTAAACCCTAAACCCCTAAACCCTCTACCCTATACCCTCTACCCTTAAACCATGAACCCTGAACTCTAAAACCTTAAAACCCTAAACCCTAAACCCTAAACTCTCCACCCTCTACCCTCAACCCTTAAACCCTAAAACCATCAACCCTCAACCCTACACCCTCTACCCTTAAACTGTAAACTATGGAGAGAGATGGATGGAGTGAGAAAGAGAGAGGGGGTGGGGGGAGATACCTGAGAGAGAGGGAGAGAGAGAGTGGGATGAGGCAGAGATACAGAGAGAGGAGAGAGGGAAGGTGTGGGAGAGATAGGGGGAGTGGTGGAGATAATGAGACTTGACAAGGGAAGGCGTAGGAGGAGACATTAGAGAGAGAGAGAGGGAGGGAGAGGGGTGGGAGGGACACTTGAGGAAGGAAGGATGAAAGAGTGGGAGAGAGATGGGGTAGGAGAGAGGGAGAGGTGGTGGGAGGAGATACTTGAGAGGAAGGAGAGGAGATGGAGAGATGAGGGTGGAGAAGGAGGGTGGAAGAGAGATAGAGGAGTGATTGTGGAGGGAGAAGGGATAGGAGGGAGACGACAAGGGAGGTGGAGATGGGGTGGGATGAAGATACTTGAGAGAGAGAGAGGGACAGGGGGTTGGAGGGAGAGACCTGAGAGAGAGGGAGAGAGAGGGGGTGGGGGGGAGAAACCTAAGAGAGAGGGAGAGGGGAAGAGGGTGGGAGGGATACCCCTGAGAGAGGTGAGGGAGAGAAAGTGGGAGAGAGGGGCTGGGAGGGAGAGACCTAAGAGAGTAGGAGAGATAGGGAGTTAGAGATAGAGGGATGGGATAGATAAAAAGAGTGAGAGAGAGAGAGAGAGACTTGAGAGAGGGAGAGGGAGTACTTGGAATATAAGGATGGGATCAAGATGGAGGGAGTGAGAGAGAGGGGGGTGGGGGCAGATACTTGAGAGGGAGGGAGAGAGAGAGAGTGAGAGGGGGTGGGAGGGAGATACCTGAGAGAGAGGGAGAGAGATAGAGGGAGTGAGAGAGAGAGAGGGTGTGGGGGAGAGATAAAGGGGTGGGAGGGAGAGGGGGTGGGAGGGAGAGAATTGAGAGAGAGGGAGAGGGAGAGAGAGTGGGAGAGAGATAGAGGGTGTGAGAGAGACAAACTTGAGAGAGAGGGTGGTGGGATGTAGATGCTTGAGAGAGAGAGGAGAGGAGGGAGAGAGGGAGAGAGATGGAGTGAGAGGAGGGTGGAAGAGATAGAGGGAGTGATTGTGAGAGGGAGATGGGGTAGGAGGGGGAGACTTGACAAAGAGAGAGAGGGAGAGGGGTAGGATGGAGATACTTGAGAGAGAAAGGGGGGGAGAGTGGGTGGGAGGGAGAGACCTGAGGGAGAGGAAGAGAGACAAAGTGGGAGAGAGATAGAGAGAGAGAGAGGGAGAGAGAGAGAGAGAGAGAGAGAGAGAGAGAGAGAGAGAGAGAGAGGAGAGAGAGAGAGAGAGAGAGAGAGAGAGAGAGAGAGAGAGAGGGGGGGGAGTGGGAGAGAGAGAGGGAGTGTTTCTGTGTGTGTGAGAGTGAGAGGGGGGATGGAGGTACCTAAGAGTGAGTGAGAGAGATAGGGAGAGAGATAGAGTGGGTGAGAGAGAGGGAGTGGGAGAGAGATAGAGAGAGTGAGTGAGAGACCTAAGAGAGGGAGAGGGGGTAGGAGGGAGAGACTTGAGAGAGAGAGAGACAAAGAGATAAATATAATTACCTAAGAGAGGGAGATGGAGTGAGAGAGAATTCAGGGGGATAAAGAGTTATCTAGTTAGGGTAACGAGTTAGAGAGCATATCAAAGGTAAAACCTCAACTATCCATCTACAATCATAAGTTGTGCACTCTAAGCATTATCAAAGTTGTCGACCAAAGAGAGGGGAAATTCAAGTTTTTTTCAAAGAAGGTCATTTGGCAAGCACCAAATTTGGAACTCTCCAAATGACACATCACATTTGGCGCACACCAAATTTGGTGCTCGCCAAATGTGACGTGTCATTTGGCGAGCG
The DNA here is from genome assembly GCA_007258455.2 of Sequoia sempervirens. Taxonomy (NCBI): domain Eukaryota; kingdom Viridiplantae; phylum Streptophyta; class Pinopsida; order Cupressales; family Cupressaceae; genus Sequoia; species Sequoia sempervirens. The sequence goes on along the minus strand of VDFB02026320.1, from coordinate 135,801,665 downwards.
CCAAATTTGGCACTCGCCAAATGACCTACTTTGGACATGTTAATTGATAGGATTTTCCAAATTTCCTCATATTTTTGTTCATGCTCCCCATCTCATTTGTACATCTTTCAATGCAAGTTTATAAAAAATACCATGATAGCATTCACCTCTCTCTTAGCTATCTAAATATATAATTATTTTTTCATTTTGATTTAGTTAAGGTTTTGATCCATGGATTCTATTGTAAATGCCTCTATTTTTGGTCAAAAACTAACATGTGCTAGTTTTAGGATAGAGTTTTACTCATTCATTGAAACATGAAACAAATTACATTTTTTGAAACTAGACTCCATTCTACACATGAGGGAAAAAAATCAATTTTCAATTAGTTTTCAAAAAATTTAGGGGGGACGACACTCAAATTTTAGATTTTTCGGATGTGTCCACTTTGAATATTCATAAAATATTATATATTCATTAAAGAATTATCCGAAAGAACGAGAATAAACTACATGGCGTTAGCTAATTTCTCACCATTGGGATTTTTGAAAATTTTAAAAAAAGTTAATCAAAAAGGGGGGAGCCCTCAGGCGCTATGCTATTTTTTTATAAAAAAGGACCTAGTTTGCCCCCCCCTTTTTGAGACCCTTAATATTCATTAATTTCAAAAAAAATAGTAACTTAAAAACTAGACTTAGAGTACTTCAACTTTTGTTCTTGCTGCATCTTGAAAATTTCAGCGTAACTATCTTCATTTTCTCGTGCAAATAATATTTTGCCAATTTTAGAAAAAAAAAAGTGGCATCTTAAGAGCCAAAATTGTGTCACAGATCCATGCACTTACCCAAGTGTCTCCAAAATGTCATCATTTGCATTTTCAAAAATAACTCTAAAGACTCTAGCCCTAAAGCCTTTCCAAATGCAATACTCATCATTTGTGCTAGGACAAAGAACTTTATTAAACAAATAGGACAATATATTCCACTCACCAAGATGAGTGAGGATTAAATTACTCCATTTCCTATAGTTCCCTTTCTCCAAAGTAATTAAGAAACCCATTTACAAAGATATGAGCTCTGAAGGCCAAAAATGGAGATATGTCTTCAACCTAAAAAATATGGCACAAAACTACAAAATTCTTGCAAAATATCTGCACCAATGAAAATTTGACACTTCTAGCTTTCCGACGATATCTTGTTTCTGAAAAATGGCGTCTGCTTGCAAAAGTTATGAGAAAATAAAAAATGGCCTATAAAAGGCACTATGGGGGGGCAAACACAAATAATCAGCAGGCTAAATAGGAGCAATTTGTCAGCACAAATATGGTCAGCTATTGCAATATTCAAAGAAATTTTTTATGTAAAAAATTGTTAAAGTCAAAAGAATTTAACATGTGCCACTCGAAAGGACAATCAACGGACTTGTACAATACAAAGGTCAATTATGACTTGCAGATGGAATTGTACCCACATGTAGAGAATGAATGCTAGCGATGGGTGAAGTGTGGACTGATGGATGGAAAATAGCAGCCAATCGGAGCATTAAAGCCTACAACAAAAGTATAGTATGCTAATGAAAGAAGCCGACATGATAGCGGCCAGTCCACAGAAAATAAAAAATATGCCGGCCAATAATATTTCAAATTGCCCCAATTTTTTTTAATAAATATTGTGCCCAAACAAAGTAAAATAGTAGTAATTATTTTCAATAATTTTTTTGCAAATAAATATGTTGACCTAGGTAGCCGTATGGTCTATCCAAGCAAAAAAAATTGCCTCAAAAATAAATTTTACCAAAAATGGATGAATTTACAGTCAAAATTTGTCTATGTAGATGGTGACTCCCCAACACCCCCAGGAACAGTTACTAGACCAAAACCACTTCCACAAGAGAGAGAATGGCAAGAAATCTTACTTCACAATGCAAGATTGAATATTGGTTGAACATACAAATGTACATGAGATGCCTTTCTTATAAAGGCAAGGTTGAGAGATAGGATTAGACATGATCATGACAAGTGTCTTAATCCTATGACATGAGACAACTAACAAACTAATCACCTAGGAATCAAGCAATACTAGCTAGATAAGATAAGTTCTAGAAAATCCAACTAAGACTTCTAGAAAGAATCTTATATCCTAAGTAAACTTAACATGTGAATGTCCCCTAATTACCTAGTGAATGAATTAGATAGGTATAAGATATTTATTCACACCAACAATGTGGACTATTGTAAGTATGAGAGAAGTCTTGAATAGTGAGAGTTGAAGCTAGAAAGATTGTAGAGTATGAGATGTGAATGGTGAAAGATTACACCAAATAGGATGTGTTCAAAAGGAAGGATGAGATGGGTCATGAGAAGGCTTGTTAAAAATTTACTTATAGAAGAGAGGAAATAAAAGAGGTTTACAAGATGGCTTATTGGAGAATTAAAGAAGATTGAGGCTAGATTGGACATGATAGAGATGGAAAAGAGGAGAGAAATTGAAGAGGCTTAAAGAAAGTGTGAAAATGGTATGATGACTAATGAAATACTGTGTAAAGTTGAAAAACTTGAAGAAAGGGTGGAAGATGGAAGTATGAAATATGTAGAAGAAAATTTTAATGAAGCAAAAGTTGGAGCGACAACAAAGAGATAGGAGGTTATCAAGGTAACATGTGATTTTTTTGAAATTAGTGAAAATAAATTTGATGTTGAGTTACATGATTTTGTGGATGTGGAAACAAATAGAAAAGATGGTATTATTGAAGTAGATAATGAAGAGTACACAATCTACTAAGAGGGGAGGTGAATCGGTAGATCCAAATAATTACAATTTTATAATCCTTCATAACTACTTTATAGATTTTCAACATGAAGAGCATTGAACCATACAAGCTAGTAAGTAAAGCAATTAAAACACAACACAAGATGACACATAACACCATATTTTTACGTGGAAACCCAATGTTGATGGTTTTTTTAGCATTGCAACAACATAGACATAATACAAGTATCTTATCTCTCTTGAAAGGTGATCTCTATCAGTAAACTTCAAGAAACAACCCCAAGGTCTATAATGTTAGGTCTTGACAATGCACAAACAACTCAGTGAAAATGTGATTTTGTGGTAATCACAAAGGGCATTTATGGTAAAAAAAATCTTAAACTACTAAGTCCACAATAAAGGTTTTACAAGATCTAAAATAAATGTAAATCTTAACAACAATTTTCCAAGATTTGTGATCTAAGAACAACACTCTCATCAAATATGGTACTTTCAATGATGCTTTTCTCCTAACCTAACAATAATCTCAAAGAAATATCAAAAGATAAGGGTTTAGAGAGATTTATAATCTAAAACCTAAGTACAATCATGAAAATAATATAGCATTCAAGGTGGACCAATCTTCAAAACCAATTCTTGCTTACCTAGAATAAGATCTATAGTATAACAAAAACAATGCAATCTCCAATGGTATGAAAATTTTTTAGACTGTGAATCATTCAAACATACATCAAAAAATGGCATGAAATGCATAAACACCCACAATTGAACTATTGTATTAAGAGTAGGCCCAGACTAACTATACACAGTAACTTACAATCAACAAGACACCAATAGTATGGACCAAAGATTCCTCAAATACTCTATCATCAACATGAAAGAACTAAACTAAATCTGCAATCTTAATAAACTAAAACAACTTTGAAACATAGGAACCATGCACATAGATGAAATAACACTAAAAAGATCGCCAAGCCAATGCCTTCTCATATATTAACTTCACCAAAAAATAGCAACAATTCTAGAATCAGTCTTTACAATGAGGAAAGACCTCATATATATAGAGTTTACATCACATATGTTAGCCTAAACAAAATTAAATTAGGGTGCCTAACATAGATCAGTCTAGTACAATTTTATGCCCATTTAATTTTTATAAATAAAGTATCTAAAATCATGCCTCAAATGATACATCAAAATTAAATAAAATTCTTAGTCACTATTCTCTAGATGGCCAACTTGTTTCTCCAGCTAGCTGATGAGGTATGCACAAAAATCGAGGTAATTTCCTTAGTCACCCTCCTTTCCCATTTGTTGATTTTTGGAAAAATCTTGAACTTTGTGGAACACCTTATTGAGGTTGGCCTAATCAAGGATTGGAATAAATTTTAATCTCAAATTAATTGATTTTAATTCATCTTCATATTTCTCCAAAGATTTATCCCAATTAATCTTCATTTCCTGATACTTATGCAAAATAGTGATGTACATGGTCACATCTTCCAAGTGATTTTTTGTAATTGATCCATCCTCAACCTGGGAATACACCTCCTTCCACCATTTTTTCAATTGATCAATCCCCATGTATTCCTTACTTATTTTTCTTCCAGTCATAATATCCAAGAATAATATACAGCCACCAAGAATATCATCTAGTTTATTTTGCATATCTAGAACCTTTTCCAATACTTTATCCAAGGCCTCCCTCTTGAATTTAAAGGCCTCAATCCATTCTCTAGGCTTATCCACATCCTAAGAAGTTAGAATATCCTCTTTAATAAGTATTTCTCTGGGAATTTCTATAACCTTTACCAACCTTGTCATGGACTTATCATCAATGGCCTTATATTCTATTGCCATTTGTTGCACAATATCTTGAAAACAATTCAGTCTTTTCATGTAGTTGTAGAATCTCCTCAATCAAAATAGTTCCCTTTTGATACACCCCATTTATCCATTGTTGAGTCACCTGTATAGAGGTCTTCATATTTTCCACTTCATTTATTGCATCCTTAGACAATATATTAGCTTGAGTGGATGTACCTACTTGATTTTAGGTCTGCAAAGGTTTGAAGAGGTGCTAAATTTACTTTTGCAACTCTTCAACCTATTTTTGCAACCTTTCCTTTGCTTGCACCTCTTTTTCCAATCTTTTCAAGACTACACCTACAAAATCCTTTAGATTTTCAGTCTCTTGCTTTTTGGTAGACGATCCACAATTGATGGTTTGTAAATTGTAATATGTAGGGGTGGCCTCTCCTTTATTCTTCTCAACAGTAGGAGTAACAACATGTATTACCCTATTATTAGACTTGTAGACATTGAAAAATGTCCTAATTGATGTCATACATTTAAATCAAATTTACTAACATCATTTCTTCTTTGATCCATCCTCTTTTTTCTTAATAAATTTAATTATCCTAGCTAATTAATTAATTGATTCATTTTCATCTATTTAGCCAAATTAATTAAATTGGGTTAATTAATCTCTTTTCGCACTAACACTTCATCTCATTAAATTAATTACATCAAAATATTTAATTTAATCTCCTAAGTCATCTTATTTAGTTAAATAACCCTAAGTTATTTAATTAAATATCATTTCATCACCCCTCCCCTATTTATTAAATCATCCAATTTAATAAATGTCTTTTAATTCTTCTAATTCCCTAATTGCATAAATTAAACCTTGTTTAATTAGTAATTAAACTAATTTTCCTCTAAGCAAAGGAAATATTCCCATGGAATATTCTTTATCCTCCTTTTTGCACAATTGAAACTTTGTTTTAATTTGTAAATTACCTTTTTCCTCACCCAAAAGAATATTCTAAGGAATATTCTCTCTTCTCCAATCAACTCACTTGGCTTCTTGAACAAGTGAAACATTCAACCTCTTTAGCAAGTTACCTTTGACCTATTTGAGTAGGTCAAAAGTGTGTTTGTTTGAGGCAAGTGTGGGCCCTTGATTAACTTTCATCATGTATTCTCATCCATTGATGACAATCCATGATCCATGCTTCTCATCCCCTTCATCTTGAACCGTTGATTAAACTTTTTGATCTCAACCATTCATTCCTTATTTGCTCTCCTATAAATAGATCACTATTTCGAGACAAATGGATCCATATTTCAATTGCAAACTCATGCTATTGAAATCAATCATACTTTACTCACATTTAAGCATATTTTAGTTCATTTTTAGTTGCATATTGGCTTCAAGCTTCCATTAATGGCTTCCATGCATCCATCTTAGTTTGTTTATAAATTAGGGTTTTGAATCTTTTAGCTTAGAATTAGTTTAGATTAGCTTAGCAATAACATAATCAGTTCATTCTTAGCATAAAATCATGGTAACTTAGCTTGCATCATGTTCATTTTTAGCATAAAATAGGTTTCATCCACTTATCATAATGGTTTCATCAATTCTCTTCCATAGAATCCATTGAAACAGGCTCACTGATCACAAGATTGGGAGAGGGTCATCATTTCACATCAACACTGCACCAATCCCCCAATAGAATAAGTTTTAATGGATTAGAGTAGGTATTTAAAAGGCTGATGTAGTTTAACATTTTAAGCTTTTATTGCTTCCACTTCGATTTACATTGAATTATTTTATTGGGACTAAGGTTTAGTGACTAAATCGCATTTTAATTCCTCATGAATCAAGTGTGGTTAACCTATACTAATTCATTGGTCATAAGACTCATCCTTGGTAATCTTGGAGATTAATCCTTCTTTCTTCTTCTCCTTAGTCCTACCTAAGCTTGTCAAAACACTGTCCTAGTCTAGAACTATCTCCTTAGTAACCACTAGCTTAGGTTTCAAGCTTTCCTTCAACTAATCAGGGGTAGTAGACTCTTCTAGATTTGAATCAATATGAGGACTATTTTGTCCTCAGAGGTCTTCTGACTTATCCATTTCTATATTCTCTAATTGTTCCTCCCCTTATTCATATCCTCTCTATCTGATTCCTGTGCTTTCTCTTTTCTTGGTGATTCATGAGGCACCTCTTTTGTCTTATCAGGCTCCTTCTCTTCCTTATCTTTTTCTTTAGAAATCCTCTTTTCCAATTTCTCTCCAAGGTTGCTGAGAAATCCATCTTTTGGATTTTTTGGCTCATCTTCTTCTAACTCTTGTTCTTTGGAGACCTTTGTTGCATCCTTTTTCATTTTCCCTTCTTTATCAAAGTGATGTTCCTAAGGAGGTGATTTAGGAGGACTACCCTTTGTAGCAACCTATCTTATAAGATCATCAAATTATGGCTCATTGGAATCCTTCTCTAATTATTAAGTCACTTTCTCTGAACTTTCCACATTTGGGGTGGCACCCTAGTCCGAGGATAATTCTTCCTAGTGCACACTTGAGCTTTATCTCTAGAGATTTCTATTTCAATTGTTTCTTCAATTCCCTATGACTTTTCCCTACTTTATTTTTTATGTTTTTTCTTCAAAGGAGAAGCACATTTATTCCCTCCTCTAACTAAATTTTTTCTCTTGGAAGGCTAAGCCTCTTCTGATTCTTTAGTGACTAATTTTATAGTGGGCTTCCTTTTCTTTGACACTAGTTGTCTCTTTGACTCCTCTGCCTTAGCCTTAGCTTTATATTGCCACCTAGTTTTCCTCTTGATTATGAGGGGCTCATCCTCATATTATCCTTCCTCTTGAGCAATAGGAACATCTTCTATTGTCTTCTTTGAATCATCCTCTGAGGAAGACTAAGACTCCAAGTCTCGCATTAGGTCATATGTTGGCTTGATTCCATCAGCTTCTAGATTTAGCATTTTATGCTTGGCCAATTGCTTTGAGTACTTGATTACTAGGGCATTGATCTAATCCAAATCAATTACTTTTTCTTCAACCTATTCTATGGGAGGTAAATGCTTGTTCTGATATTGCATATAGTCATGATATTGGATGGTCTCTTCCTCATCTTCAATCTAGTCAGGCACTTACACTACCTTATACAGCCTTATCATTTTCAATGAGAGTCTAGAGAAATTTATCTTAACTACTTCAAAATCATCTCTACAATTGGCCTAGTAGTCCTGTATATCCTCTTTATCCTTGTAATCTTTTTTTTCCATGTTCTGGGCTACCCCATATGGATTAAAGTTATCCCTATTGGAATGTAGGAGCAAATGGAGATGTGCCATCTTAGACTCTAAAGTTTGGACACTCTAAATTGTTGGGCAAGCTTCCCAACAATTGATAGCCAAGGGGAATTCCTCACTAACTCCAGTTTTATGCATAGCTTTCAAAACTAAATCAAAAGCAACCAACTATCTTGTTGCTTCAAGCAATATAACCTTGTCAGTTGGATACCTCAGGAGCTTGTATGGTACCTTAGGACTACCATGGATCCAAATGTAGGTAAACTTTGGAAACTTCAAGAACTAGTACCCATAATTCTTAATCAAGTTGATGGCATCAGTGGAAATTCTTACATGTAGTGTCTCCTACATAGTTCTTGTGATATACATAGTAAAGGAATCATTTACCCTCATGTAATTTGAAGTATCCAAATGGAATTGAGGATAAATGTTATACACTCTATCTTGGCCAATTACATCTTTGCAGCTCAAACCTTTGTACATTTAATGTCTTGCTAGCATATAGACCACATAAGAGGTCAGTGAATTTCCCTGTGTCCTGTACAACTCTCAACAATTTATCCAAATTATCACTTATCAAACTAGCCCAATGATAGTTGACTCCCTTCTCAATTTGTGTCATTACATAAAACATCCAACCTTCAAACATTGTAGCTCTTTCTAACCCCATCACTTTGTTGAGAAGAGTGATCATGTCACTATACTCCAACTTGAAATTACTTCTATGCAATTGCTTTGGTAACTTAGAGTATTGAGATCTAGGCTTTTCAATCCAAGAAGCATTTATTATCTCTAGTGCTTGATTTGGATCATCAGTATAAAACTTCCTCATTGTGTTTATGTCAAAATTCACTAGTTTCTTGTAGGAAGCAATATTAAGTGCTTCTTCCAATAAATCTTCTATCAAATTTGCCATCATTCTTCCTTGGGGACCAATTATTACTCTTATTTCTAAATCATAATGATTATCACACTCAAAAATTAACTTTGGACATTGCACTAATGGAGGAAATCCTGCAGTTTATGCTAATCCTATCTTCACCAACCTCTTGGCCAATTCTATTGGAGCATTGCAATACATCCTTTGTTTGAAGTCCTCATAATCAACATGTCCCATATTTGTATCTCCAAATATTTCCCAATGAGAAGCAATCTTGGACTTTGGCAGTCTTCCTTCAAAATTATATTTCATTTTCTTTGCTCTGGTGGTTAGTTCCTCTTTGACTGGTTTAGTTTTTTTCCCTTAGAAGTCTTGGCCTTGCTAGACTCTTCTTGCATCTAGTTAGAAAAAACACCATAATCACTCAAAATGTAAAGCAAGATCAATATTTATATCATTGCATCATTAGTTTAATCATCATATCTCATAAGCAATGTGTAATATTTCATAATACATCATTAATGTTTAGGAAATCAAGACCTTAATCCTTAAAATCCAAGTTATAACACATTTTGGGTTTTTGCACCAGTCATGGATTTCAAGTATTTGTGCTCTTCATGGATATTTTAGAATCCAAGCCTCCATGGATTTCGTGAATGAGCACCCTTCAAAGAATCCACAAGCACATGGATTCCGTGAAACATAACAAAACATGGTAAAAATGATCATCCATAACAAAACATGGTAAAAATGATCATCTATAATTATACTATCTTTCCCTTATGATTTAAATGGATTGGACAACTGAGGTTTAAACCTTATGAGCACAAATCATACTTCAAATAGCATTGTAGCACTCAACATAGTGACAACCATGAAATCTTGGGAAATCCAAGCTACCATGGAATTAGTGAAACAAAGGTCATTGGGGAATCCAAAAGGTAAAAGGTTTCATGAAAAAGAAACATTCGGGGATTCTAGATAGCCAAGTATTTAGTGATGGGAAAGAGACTTCAAGGAATCCAAGACACTAAATATTCCATGAAAAACTCAATCTTCAGACAATCCAAGCATCAAAGGATTTAGCAGTTTTAAGGTCACAATTCAGGAAATCCACCTATCGAAGGATTACATGAAGAAATCAAATCTCGAGGAATCCAAAGAATAATGAATTTCATGAAAAAGGGAACTTTGAGAATTTAGGAACATGTGGATTTAGCAAAGGAGTGTGTATCAGGCTTTCTAAACTCTTAAGGATTTATCGATAATTCTAATTTTGGATAAGCATACCTCTAAATATACCCTTTGTCAAGATTTGATTCTTAAATGCAGTTGCAAAATCACAACCAAAAATTCAAATCAATGACAAACCCTAGCAAGTTACCCATTCCATAATCATTCAACATTTCCAAGTGTTTCCAACATAAAGTAACCTAGGGCATTAAAATTAGCATACTTAGCAATCTCAAATCAACATGAGGGTAATCAGATTGATTATTAATGATATTTCAAGAAAATCAAGGATGTCCTAATTCATTCCAATTGAATCCCTGATCAAAAAAGTGCTTAGAATTCATGACCAAACCCTATTCTATTAACTATATAAAATAATGCCCTAGTTTCGAATGTAAAAGATAATTTGATAATAACAATCAATTCAAAATAAAAACCAAAACAAGGTTAGTCGCACACCACAAACCAGTCAAAATCCAAGTGCAAATAAAAATGAAAAGACGTTTAGTTCATAACTTTGAGGGATAAATACAAAATGTAACTTTGAATAACAACCTAGGGAAAAATGACCACTCAAATCAACATTAAATCTACTTGTAAAACCAAATGGAGAGGAATTTAAACCCTACCTTGTGTTCTGAATGGAAAAAATGGAACACACAAATTGCACCTTGGAAGCCCTAGATGATAGCAAAGAAATCCATGCACAATCAGCAAAACTCTAGTTTCAATCCATTTAAGCACTCTAAAAGCCCTTCAAGCACAAAACTCATCAAATAGAAAAAACAAAATCACACCCAGAAGACACTCAATTGCAATATAAATCAAACCCAAAGAAGAATTAATGGAATTTTTTCATTCATAGAGAGCAATAAATGACATGACAAGACATTTGCACTGGGCTTCAGGGAATCCATGAAAGGCAAGGATTCCTCAAAAAAAAGGATTTTGGAGAATCTAAGCAAGTTTGGATTTAACGAAGGGAAGACTTTTGAGGATTCCAAGTAGATCCAAATTTAGCGAGAAAAATCTTCAGGTAATCCAAACACCCTGGATTTCACGAAAAATAGAATCTCAGGGATTCCAAGGCCTGAAGGAATTCCTGAACCTAGCCCAAACTTAGCCAATTTGATGCTCAAATGATATTTCAAAGGCTCAAACCAACTTACCTCTAACATCATATCAATCATTAAATTCCAAAAAGGTAAGATAAGTGAAATTAAAAGGACCTATCCCTTAGGGGGAAAAGGATAAACCTAAAACAAAAAGGAAAAGAAAGCAAAGAGGGTCCTTTCCTCTGGTGGGGCGTGTGTGAAAAAAGGGAAGAACACCCAAAATGGGAAAAACCATAGTGAGAATCTCTCGCAAGTAGGAATATAATAAGAAAATTATACAATATGAAGCTGGAAACAACCTACCAAAGACACCAATCCCCAAAAGATTCAGTAGGAACCAACCTATAGGAGATGCCAATCCTTAGTGGAATAGAGACACCAATCCTACCAAAATAAAAATAATGAAGGATTTGAAATATAACTATAATATGGACCAATAGACACACTAATACTAGCACTTACACTTATGTCACATACCTTAAATTCATTACACAATTGTGCATCCCACTTTAGTACTTTCACTGTGATTATTAATTACATTCATAGACTCTTTGACACTCATGGATGCACTCTATTACATTTACAATTCATCTAAACATTTGAAATATATACATGACACTACATTAACACTCTTCTATGTCAGTCAGGGATCCACACCAACATAGACAACATAGGATGGACCTAAATTCAAAGTTACATGAAACATGTAATACAATATTCCAAACTTTCTAGAAAAAGAACTTGACACCTTGCACCACCATAGGAACCTTAAACATGTCCTATCCTCACTCCACATGCTTGATTTGAATTTTTCATGCTTTTAGTTGTTATCACACATGCCTCAAACTCAAAATAGCTTGATGAAACTTTTGATATTTCAAACTCCTCACACACCGAGATGCACCATCAAAAGCTTAGGAAATTGGTAGAACTAGTGTAGGAATTCTCTCCTTCCAAATGACAGAGCTACAACACATTCTTGAAATAAATTCCATCCATATTAAATAATCTCTTTATCCAAAAGATATCCTTTTAGACCACCACACTCATGATGACTGTATACTCAACAAGGTATAATAAATTCATTAACTATTTGAAAGTAGTCATGCCACAACAAAACTTGCTTCATGATACCTAAATAGATTAGACAGTCCATATACACTCTCAAACAACACACTTCTAGAACCTTAAGGTTGTCAATAATTATACTCCGAAAATATTTCTCCATCTTGAAAACCTTCACATCTAACATCCTTGACACCCTTTGATGACCATTGGCAGTAGTAATGACCTACTAACATCAATTGACAACCTATTCTCAACAATCTCCCCTTTTTTCATTGAAGGAAAACAACAAAATGTTGGGACCACCAAAACACACACCAGAACAAAAAAAATATTAAGTTTGAATGATTTATGTGTTGTCTCATTTACTCCCCTATGAAAGATATGACATTGAAAGAAATAAAGAAAAGATATCTATACTTTATGAGAAATTCAACTCTTTCTCCCCCTATGATGGATATATTCTTTTTGATAAATTTGGAATTTTGAGCTCACTTTCTCCCCCATTGAAATCAATGGAAAAGGATAAAAAATATCCCCTTATCTAGTATGCTATAATATCTGGAGCCTTGTTTTTGGATAGACTCCCCCTGATTCCATGCACCACAATTTTTGAATAAGTGTTTCACAAGAGCATCAACCCTTCTTGCGACAGGTATTCCAAGCTCCCACTCACCATGTAATTTCCTCTTGAATCAAGAGGAGAGAGTAACAACCTCCAAATTCTACCATAGAAACTCAAATGTCTCCTTAGGAAGTGGCTTCATGAATATGTCTACAACTTGCTCCTTTGTATCCATATACTCCAACTTAACTTCTTTCTCTGCAACCTTCTCCCTCAAGAAATGATATTTTATTGCAATGTGTTTTGTTCTTGGGTGCATCGCCAGATTCTTTGAAATGTTTATTGCACTTATGTTATCACAAAGAATAGTTATATGATCTTCAAACTCAATCTTCATCTCCTTGAAGTTTTGCTTCATCTAAAGCACTTGAGTACAACATGATGTTGCAACAATATATTTCACTTTTGTTGTAGAAAAAGAAACTAATTCCTGATTCTTAGTTAGTCATGGCACCAAGTTGTATCCAAGGAAGAATGCATGGCCACTTGTTCTCTTCTGATCATCTACAAATCTTGCCCAATTTTCATCTGTGTATGTTGTAAAAGTGAAAATTTCACCCTTTGGATACCAACGACCAAATTCTTTAGTAGCATTCAAATACCTAAACATTCTTTTTACTACTTTCACATGAGTCTCTTTAGGTGCTTCCTAAAATCTGGAAACCATTCCAACTATATGCATAATATTCAGTTTGGATGTTGTCACATATAGTAAACTACTAATCTTAGACTAGTAAAATGTTTGATCTACCAGAGCATCATCATCCTTGATCAACTTACACCCAGTAACCATAGGTGTTGCAATCTTCCATTCCGAACTTGCTTAAGATACCCTTTATGTACTTGTGCTATGCAATACAAATCCCTTTATCTGATTGAACAATTTACAACCCCAAGAAGAAAGAAAATTCTCCTAACATAGACATGTCAAATTCATTTTCCATAGCCTTCTAAAAGTTTTTGCATATTTCATCACTGCTTCCTCCAAAAATGATGTCAACAACATAGACTATAACTATCAATATTTTTTCTTGTTCTACTTTTATGTACAAATTGTTGTCCACACAACCTCTATGGAATCCTTGCTACTGCAAGTATCCATCAAACCTTGCATACCAAGATCTAGGAGCTTTCTTGAGTCCATACAAAGCCTTCTTTAATCTGAAAACAAAATCTAGATTGTTAGTGCATTAAAATCCCTCCAGTTATTCAATGTAATCTTCTTCTTCTTCAAGTTGTCCATTCAATAATTCTGACTTCACATCCATCTAATAAACATTCAAATTATTGAATGCTAAGAGAGCTAAAAACATCCTAATTTCCTCTAGTTTAGCCACTAGAGCAATAGTATCCTCAAAGTCTATACATTCAACTTGAGAAAATCCTTTGATCACTTCACCTTATTCATTCAGCTTGTTTTTGAATACCCACTTGGTTCCAATCACATTTTTGTCCTTAGGCCTTGGGACAAGTTCCCAAGTTTCATTTGTCATGATCTGATTTAGTTCTTCTTCCATAGCATCAATCCAACCGTATTCATTGCTTGTTTCTTTATATGTTTTAGGCTCTATCTTTGATAGTAAAGAAAAATGTACTTGTTCTTTTAATCTTTCTATCATGTTTTCGGTTAGAACCCCATTATCTTTTTCATCAATGATCTTATTTGTAGAGTGATTTTTTTAGCATACTTAGCTAAAGTTTTTAAAAAAACCTCTTCTAGTTCTTCAATGTTTCTATGAACTGATTCCTCTTCCTCTTCAACTTCCAGAATAGTAGTACTTTGAATAGTTTCATCAACCTTTATATTTTCACTTTCAATTATACTCTTTAATATTTTTGTTATAACATCTATAAGCTTTGCTTCTTAAAGAGTAACGAAGAAAAATATCTTCATCTGACCTTGAGTCAAACTTACCTGAATTCTCCTCATCCCTCTTGATTTATCACTTTCTTCCAAAAATTTTGAGGTGCCTTATTGATTTTGTTCTTCCTTTCCATAACTCATATGGAGTCTTCTCTATCTTGTACCTAATCTGAACTCTGTTAAGAATGTACATAGTTATATGTGTAGCTTCTCTCCAGTACATATCCAACAATTTTTCCTAACATAACATAGTCCTTTCCATTTCTTGTACAATTTGATTCCTTTCAACAACTCCATTTTGTTGTGGTGTTCTAGGGGTAGCAAGCTACCTCTAGATTCCATGCTCTTCATAGAATCTCTCATACTTCTCAGCTACAAATTCTCTGCCTCTATTTGATCTTATAACTTTGATTCTTCTTCCAGTTTCATTATCCACCATAGCCTTAAATGCTTTGAACTTCTCAAAAGCTTCTAACTTTTGTTTTAGATATGAAATCCAAGTCATTTTAGTATAATTATCAATCAACATCATGAATTACATGTCTCCTTGTGGACTCTTAGTCCTCATTGGTCCACACAAATCTGTATGTACCAAATCCAATGGATTTTATGTGGAATACTCCTTACATGGATATTTTCTTTTTTTCTTCTTCCCTTCATGACATGTCTTGCAACTAATTGATTGAGGTTTCCAAATTCTTGGCATATCCCAGACCAATCATGTTAAACTAACCTTGACAATATCATCAAAATTAATATGTCCTAAACTTCTATGCCATAGCCAACTTTCATCCTTTTACGCAATGAGACATCTCTTTCCATTCAACTAACTCAGGTGATAAATATCATTGTATGTCTTCCTTCCTTTCGCAATCAACTAGCAGTACTTGATTTTCTGATTTCACAACCATTAGCATTAAAGGATAACTAATATCCCTTATAATGCATCTGATTGACACTCAACAAATTATGTTTTAAGCCTTAAACATACAAAACATTGTGTGTTTGTTTTACCACCATCAAGACTTAAAGTATCCTTACCAGAAATTTTGGGAATAGAATTATTTCCAAGGGTAATTGATCCACCTTCAAATTCTTTGAAATTCATGAACTTACTTTTATCTCCAATCATATGACTAGATAAAATCCTATCAATAATCCACATATTATTGCTCTCCTTTTGAGCATATAATGTTGTTTGTGCAATCAAATACTTCTCAAACTTCTTCTCTTCCAAAACCCGCTTCCAAACCTTTTTCGAAAACATTACTCTTTCCTTTCTCTAGTAATGGGGAACTCACAAAATTACTTCAAAAATTCCTTGCAATATATCCAAAAAATTTGCACTTGAAACATATGATATTAGAATTGAACAGAGGTACAAATGCATGATTAGTGACAAAATTATTTCTTCTTACCAAAACTCTTCTACAATCCACAACTTTATGTCCATAGTCATTACAACTAAACCAATAACTATAAAAAGAAAAGATTGACTTTCTATTATATTTGTAGACATGTAAAATTCACCTAACACCTATCACACACTGTAAATGACATTTTCACAACATCAACATCAATTGCATCCAAAACCCTAATTTACCCTATTAATTGAATAATACAACATTATTTAACTAATTCACTTTTTCATCATTCTTGAAAAATTAAATAAATTTCATTTATTTAAAAAAGTCCTAAAAAACCCTATTTCTTCTATTAATTGAATAAAATGACATTATTTAATTAATTCACATTTCTATCATTTTGACCAATTAAGTAAATTACATTTATTTAATGAAGTCATAATCTCACTTTATTTCATCCTAATTAGTTAAATAATACCAATTATTTAATTACGTCACTAAATCACCTTATTCCCCTAAGTTAATTGAATTATTAAATCATAATAATTTAATTATGAAACTTTCCCTCCAAAATTTGAATAAATTAAATCAAACTATTCAAATCATTTATCAAAAAACAAATCAAACTAATGCAACTTTATTTGCAAAATTCAAACTTGATTTGCACATTCAACTCCAAAATGAATTAATTAAATAAATCAATTAATTAATCTTTTTTCAACCACTTTCCTGATTGAGAAAATTATGATCCCCTGATTTCTCAATCTAATCTTTCCAGATCAATCTATTCCTGATTGAGCAAATTACAATTCCCTGACTAAGCAATCTAATTCCTGATAGAGCAATCTAATTCTTGACTAACCAATCTATTTCTCAATTACACTAATTATTCAATCTATTCCTCAATCACACAAATTGTGCAATCTAATTTTGCACAAATCATTCATGTCTAAATCCTCTCAACACCTTTCGACCGTCAATCTGGATATTTTTCAACACGATCCCGATCGTCCGTTCCGAATCACATTTTCTATATAACAAATCTCTTTCCTCACAAAAAATGATCAAAGAGTCAACATCATTTGCACAACAAAGTACTGTCGACATTCACAACCACCATTAGAGCTTCAAAATTTCTTTGATCAACCAACCAAGATATCGCATCAAAGCTCTACACATGAACTATGGAGGCTTCACAGTGATATGATCAATCCAACATCAGGTGACCACACTCTGATATGGGATGGTAACAGTTTGATTTGTTTTGAATTAAATTTGGTAATCATATAATTTCTTAATATGTTTTCAATAGCTTATTTCATTTTGTAAGTGTAGGATTGGACCTTAGATTAATGTTCTTGATCTTAGACTAGATTCTAATTTTTATTACATTTCTCTTGTTTAGCAACTAATAATTTTCCCCCTCACATATTTTGGCACACATAGTGGGACCCTGGTCCCATACACTAATGATCTTGTGAGCCATTTTTGAAGTTATAGGTTCCAGAATCACTTTTGGAGAATTTATCACACTTTTCCACTAAGTTTTGCAATTACCTGTCAAGAAAACTGTGCACTTTCCTCTGAAACCCACACAATTGACACTAAGAACTACACACTTGCTTTTTTTCTGAGAATTTGATTATTGACAGGGGCACACTCTCTTTTTCAATGCATTTTCTCTCTGAGAGAGGGTGCACTTGACTCTGATTTCTGCAGATTTTCTTTGATAGACCTATGTTTGAGATCTGCAAATTTGTAACTAATTTTTTTTTCTAACAGATGATTTTTTTTGAATTTATGATAGGTGCTAATGTGTTTGTATGCAGGGTTTGCATTTTCTATAGGGAAGATGAATGGTCAAAGCACTCCATATTTACAAACATTTTTTTGTTAAGTTAGGAATTTTTTTTTTGGTGCATAAAAAGAAGATAATACATTTCTTTTAAGGTGCTCTTAAAATGAACTATTTCAAGCTTTCTTAAAATAGGAATCGTTATTTCATGCTTAAAAAGAACAAAACAAATACACACTTCATTTTGGTGCTCCTAAAAATTGAACCATTTCAAAATTTCTTAAAATAGGAACTTTTATTTGATGCTCTTAAAATTGAACTGTGTCAAAAAAATTCTAAATTAAGAATGTTTTGTTTTGGTGCATAAAAAGAACAAAACATTTCAAGTAAGGTGCTCTAAAAATGAACACTTTCCAAGTTTTCATAATTAGGAATCTTGATTTTGGTGCATAAAAAGAACAATGCAAATGATCGAAATGATTTATTTTTCTTGACACACACTCGTATTTGCTTCTTTTGACCAAGTAAGACTAGGATTGATTTCTTAGAAACACTCAGATTTGGGCTTAAAAATGAACAAATCAATTTTTTTGTGTTGTACCATTGCTATCTTAAGTGATTGATATCTAGAATACTTTGTGTTGGTGCAATTAAAAAGAATAAATTGTTATGCTTTATTCACATATTTTTGGGGATAGCACAACTCGAGGTGCTTAAAAGGAATCAAACTGCTATAAAGTGTATGTTGTGCATTCAGTGTTTGGAAAGCTGGATGGTTGTCTTCTCCCCTCACACCTTTTGGCAATCTTGTGTGAGTGAAAACATCTTGAGCTTCACATATTTTTCAAGCATATCTCTTAGAGGGAAAG
Organism: Sequoia sempervirens; assembly: GCA_007258455.2. Lineage (NCBI taxonomy): Eukaryota > Viridiplantae > Streptophyta > Pinopsida > Cupressales > Cupressaceae > Sequoia > Sequoia sempervirens. Next base: position 135,782,995 of record VDFB02026320.1, on the reverse strand, counting down.
CCTATTGAGAAACATCTCGCATTAGAGAACTCATTGGCAACCCAAGTAGTAATTTTGTTCTACACTGCTATATAAATAAATTGTGGGTGTGAGGAAAGTTCATCATCTCACTGGGTGCTGCTAGCCTATGTCGACGTATTCTCCCTCAGTATCCTTGTGATGCGTAAAAACCTTTAAGCTCTAGGAGGTCTCTTAATTGAGAAAAATGTCACATGTATAGGGTACCAAAAATAATATCCCCAGAACATTACTAAGAGCCAAATAGTTTTAGGAGCTATCCCTTTATCCAAAAACATTCTTTGAAAGTGGTGCATCAGAATTTACTTTCGGGAAGTTATTTGACAAGTATGACTACAAGCCCACACCATAAGTTGCATGTAAAATCATCTCTTCAAAGCATGAGGTAGGCCTACCTAAAAGAATGGATTCTATCCACTAGGGTTGTAAATGCTTGTTTATGTTAAACTTTCCAAATACATTCAAAAAAATTTGACATCAAAATTTGTGCTTGATTTAAAAAGAACACATCCAAACAAACACTAAACATGATGGTTGAACCACAAACTCTTTGACTTAGTGTATTCATTTAAGAGAAGCCCTATATTTGCACTCCCTGAAATGATTTTCCTTAAAGGTTTATGAATATTTAGGCTACATTGATCAAAGTAAACATTGATGAACTATGGATTGGGTGTCATGATTTCACAACTTAAATCCATAGAGATTAAGGTCACACAAGTCCATTCTTTCTGAGTTAGTCCAAGTGTTGTTGTATCACAAGTACCATGATCCAAACACAGAGAAATTGAGAGAAAAAAAACCAACTTTAACTTGCAAAAATCTAGAGAAATATTGTTCAAACTAGAAACAAAACACACAAAGATCACCTTTGCACAAAGCTCCAGTATAGTTGTCACATTTTTTGGAGTAGTTGCTAAAAATTCATTGAATGTTCTCTCTATTCTAGAAACTTCACTGATGAAAATCAGTTGCATTTGACAAAAATTGAGCAACTGTTATGGAACATGGGCACTTGCTTCTGAGAAACTAGTGCAGTTGCTCCCAAAATGCTCACATTTTCCTAAATAAACTTGCTTTTCCTTGAGTAGCCATTTCATATAAGAGAAACACACAACATTTGCACTTACCATTCCAGCTTGCACTTGCTTCTCCAAAACCTATGCACTTGACACATTTTTGTCCACACTTAATAAATCTGGCCTCTTTTGCTCATAGTTCTATGCCTTTTCTCTTAAACCACTCCCATTGCTCTATCTTGCTAACAATTGAAAAAAAATGTAAACTATTTATAGGATCCTTGTTAGAACGAAACAATTGGAAAACCAGATAAGTCATATAGTCCCTCATCCATTATTTTCATCCTACTTGTTAGAAATCAAAGTCAAAACAAACCACTAGGATCATTCCTCCACTCATACATCTAAGATATCAACAGTTACTTGGGACTCGTAGATAGTTCAAGTCAAATTTTCCACAACATATCTGCTAGGCAAGGAAGTGAAATATCGACCCTAGTCCTTCAAACATTTTCTTCAAACATTTTGATTTCCAAAAAGTAGCACCATTCTAAAACAACACTCAAACCTTAAGGTCTTGAGCTTCATAGAAACCATCTCAAACCACCATTACACTTTATGACCACCTGGCGATTGACTTCTCTAGTTAAACAACCGAACCTTGTAGCACCAATCCTCCAACCTAGTCTCACACACATTGAAGGTGAACAAACTGATATCATTAGTAGTTTAAGAACCTTCATATTTGAGAAAAATGAAGCATCCAACCAGTAGAGAAACACAACACAAATATTAGACAAAGAGGAAGAGAAAGTAGACATAGTAGTCAAAAGACCTGTGTTACCACCACCTACATGCAAATAGATATACACCCCTCATGATCTCTAGAAAGATAAAAAACCTTAGATCTCACAAGAGAAAAATCCTTAAGTGAAAATCCATACTCCACCTTTCAAAGAACTGCCCTACAAATTTTTTTTCCAAAGGGTACATCTTCGAGAAGATACCACATCCATCAAAATACTCTATACCATTTTGATGTGTGCTTTGCATCCATAGGCCAATGCTTTCCACAGGCTAGGAGTCACAAAAAGTTCACAAAATCTTGGCAATTATTTATGACAACTACAAGATCACAACACAGGAAGAACATGGAAGTGAACAAGAACAATGCTAGCATCCCACCAACAAAAACCACAAATGACAGAAGGGACCCATGAGGATATAAACCAAGTGATCTTATGATACAGTATTGAGCATCAAAACATCCCCAAAACATGTCGATCTATTACCCAAATCACTCTTATCAAGGGTCACAACATCAAGTAGGGCAACAACATCAGGGGTTTCAAAATCACCATCAAGGAATAAGTCTAGAACATCAAATTTCCCTAAATAAAATTTATGAAAAGATTGAGGAAATTAAAAGAGATTGAAATACTATGTATCATCAATGACTTATTCAAAGTTGAAACATTCCATATCCACAAAAAAAAGACATCATTCCACAAACACCTCAATATCCACATCAACAACACTTCCAATATCAGCAGTATCAAGAGTTCCACAACACCAATGTGTACCTCAAGTGCAATATCAAAATGTACCTCAATCGTAGTATCAAGAAGTTCCATGACACCAAGATGTACCTAAAGTGTAATATCAAAATTTACCCCAATCACAATATCAAGAAGTTTTGCAACACCAAGGTGTACCTCAAGTGCAATATCAAAATGCACCTCAATCACAGTATCAAGAAGTTTTGCAACACTAAGGTGTACCTCAAGTGCAATATCAAAATGTACCTCAATCACAATATCAAGAAGTTCCACAACACCAAGGTGTACCTCAAGTGAAAAATCAAGATGTACCTCAAACACAGTTTCAAGGAGTTCCACAAAATCAAGAGTAAAACAATCAAGGGAAGCCATCAAGGAAAGATTAACAACCAAGAAGGAAATTCACCCCTTTGGGAGAAAATTTAGAGGTAATCATGTATGAACTAGTACAATATGAACTTATCAAAATCAATGATAGTCAAACTTATGGTGAACCAAACTTTAAACTCCCTTGGTATAACGAGTACAAACGATGTGAGTTCCAAAAAATCAAGGTTCAGAACGAAAAAATGCACAACACTCAAAAATCTCATCCAAGACCTTATTGATCAAAGAGAAATAACTATTAAAGACAAAATTCAAAGTCCATCTATCAATGACAATGTGGACAATATCTCAACCCCAAAAGTTGAAAACAATGCTCAAGAGCTATCTATCACTGATCACATCAATGATATCTCTACATCATCCAATGAGCAAGAGGACATAAATCAAGAATTTAATCCCAAGCATGATCAAACTTAATCACCCAAGTCTAGCAATTATCCATTCCAAGATATGTTAACATCATCCAATCGCATGGCAATACAAATTGATAATCAAGAGACTCTTCATCCAACACTTATGCCCAATGAAAAAAAATCTTAGCCAAGAGCTATTACCCATATGTCCAAATTTTGAGGAAATCCAAGGATCCTTTACAAGCAATCCCTTCTTTGAAATTGATCCATGTCAAGAGCACAAACCAAATCATATTGAAGATAATACCACACAAATTCAGGATCAAGAATCCCTATCATCAAAATACTACAATGACTTGGTAGATATCTTCCAAGACATCCAAGGTTTTCCAAAAGAACAAATCCATACACCAAGCACACATACATCTACCCAAGAGATGCTTACTCCTAATGGACATGTAGATAATACTCATCCAAGACAAGAGTCTCATACTCTTGATGAAATTACAAAGGAACAAGAGTCACCTACTCTTAAAAATACAATAGAATCTATTGACATATCTGAAATTGATCAAGAAGAAGCATTAAAATTAGAAACATCCTTTGTCTATATTGAAGACATCAAGCATGAAAATATGGAGCACAGTATCTTAAAATTAGCAAAGATAATTAACAATCTTGACCAGCAGAGCATTGGGTATACAACTTTAAAAGAAGCACCAATATATTTTGAAGGGTCATCAAAATATGATATTTCACAGGATCAAGTTGAAAATATCAATTAGGAAGTTATCCCACATTTGAAGGATCCTATCAATGAAGAATCTATGACATTTTAAGATCCACAATAGAGTAGAGAGGGATTAGTACCTTGTTTCCAAGATAAGACATATCCTATTCCAAATAAATTTTTTCAACAGATTCATTATCAAGATAGAGGATTAGGCCTACATGAATAGGGTATCCTAGAACTAGTATAAATTATTGGCAATCCTAAGCATCAAGGTCTTGGTTATTCAACAATTAAGGGATCTAAACATATCAAGGATACCTCTATAATATTGGGGTCAACTTTATCTAATGCAAGCATAAACATAGAGAGCATGCAGAGTCCTTATGATGAAATTACTACCAATGCTAAAAATAGCCATGTCATGAATCGTCATCTGCACATATTTTAACCCTTTGATTGAGACCAATAACAAGAGAAAAAGCTATATCAAATAAAGGAACAAATCATTGAAGCAAATAAATCAATCAAACAAAATGGACAAGAAAAATTCAAATGAATGCAAAAGAAAAATCAATAAAATCATCCCTATCAAACTCCATTAGCCAAAGAAACTATGGGGAAAATTGAAAAATGGAATTTCATCTATCAAAGATGTCCAAAAATGAAAAAGAAAGCTTCAAGAGAAATATACAAGGTATATCAAGACGTTGGTCCCAATCGAATCTCCATATCCACCCATCATTGCTCATCATCCCAAGTTTGGAAAATAAAAGGTTCCAAACTATCAACAAATCCATCTAAAGCTTGTATCCCTTGATGCATTTCACCATCTATGATATCCAAATCTCACATTGACCATGTGTTGGTAGCAACTCTTTATCATAAGGATTCTAAGGGAACCCTATCACGATGTGCACATCAAGGAAAAGTTAACTCAAGTATCGACAAGGAAGATAAGAATTATCAGGGGTTACATTCAAGCACCTGTATCATATCAAAACAAATCCTCCAAGTAGGATATTGTTGGAACATCATGAAAGAAACAACAACCATATCAACACTAGTAGCATCTACATCAGCACCACTAGGTGGTTCAACATGAGAAAAAAATTGTCACCATAAAGAAAACCTAGTAAATAGACATCTTGTGTGACATAAAAAATCAATAAAAAGAAATAGAAAAATAAAGAAAATAGTCAAGAGAAAAACCATCCTCCATTGAAAACCACTATGGTGGTGCTTTGGACAAGTACCATGGTGAAAACCTGGAAAACAAGTGTCATGTGTATAATTGAGCATCTACGTGCACCATTTTAGGTGGAAGCATCTCAGCTGATCCATAATAAACCCACCTTATCTTAATCTTGAAAAATGTTTGGTGTACACTTTACACTTGCTTATGGAAAACATCTTGACACGGGTCACTATCATTGATGCTATCCTATCTAGCATCATCTAATCCATGAGGAATTGTCCAAAGGGGCATACTCTATCCAAACATGGCATCCTATCACAAGCTAATCCATCACCTACATTTCTAGAAATTGAGGGGAAAATACTTAAATTTTGCTTCTGAATAAATCTTGATCTATATCTTCTAGCTCATGTTGTGATCTAGGCATTGTCTAAACAACAATGTGTGCTACATGGTACCCTTCCCAATTTATCCCATCAACAAGGCATCCCGCTAATGCACTATCAAGGTAGCCTTCAAAATAGTTCACCCCAAAAACAAGGTATCCCACCAACACACCATTAGGGTAACCTTCAAAATAGTTCATCCCAACAACAAGGTGCACCACCAACGCACTACCAAGGTAACCTTTAAAGATACCAACAGTGTGGATTATTCCTTCACTCAAAAATTCTAAGATATCAACAATTGCTTGAACCTCATAGCTAGTTCAAGAAAGATTTTCTGCAACATATCCTCTAGAAAAACAAAGTGAAATATCAATCCCAGTTTTTAGTATCTTATACCCTAGGCAAAAGGGTAAAAATCCAAAAAAATGGAGAAAGATAAAAAAATACAAAAAAATCAAAAAGCAAGAAAAACAGTAAAGAGAAATAAAATGTTACCACTTTGTGGCTCTCCTAGAATAGGTACCGTAGTGAAAACCTAGCCACCAAGCACTATGTTTTAATAATATTTGCATCATTATCTATCGGTATTGTCCACAACATCCACCATTTGTCTCATAATAAAACAATGTATTCAACCATGGCTTGTTACTAATTAAGGAAAGTAGTCTTATCTCCAACTAGGGGAAACTTCCTAAAGCTAGTCATGGATTCAATCTTTGAGCATCATATCATCGTCAAAAACAGAAAAATAAAAAAGATTTGAAAAACAAATAAAAAACAAAACATCATTAGGTTATTCCTTCACTCAAATAGTCTAAGATATCAACATTTGCTTGAACCTCATAGCTAGTTTAAGTATATTTCCCGCAACATATCCTCTAGACACAAAATTGGAATATCAATCCAAATTATCAATGTTCTTTATCCAAAAAAAACTTATGCTTTGATTCAAATGGTCAAACTACGTGGTGTCTGCATGTACAATGTAGACAAGGCTTAACAGCCCCTGAGACCCTAAGTTAGTCCCCTAGGTTTCTATCATGCTTTATTTCAACTTATTCTAAAATTCTAAATCCAAAACATTCACAAAATAGAAAAGGTCAAAAAATTCAAAAGCCAAGTGAACTACAAGCCTCTACGTGTAAAACGTAGGAAATGCTTATCTTTGATGAGCCCCCTAGGCCCTAGGTTAGTCCCCTAAAAACAACAAAAACATCATAAAATTCAGAAAATAAAAAAAGACCCATCCCGTCGTCAAAAGTCACAATAAAATCTCCATCCATAATAATAAAACCGTCGCACTCACCCTTTGACAAAACAAACAAGGAAAACATCAAAATCTAGAACCTTCAAGAAAAAAATCACAAAGATTTGATCGCAAAATAGATGGAAACAATGCCAAAGTATCAACTACCTATCTTTTGACATTTCACCAACAACCTAAGATATGCCTTAATGGATCCGTTACTATGATAGACATGATCAACAACGGATAATAGTCCTGAAACCTCAAATAGATATGGCAAGTGAAACTTCAACTTTTTTTTTATCTTGTTGTAGTCTTATTTTTTGTGATTTATTTTATTGAATCATTCCCAGGATCTCTCGAGGATGTCCATAAGGATTTATAGAGGGAATGGGGGCAATTCAAAGTCATTTCAATTTTGTTTTTATAAGATATTTTTGTAATATTACCATGGCGAATACTTGCTTTATTGAGTGTATGAAAGTTGTGTTGAAACAATTCATGAAGCAATTGCATGTTAGGTGTTCTATACCTCTCTATGTGACTAGTTTGAATTTTTTTTAACACAACCCCAAACATATACTTTAAACAAAGTTTTTGTATGTTTGGTATGAGAAAAAATGCTCTTTGTTTGTAGAGTCAAAGTCCACATAATAGATACAAAGTCACCTTGGTCATTAATACCTTGGTGCATCGTATTTGTTTGCTACATCAAACAGGATTGTTCAAAACTATGAAGTCTCCAAGCAATGTGAAAGCAATACTCATCAACAACTAACAACATCAAATTTATATCCATCATCAATGATTTCTTCTAACTAACATCCATCCTACATAGCAATATCATTAGTACCATATCCATCCTGCATCCACAATATCACAATACATATCATGATGATAATAAAGCAATTAAAACAATATGTAAAATGTATGGGGAGTACATAAATATCATATATCAAATGATAAATTGATCATTCATAATAAAACATCATATGAAACAAATTATGATTCATCCATACATATCATATGCAAACATCAGAAAAGTACAAAAGTATATATAAACATCATATATCAAATGATATATAGATCATCCATAATAAAACATCATATGAAAAAAAGTATGATTCATCCATCCATATCATATGTATACATCAAAAAAGTATAAAAATATCTATAAACATACATCATCATACATAGTCATCCATGATCATCACATAAGTATAAAATGAGTTGCATCGAAGAAGGTATATCTCATTTATATCATCATCAAAAAAGGGAGAATGTCATAGTACATCATCATTTGTGAAACAAGTGTGATAGGATAATACAAAATAATACATATATATGAGGCCTCGACTGGGTCAATGAATATATATACAAAAATCATGTCTACAATATGTCTCTGAGCAATAGAGAACATGAGGATCAAGTAGAAAAAAGTAAAACTGCCCGACATGAAGGAAATAACCCTATAGACCAAGCTGTAGACCACCATCTAAATATGGTTGTCTAAAGGAATGATCACCTGCCTCACCACCACCATCACTTTCAGCACTAGGCTCTCTAAATTTTGGACATCGAGAAGCCCTAGGAATAGTAGCATCATATAAGGTTTGATTGTATGTGGACATCTATAATAGCCAATCTCACTCAACTCGTATATTGTCTCTCTTTTTCCTCAAACTATCCCTATCAATAATAACACCCTGTAACTATGTCTCAGCCATGAGACGACGACCAATCTTTATGTCCCACTCTACTTAGAAACCATCTCAACTATTGATGTGGCAAGCTATGCCTTTAAGACCTGTCATCATGCTATCTCTACCACTAACTAAGCACCTCCATCCCTAGGTGGTGGAAGAGGACCTGGAGCTTGTCCATGCACCCGAGGAATATGATCACCCTATGCCTGATCACCTTGTGCCACGCATATCGAGCCCTATCTAGCTACTCTGCAAAAACCTCAATGTGTTGTTGCTCCTCACATCAACCCGTAATACCTGCTCCAGCTAATGTAGGGTAACCCCCAGGATCTATGAATATCAATGGCTTGCATCATTCCCACCATTGATAATAATCAAGAGTGGTACCTGGATCTGCTAAACCCACTGACCAACCCCAACCAACTAGGGAAAGTGCTCTAAATGAAGCAACAACAACATCTCTATTTTCCTGGTGACCCCATACATAGACCTCCCTAGTGGTCCGACCGAAATAGGCCTCATAAGCATCAAGAAACTAGCCTTGTCTCTCTCCAAACTGATGACACACTCTTTTCGGTAAGTAATGCTCTAGCAGAGAGTGGGAGTGACCAATCAACCATCTAGTCTTCCAATAGTAAACAAGCTACCCTGGATCTTGTAGCCATGCCTCACAATCCTAATATAGTCTCCAAAAAAAACCTAAAATGTCATCAAATAATGACGCCAGTATGGAAGATCCCTAGGCAAGGTGTAGTGCAAGAAATCTCCATAATGATATGAGTATGGATCCTTAGGAGTACAATCCTATATCCATCAAGTTGAGCAACTACAATGTGCTCCTAGGCCCAAATGTGCAAAAGAGAAACACCTACAGAAATAGACTTCTCGGCTCAATATACAACCTTGTGCATATCTTTGTAGAGGTGGGCAAGAAGACATGGATCCCATTCATATCTGGTCCCATGCTCAAACATACCCTCAATACAAATACCCATCCACTAGGGAACTGACGACCTCTCCTATCAGGAACAACTAGTCTCGAAATCAAACCACAAAGTTCAAGAGAAATAGTGTTGGCCCTAAGAACAAACTCAAACAAATCAATCTCAGACTGTCGCACCTCCAAGTTTCTGACACCCAACACATTCTTCATATCACAAGTACCCCATCGAACATGGTATGTAATGAGCTCACCATGGATAGGAATATAGAGGATCCTTCACACATCCTTGAGTGTAATGGTGGCCTCTCCTATAGAAAAATGAAATGAAGACGTCTCTGAATGCCATTGCTCTAGAAGCATGGTCATCATCACTGTATGAGTCTAGATGGGAGGCATTTAACAAATATGATGAAGCTTGACCACATCTACAAACTCTCACTCAAGAACATCAAAATTGGTAATTGGATCAAACAGATCCCGAGGTTGTCTCTCTCTCAATTGTAGTGGTTTAAGGACCACCTACAATCATTTTAACCCATGATGTTAGGGTTTCACTCTGAATGTGCAAAATGGCACAAAAATGATGAAAAACAATACTTAGAATGAAAAACAAGAAAAATAAAAGAAACAATAGCAAAAGCAAAGAAACAACAACAAAAGTGAGGGTTTAGGTCAAAGGCAAGGGTTTAAGTCAAGGGTGAGAATATCAAATACAAGGATCTAAAGCAAGTGTGAAGGTTTGAAGAAAATGCACAGGAAATAGACCAAAGCAAACAAAGGCAAAGGTTTAGAGAAACTGCTAGTTTCAAGGAAAAAGTCTAAGTCAAAATCAAGCGTCTAAAGCAAGGGTGAGGGTTTAGGTCAAGAGCAACCTTCCTAAATAGTCAAGTGTGAAGAAAATGATGCAAAGGTTCCAAAACTCCTAAAACTTCACTATTGACCTAGGAAACTTTGTATAGGAAATACGATAACATGACAAGATGAAAATGAGAAGCAAGAGGCTACATACCAGGCCACTGACACCTACGGGTCATCCAAACTCTCAAACTAGGTCCGAACAATGTGGGGCTCCCTGAATCCTCAACATTACTCCTCAACAACTGACATAATGGGAAATCCAGAGACAAGAATTAGCTATAGGATCAAAGCACAAACACTATTGAATTTGAATCCATTTTTCGACAAACATTTGTCAGTCATTCGACAAACATTTGTCAGAAAATTGACAAATTGATGAAATATTTTTCATCGCCATTTTTTTGTCAAAATTCAAACAATGAATTAAATGTAAAAATAACAGTGCAAATTCGTTGGTCGTCGGCATCATAAAATGACTCAGATGTTCATCAGAATATCGATGACAACTTTGTGTATCCACTGATGAATTATAACCAACATGCAATTACAATGGCTCTTTCAAAGCATCAAAACAACACCAGAAGCTCATCGCCATTTCAACGAAATGGGAAAGGAGTTACGACGAAGCCTTCGTTGCAACTATAGCAACTTCATCGGGACTTTTCAGTGATTCATTGGCAGACTTCGTCAAAATTGTGACGAAACAATGCAATTTTCTTTTAAAAAAAATATTTGTTGAAATGTACCATCCCAAAGACTCTTGGCAATGACCACCGAAGCCAACCCATCGGTGAGAGATCAATCATCAGAACAAGATAAAAAAATCACTTCTATAGTCCATTTCTTGCCAATGACTTTTGTTGGCAAGATAGATCCAATGTCACATCGATCTGACCTCTTAAGGATTTTTAAATAGACCTACACCATGTCATCGTAGAGACTCTTGGTGATGACCACTGAAGCCAACCCATAAGTGAGAGATCAATCATCAACATAGGATATAAAACTCACTCCGATAGTCCATGTCTTGTCGATGACTTCCGTCGGCAAGACAGATCCAATGTCACAGCGATCTAACCTCTTCAAGAGTTTTGAACACTGCTGGTTATCAGTAAGACATTCTAAGGGTCTCACCGATTAAACAAGTGTCTAAGAGAAAGTAAACAGGTGGAACCTATTAATTTTCTTATTTTTAGGTTCTTTAAATCATAGAATAGATACCATCTTCTTGTGTATAATGTACTTATATTCAGATTTGAATTCAAGACCAATTGTCATTTCACATTCCATTTTACTTGCACAAAGTATTCTATAAATAATATATTGATAATGCTAAATGATTTATGGTGTTGTACAACTCTACCTATCACCACAGTTCTACTATTCCCCCTAGAGAATCTTGCAAAGACAAGTTTACAATACCAAGTCAATAATATGAAAAAGACTTACTTCCATACAAATTAAATGATTATTCTCACAATGGCAATTGTCTAATCACAACAATAATTCCATGAAAGGTTATACATGCTTCATAAGAGATGAATGATCATACATATAGACTATAAGATGCATAGAAAAATAATTATACTTGAGAACCAAGGGATAACAAGGGAAGGAGTTAAGAAACGTTTGGATTGAAGAGAAAATGTGTAGGGAAAATGTTGAGCAATGTCAAGAGAACGGATCTTGTAGAACATATTCTTGACCTAATCAAGCTCTTGAACAACTTAAACAAAATTAAAATAGTAACACATACATGAGACATGTAATGAACTTCCAATATCTGCTATCTTTTTCATTAATGCAGAGGTAGGTAAAGGAGAAATAATTATAATTGTAACACTATTCATAGTCCAGTAAATTATGTTCATAAGTTGTGTTCAATGGACCTTAGTTTTATCATTATACTACCCATCTAATACCATATTTTAATCCAAGGTTCAACTATCTCATATCTAAAGAAGCACCTTCAATTAACCATTTAAAGTACTATAAAATAAGGTAAGACTTTTACTTGAGAAATATTGGTACACTTGTAGGATTAAAGTTCTCACAATCACCAGGATTTATTGGCACATAGACACAACCTGCAACATATGAAGTAATGGATGAATACAAGTTAGTGAAATGGTCTTTAATATATGACTAGTTTGTAAATTGATTGGTAGAAAATAAGGTTACAAATAGATCTACATAAAAAATTATGAGGACAATCTACTGTAATCATCAAAATAGATAAAAAGTGCAAAGGAAAGAGTCGAGCTACATCTCTAGAGCCTAAAAAAACACATGTAAGAAACATAAAAAAAGAACAAACCAGTTTTTGGATGAATACAAAATGGTGCATTCAGCAAGTGATTCATATGCTTTCACACTTGATAGGACATTAAAAATATTTTAGTCTTCCTCTGTGAAATTAACTACTTACAGAAAAAACCTAGAAACCAATATTATATAACTCCATGTCTAGCCGAGGGTAGGTATAAGAGAAAAAAATTTCCTCAATGCAATGCCGAAAAATATCAATGTGTGTGTAGGTTTGTATTACTCAAAATATCATTTCACTGCCTAAGGAAAAATACCAAAGTGATGTTTTAAATTTCAATATTCACATAGGTTCCCTTATTGCTACACATGCATATACAAGCATTATTCAAGCTCTAAACTATTCAAATATTAAGGATTTAATTAGCTATAAGATTGAAAGTTGTTGTTTAGACATAATCCATCATCTTTTACATATCTTTATTCACTCCTAGTGCTTAGATAAATTTGTGTAAATGAGACAAAAATGTGAATCTTTTATGAAAAGAAAATTCTTAAAAGGAGGGAGAGAGAGCAAAGGGTAGGGGGCAAGAGAATGCTTGAATGTATAGCAAAGTATAACATTTTGATCATTATAACAATGAAATGAATCTTAAGTTTGAAGCATTAATATCATTTAGAACATTTAAAATCAAGAATGAATGTAAGTAGAGAAATTTTTGCATACCTGCAGATGGTACAAAATTTCATGGTTAAGTGGAAGCCTCCCATCAAACACAAGATTCAAATATTCGTGTATCTATCTCAATCAAGCCTCTAAACCCTTCAGAGCTATGAATTTTTCCACTAACCTGTTATGCACAAAATCAAATTTTAGAGTTATGTCACCACTAAAAATAGAAGAAACAGAGCTTTGAAACCAAATCCACACACAACACAATGTGGTATTCATACAAAGCCATACAAATAAACTAAACTCAAAACATTGGAATGGAAAAAACTTCAAATTATGATGCAGAGCATGGATTCAGGGTATAAAGAATCATTTTTTTCCACCATAGTGAAAAGTTAGCACTTTCTTTCATCTTTTCATATTGGTTTGATACGTCAAACGATGCATTTCTTATATTGAAAAGTGCATTATCTTATTGAGCTTCTCTTTTTTTTTAGAATAGTTTAATATTCTCTACTTAATAGGGCCAACCACATGATGATGGAAACTCATTTGGCCCTTCCCCCCCCCCCCTCACATCACTCTCAATTCCCCATACCCAATCATATAACATTAATCATTCATTCATCCATTAATAACATATAACATTCATTCATTAGCATATAAAATTCATTAATTAACATATTCACATTCATTCATTAACATATAAAATATGGTTGTCATGATATGATTACAATCATTTTATTTTTTGTTTTTTTTTTAAAGCTAAAAGAATTTGAAGTGGAGTATCATTTTCTAAATCATTTGACCCCCCTTTAGTTGTTTTTCCCTCTACTCGTGATCTTAATGTACACCTAGTCTTTTTCTCATGACGTGAATGTTGCTGCAAGGGGGGCTCTGCTACAATAACAAAGAAATGTTAAATTGATATGTTTTATTATTATTGTTACAAGTATTTCATTAATTAAAAGAACATTGGAGTGGTTCTCTTTACCTAATGGGTCCACATCATGTTCCTGAACTTTTGTTATAGACTCATGCTCAAAATGTTGAACACCCTCTAAATCCTTATCTGCAGTTGAAACACGAAAGGTTATATTAATTAATATACCAATTGAAATTAAATATGTTTAAAAGAACATTAGAGTGGTCATCTTTATTGATGGGGCCACATCATGTTCCTGATCTTCTCTAGCCTGATCATGCTCAACATGTTGATCATGCTCTACATGCTCTAAAGTTGAAACATGAAAGGTTACATTAATTAATACACCAATTACAATTAAATATGTTTAAAAGAACTTTAGAGTGGTCCTCTTTACCGATGGGGCACATCATGTTCCTGATCTTCTCTAGCCTGATCATGCTCAACATGTTGATCACGCTCTACATGCTCTAAAGTACTGAGATGCACACCATGACCTTTATCTGTAGATTGTGCTCCTCCCTCACTAGGTTGCATTCCAATGTCATGTGCAATATTATCATTGCTTGAATGTTTAAAAAAAAAAGGCATGTTATTACTTTATGGTGGAAATTAATATTGAATAGATTGCACAAGTATTCAATTTTAAATAAACTTTATTGAGTTTATTTACCTGTGTTTCAGATGCAGTGCAAGATTGTGTTTTCCTAGTCAAGACTCTTAGGCGTTTAGCCACAGCTCCAATGCCTTGCTGGAAGGCAATCTTCAGGTCCTCTTCTGTGGGAACTCTATTGAATTCATAGCCCTACATTTTTGCATAAGATCATGGATTTTTCTTCTATGGTGTGATAAAACCAATTTTTTTTTTAATTTATTATTTGGATACAATATTTTATTTATTGATACTTACAATTCGTGTGGCTAATTTCATATAACCACTAGAGCCAACTTTGTGTTGCCCATTTTTTTCTAGTCTTTCCTTTGTTTCCTTCGATATGTCGGGAAGCCTATGAAAAATTTGAAATACTTTAGATTGTGTAAAAAGAAAGAGTAATCAGTATATAATTACATTGTTGATAGTATCACATACCTTCCTTGGCCTGGTGGTGTCTTTCCTTTTTTCTTTTCAGCCTTCTTTCCATCTGACACCAGGTCCTTCCACTCCCTCTCTGGAATCATGGGGGGATGCTCGTACTTTTTGTTCTTCTCTAAATGTGATGTATATTGGTCCCTCACATACTTTAGTTAGGTACTAGTTTTCTTAAGGACCTTGGTTCAGTTGAATTTTTTATCACCGAACAGTACAACTAAACGGTTAATGAGCTCATCTTTTAAATCTTGATTTTGGGTATTCCACTGTGTACGTATGGTGGGCCCGAAAGAGCTCCAATGTAATATCACTTGGATGTTTATAAAAAACATCATTTCCTGCAAAATGATCATAGGATCAATAGTTTGAAAAGAGTGATCAATAAGTAAATTTCAATTGGATTATATATAATAATAATTCAAACATTTTAAAGTACCTAGGACCTTCTCTATCTTTATGGGAATGAAATCCTTGGTCACCACAAATGTGACCAAAAACGTTCCCATGCTAGAATATGAGAAGATCCAAAAAATGCTGCAAAAATATTACCAGTACTAGTGGCCTTTGCATCCCTAAGTACATGTCCTGACGCATGTTCTCGCATGTGTTCATTGCAAGAGGGTACACTAACAGATGCCTGCATGGTATGTGTTGTCAACATTTCAGATGACAATATAAGCATGGATGATGGGGTTAGATGATGTGATGTATGCACAAAAATACCATGATGGACACTTGTACCAACCCCTACTCCTTGGGAAGCACTTGTAGTACCCTGATTATGGCCAGGAGCATAATGAGGATGCAAAAAATCCTGTAAAAATAACAAATATTTTAGTTCATGACATAAAAGAGTACAAAATATAAAACCATGAATGAACTTATGTTATAATTAAAGACCTCATGACAACTTACTTGCAAGTTTTGTGATCTCTCAGTCAATATTTTAACTCTCTCTCTTATCTCATCTGTTTGAGGCACTATGAATAACAACTTCTGGATTTCTTCATTGTATTTTTTTTGGGTCTTCCTTATCATATCAAGAGGGTTTGTTGAATAAGTGATGTCATCATCATATTAATATTGACTGCATCTCCCTATGGATGCTCTCGTCTACTACTGGTGCCTTTCCCCGATCAGTCGACTGCAACAAGAATATTAAAAACATTATCGAAATCAACCCAATAAACTTATGAAAAAAATATAATAATAAAACATTTTTCTCATATCTAATTTGTACAATTACAATGAGGTAAACCAGTTGGGTAGAAGCACCTAAAGATACATCACGATCTATGCTCTGGGTTAGAGCCTTCTCTGTATGATCAATGTCCCACTGTGACAAAAATTAAATATAAAAAAACATTATCGAAATGAAACCAATAGACTTACAAAAAAAAAAAAGAATAAAATGGTACGTAGTACGTACCACCCCCATAGTAACTGCATTAGTAACTAAGTGATTCAAATTGTAATCGATTAGCAACTCTTCCCTTGCAGTTAGTGATTTTATTGCACATACGAATACACAATTTCCCTTGCGCGCCTCGAATATGCAATTGGGTTGCTTATTTGTTGACCTAGGTCATGTACTATTTATAAACCCTACAATATTCCCTGATTCTTTTTTCCTTTCATCAATGTACATAGCCACTCCATTTTGATCCTTGTATTTTAGCTGTATATAATTTGTTGACAGTGCATACCTATGCATACTTCGTGTATATCGAGCCAGTTGCATCCAATATTTGTAACTGTAATAGGGTCCGACATACTCCATCAATTCAGTAACTTTGTCATAATAGACCTTTATGCCCTCCATGCAAAATATGCCCAAACCATGTAATGACAATGGTGCTATGCGATATATCCTCTCGTTGACACAAAAAATAGTGTTTATTGGAGGAAGTTCCTTGGGTACCCATTGTTTCCATAGATGTTTGTACCTCAAGGGCACCTTGATGTCACCTATGCTCTCATCATCATAAGAACATGACCCCCCTTCAACAAGAAAAAATTTCATGCGTTTACAAAATTTTTTTCTAATCTTTTGACCTCTAGTTGATCTTCCTCTTTTAAACATATAACATGTCTCACTTTCCTCTTCTCTTCCTGAATTTCCCTCGCTCGAGGAAGACAAAACTGACAATTACCTATTTGGTGGTACCTGCACTCATAAGGATTTTGGATGAAGTTCTTTCATGGTGATGTGATCCCAAGGTGACATTATGATTAATCTACTGATGTGACCAGGAGAATGATGATGAAGTGAGTTGAATTAATGGAAGAATTCAAGAGCATCACTCCTGAGGAGGGGAGAAAATTGGTAAATCAAGCTCGTGTCTTGATTTTTCCTGAGTGGGACATTGCAGATGCTATAGCTTTTAATGCTATTTTGAAGTCCAAATATCCCTTGCAATATTTTGAAGAAGAGGTTAATGCAGCATTGCAAGATTCTTCCTTTAGTGAAGAATATGAGACCTTGGAAATTTGGTCTTTGGCCCCTCAAGGGAGAAAGCAAAATGTTACTGATATTAACCCAAATTTAAGAGGAGGGTTGATAATAAAGAAAGCTTTAGAGACCTCAACCACAGAGGCCACTAATTTGACTGTAAATGTGGCCAAATTGGCACAAAATACTACTGAAAGAGAGGAGGCTAAAAAGAAAAGCCTAATGGAGAAGTAAAATTTCATAATTAGGTAATACAACAAGATACAGTAAAGGAATGTTGAATTGCAAACTGAGGTGGACAAATTAAAGTACAAGTAGATTGGGGAGACATCAAGTGCTCCAAGGATCAGAACATCTCCTTCCACATCAGGGTCAGTACCTTCTGCATCTCCCATTGTTTCTACACTAAGGTCCCCCAACCAAAATCCTTCCCTCAACCCTACTTTGGAGCTAATTGATGAAGAAATAGAATGCTTTGTTGATCCTACAAAGAAGCATCTTATGCAAAAAATTGCAGAGTTATAAGCATCCTTGAAGGTAAGTGAGGAGGGAGTACTTCTAAAGCAAAGGGATGTTGTTAATACTATATTGAGGTATTTGAATGAGAAAGTTGATGACATATTTTCATCTGTGTATTCTTTATATTCTTTATTATTAGATGCTATAAAGAATATTGATAGGGATTAGGAGGTAGTAGTACCATTAATTGAAAATTGGATCCCTAGGGCCAATGATTTAGAAATAATGTATAAAGCCTCAAAGTTTGATATAAATAATAGGCCCAAGTCATTAAAGCCTACTCAGGTGTTAGTTAAGTCATTGCAAGGTTTTTAGACCTTACCAGATGACTTGAGTAGGAAGATCAGAGAGTTGGTGAAGAACTTTGATGATTGGAGCAGCACATTGTTACCTGGCATAATTGATGAGTAGGGAAATATTAGGTCACACCAACAGTGGCAGGATTAGGAGAATGAGGTCATCAATGATCAAATTAGATTAATTTGTGATGACTTAGATTATGATTTGTTGGTGAGCTATATGGACAAAATCATTAGCACCAGCTCATTCTTAGAGTCTTTTGAAAGAGAAGTGAATCAGGTGGCAGTTAAGTACAAACCTTATAGTGTCAAGGTGAATGAGGTGATCAATTTTGATTGGCAAAATAATGAAGAGTACCAGAAATGGGTAAATGTATATATAACTGAGGAAGAGTGAAAAGGAGTAGGCTACTAAAGGTTGACAAATCAACTATTGCAATTACAACATATTCTAGTTTTGTTTTTTGGTGATAGTCTAGGCATAGAATTCTTGAATTTTTTTGTTCCTGCATCAACCATTCTCAGCGAGCACGATGAACAAGAAGATTCTCCAGGGAGATTTATGTTGTAACAAATTTTTGGAATATCACAAGGCAGTCCAATTGGCTGGTGACACGTGTGCTTTATGGCCCGATGCTTGTTTGCTCCTTCTTTTTCTATAAGAAGGATTTCAAGGAAAAAAGTATGGGTTAGCAAGTTAGATATTTTTGGTCGAGTCTAGATGAAGTTGCAGAGCAAATTGTAAAGTCTGATGGTTTTAGGGAAAATGCAATTTAGGTTTTGAGTCATTATGTAGTAGGTTTTGAATTCATGGGGATTTGATTTTTTATGACAGTATTGACATTTGAATTGATATGATTAATTTAAACTTATGTCTCTCCATTGTACAAGCATATATGAATTTTGAATAAAATGATCAAGAGTTGTTTCATTCATCTCACTATTGTGGTGTGTATGATTCTTGTTTTAGCTTTAGTTCAAGGAATTAATTAAAATGTTTGAATGGGATTGTAGGTGGATATGTTCTGTATAAGGATTTGATAAGTAGTATTGGGTTAGAATACATATTGATGAGATTGTAAAGCAATGTTATCAAGGATCTTATATGTTATGTGTTAAATCTATCATAAACCCTTAGATGCTTATAAATTTGACTTCTCCAATGGATATATGGCACTGATCTAAGTTGTACTTATTCGTATGGTTTAGTATTTGTTTTCATTTACCTAGAGCTTGCTACAAACTAAAAATCAATGACTATCTTATACTGTGAAATGTTGTTGTAGTTATCTCATTCTCCAAATAGTTGATATTATTGATAAACAACCAATTCTATTTGGTATTATCCTATTATGTTGAGCTATTAAAGAGATTATCTGTTGTTGTTAATGTTGTTTATGATGATGGTGCAGAGGTTGTAAATGCATTAGGGATCACCCTCCTGAGTCTTGCAAAGCCCAAAGTGTAGGAGGTCTTTAAAATCCTCGTCAATTGGTCCAGGTCCTTCAAGATGCCCTTTATTGGAATTGACAATTCCATAGGTAGATTAGAAGATCAACCTGCTTACCATAAAAACAACCAACACCTTGCATATGTTTGTGGTGGAGATATTAAAGAAGAATTGTATGCCTCTATTTCCATTCATTATATCTACCTTAGCCTAGCATATACTTGGGCTAAGTCTACAATTGCTTCATACTCATGCGATGAAGGCTATGTGTGATGAAATCCTAGACCTCAACCAAGATGTGGGTAGATTATGGGATTTTTGCCAAGACCTGAGGTTGGTCGATAAAAATGTGAAAGACTAAGCTATTTTATTTTTTCTGTCTTATCTTATACCATTTTATGAGAATGGGGGTGCCAATGTACGAGAAGATCTTTGGAAACTAGGCATGAAAATTGCAAGTTAAAGAGAATAGGGGTGCCAAACCTATAGTACTCATTGCCCCTTGGTCGTCGATTTTCCTTGAGTGCCCTCAACCTCGTCCTCGATGCTGGTATTGAATTTTTTTTCACTCCTCCAAACTCTTCCTCAGCGCTGATATTGACCTTGTTTTCACTCCTCCAAACTCTTTGTCGGCGCTAGTATTGACCTTGTTTTAACTCTAAACTCTTCCCCAGCACTAGAATTGACCTTGTTTTCACTACTTCAAACTCTTCCTCGGCACTGGTATTGACCTTTCACTTCACCAATTTGATGAGCTACAACCCGGTTTCGTTAGGTTTTGTAGTATGTTAATTAAATTGAAAATTTTGGGGCCATTTAGCTAGGTTTTAATATTCTACAATATAGTTAAGCATATATTATCTATATTCTACATAATAAATAATATAATTATTCAACTTATTATAATTATATATTATATTCTTTAACAAAATTATTAAATACATATAAAATTATTATAATCGATAACTAATAATAAGTATATTTTTATATAATAAAAAATATAATTAATATAATAGTAATATATATTAATATGAGAGAGAGAAACTAAATTTTGATTGGTTGTTTCATGTCAACAATCCAAGGATGGCATGTGTCCTTGGGGAGTTATGCTCAAGGTAGTATGTGAACCCTTTTCCTAGTACTTGCAAAACAACATGAATAAATGAGTTAGACAAGGAATTACAAGCTAAAAGAAGGATTCCCCATGAAATCCATTTACAAATCAAACTAGGAATGAAAATAATGAAGAACACAAAGAAAATGATAAAAACTAGATTTAATCCTAATTTAATTAGCAAACACTTGATCCCATGGGGGAATTGGTGCTAATTTGATGTGAAAATTGGCCCTTTCCGAATCCCTATGATGAAATCTTGATGTGTTGAAGATGATATTGATCCACTTTGACAAAAGATGAGAACTCCAAGCCAAATCTGCAAAAAGCCTAGCTAGGAATTCGAATGATGGATGGAAATGGCTAAGTATTTTAGCATGGTAACTTTGCTTGGATTGTGGATGATAAAATGAGGAGAGGAGCTCTTCATTTATAGGATTTCAAGATGGATGAATGTCCAAATTTGAGCAATGTGGGACTAACATTCATCCAATGATATGGTGCCACTTGTCAAGCTATGAATGGATGATGGTTGTGCAAGATTTGGGGTTTGTGCCAATAAATGCCAATATTTGAAATTCAAATTTGTTGAAATGACATGTAAGAGGGAAGGGAAAATGCAATAAATGCCACTTGGCTCAAGGAAAATGACATGTAAGAGGTTTTAAATGCCTTGTTGGATGTAGATGTTGACTTGGAATTTTTGAATTCAAATTGAGAGAATATTCTAAAAGATGCCTTGTGATTAAAATAGAGATTTAATAAATGAATTAAATCTATTTTCATGTGCAACTTGCATTATCTAGAGGACATGACATGAGATAAGGTTAAATTAATCAAGGGTTAATTAATTTAACAGGAGATTAGATGATGTGACTTATTTTGACTTAGATTTATGGATTTATTTAAATCAAATAAGAGAGGAATATGATAAGAGGCTAATTAAATAATGGTTTTGATTTATTTAATTAAAAGGGATGGTGTTAGATTAAATCAAATAAGTTTTTAATTTATTTAATTTAATGGGCAGACTTTGAGATTTAATCAAATAAATTGATTATTTAATTAAATAGGGATAATTAGATCAGATGGATTGATTTAATTAACAAGAGAAATGACTTGATTCAGATAAAGTGATTTATTTAATCAAGAGAGGATATTGATGAATTTAATCAGATAGGGGAATTTGATTAAACAGTTAGACCGAGGGATGATTTAGGAAGAAACGATGTTAGTAAGTCAGGATCAAATGCACAATGTGAATCAGTATATTTTTTATGTCTACATTTTGCCCCTATTTGAAGCAATGCACTTGTTGCGTTGGTTCAAAGAGTAAACAATCTCGATCAAAGCCAAAAAATTTCAATATTTCAAAACTTTCCCCACTGCTGCACGGCGAGAGAAAACATGCCATTATAATGCCCCCTCGAGAGATCGGACGAAAATTTCAATTTTTTGGGTGATCTCGCGAAAAAGGTGACCAACTATCAAACAGGTCCGAAAGGGGTCCAGGAGGCTAAAAATGTGTCTAAACACAATAAAACGATGAAAAACAAGCCTCAAACGGACAAAAACAAGTTCGGGGGTCCAAAACCCTAGTAGGACAGCCCTAGAGGGTCAAAAAACCCCAATGTTTAGGCTTAAAAGGGGCCTGAGGGGTCACTTTCAACTCATTTTCACACACCTCCACTAGCAAACCTTGAGATTCGAACTCTAACCTCTTGACAATATGGTGCAATGACAGCTTCCTTTGCATATTTATGACTGAGTTTGGACCTACCTGCGACCACCTGGCATCGATGCCCCAGTATGTGACCCTAACTGAAGCTTCATTTTCTCATTTTAACGAATTTATTACATGTTTAAAGATGAGCTCACCTCCAACGGTGCTATTATAGCACCGCTTGGTGTTTAAAGTGCATTTCTAATCACCTTTTTGCGCTGCAGTAGTGCAATTCAGAGTTTAGAAACTCCGACGCTGGGCTCCGGCTCGACGGGCTGATTTAGGAAAAGTGCACCGCCACGGCACCCTTTTCATGCAAATTGCGAAGCTAGGGATAAAATGTTATGCAGTGGTGCTATTTGGTTCATTTTAGGGTCCAACATTGGAGTTTGAGAAAACTCAAACTGCGACGCCTTTACAAACTACGCCGCTGGAAATGAGTTTGGAGCGTTAGGCCAGGATTTTTTCAAAAAATTTAACATGTCTTTCCCTAATGCAGGCTGGGCCTAGGGAGCTCTATTCTCGGGAGCACTGGTCATGGGACCTAGCGAGCATCCTATGGGACTTGAGCGATAGAGACTAGGACCGACTGGGAGTTGCTAGTTTATGGCACATTGCATACGCTACGCCCATGCGCACACACTTGGGGATGCTATCAGTGCTAGCCGAGAGGTGGCATAGTGAGACATCGTCATTTCATCTTCTCACTGGTGAGGCGACCATCACCTTGGAGGATGTCTAGCATATTCTTCGAGTGTCAATTCATGGCCAATGGGTGATTTACGACATGGAGGAGGGATGCGAGTGCTACATCAGAGTCCTCCCCACTCGAGACATTATTTACTATGAGGGACAGATTGAGCTAGAGCGGTACAGGGTTATCACACCTCCCTTCCACTAGGTGATTGCGGCAATCATTTTAGGTTTGGTTGCCCTAGACAGAAAAGGGCGGTATTTCAGTCTGAGTTGGGGATATTGCTCGGAGAGGATGGTCTGAGACAGACTAGTTCAGTTTGCATGGGGGCCTGTCCTTCTGGCTTCACTTTATAGGGATCTCCACGAGTATGCATACGTGGATGGCAGAGTGCTAGGAGTTGGGGTGACACTTCTGTATGTCTGGGCATTGGAGCACATCTTTGTGCTACGTCCATGGGTCATTCCAATTCCGATGGGGGTAGAGGATGCCCTCGTGACACTATACAGAGGCGGTGTGTCCACACACACTGGCGAGCATGGGATCCCCTACTAGAGGCGAGTTTTGGATGAGATGCTTGTCTTTACTTGGTGTCCATACCTTGGTCAGTCCAAATGGGCTGATGATGCTGCTCATCTCTTCTATTGCTGCCAGGATCAATACATGCAAGGGTGGGAGCACATGATGATTGAGCGATATTTGCCTGAGCGCATACAGTGTCAATTTGGAGAGCCACAGGATTGGCTCGATGATGGTTATGTAGTCGTCTTTGCATGTAACATAACACAGGTGTCATGGGGGTCTATGATTCCTACCGTAGAGGTAGTTGATAGCTTTCAGTAGTTGGTAGCCCAACTATGGGCTTATGATCAGGGCTTGGCAGACCTAGGGACTACACAGGCCTACAGGGATTGGTCTAGACCTCCTCTTCAGTTGACT
Organism: Sequoia sempervirens; assembly: GCA_007258455.2. Lineage (NCBI taxonomy): Eukaryota > Viridiplantae > Streptophyta > Pinopsida > Cupressales > Cupressaceae > Sequoia > Sequoia sempervirens. The sequence continues at coordinate 135,758,446 of VDFB02026320.1, read as the reverse complement.
GTTCCAGGTGAGGATCTAGAGGTACACAAGGTTAGAGGTAGGGGGAGAGGATGAAGACGAGGATGAGGACGAGGACCATGGGTCGAGATTCGGTTGGATCCATCAGGGGTGCCCCCAGTTCTACCAGGTCACAGGGACGTCCACATGCATAATCAGCAGTACGATCTGCCAGTCCCACCACCACGAGCTGAGGGTGAGGACTAGGTTCACACTCAGCCACAAGTACAACTAGCAAGGCAGGAAGATGCACAGGATGCCTTGATTTTATAGCTACAGGTCCAGGTACAGGTAGTGATGACAGAGAGGGACCAGGCACGGGCCGAGTAGGAGTAGCTTAGAGCAGAGAGGGATTAGATAGTGTAGTAGAGACAGGCTGTAGAGTTACATGCAGCCATAGAGCTAGGTCGCAGGCAACAGATTGAGAGCATGATAGCCTCTACATCCCAGGGTATAGTGCTGATGTGATCCTACAGGGATGCCATCCGAGAGATAGAGTACTATCATCGGGCCTACCACGACACTATACCTAGAGCAGATTGGGTTCCCGAGTACTCAGAGCGGGCCAGCCAGAGACCACTAGAGGGTCACGGTGACAGGGGTGAGGGCATCATTCATGGAGATTGACCCTGATTGAGATACTATGATGATTTTTTGTGCCTTATGGACTCTTTTTTGATAGCCTGATGGGCATTTTGTACCGATTGACTTATATGTACAGTGATCTAATTATTATTCTTTGTACTATGATAGTATCATTGATGATATGATATGTATGAGCCGATTTTGATGTAATGCAATGTGTTCTTTAATTTATGCATGGATGGTTTATTTCTATATGCTTTGCAATGATGTTTTATGGATGCATTTATTTCTAATGGTGTATGCGTTATGATTATGACTAACAAATCTATATTATGCTAACCTATGATATAATGTGTAATGATGTTAACTATATGATGGTTTATTTTATGCCGATGCAATATGTGATATATGATATGATCTATGGTATACGTGATGATGTGTGGAAATTCTTAATTATGAGATAATTTATGGATGTATGTGATATGATGCGATGGTCGTGATATGATGCTGATGAAATGGTGTTAATGCATAATGAGATGGTTTTATGAGATGTAATAAATAATGATGTATGTGATGCGATGATATGTTAATGCAATGTGATATGTTGATGCATAATGTGAACGAAATTTGATGATATGATGCTATGCAAGTATGTATGCATAATAAATTAAATGCTTATATACCTATTGCTTATCATTATGCAGAAATGGTTATGGAATGTTTTTGTAGATGCTATGTGATGATTTAGATGGTAATATGAAATGAAATGCAAATGAAATGTTTATGCAATGATTGATATAATGCCATGAGATGCAATGTAATAGGTGAAATGCAATGCTATGGATGCACCTGTTTATATGATGATGAGAATGCGATGTTTTCTATATGATATGCTTATGCAATGTGCTAATGATTTCTATATGATATGCTTATGCAATATGCTAATGATTTCTATATGATATTCTTATGCAATATGCTAATGATTTGTGGATGTAGAATCGATGATGATGATGATAATGATGATCAACTGTCATAGTACCTTGTTAGTGTGATCGGTATGAAAAGAAGAAATCATTTCAACAAAACGCAGGATGACACAAATGCAGATGCAAATGATGATGATGATGATGATTACTTGCCAAGGAATTGGGATTTTCAAAGGGCCAATTTTTTTTTATGTTTGATAACACACGTGGTATGATGCATCAAGGTATAGCAAACTAGGATGGCATGGTACTTAGTATGATGGACTTTGACTCAACAAACAAATAGGAGTATTCTTGTTCACACCTAACATATGGAAACCTTGCTAGGATGCACTTCAAATGTTTCAGACACCTTAGACCAAAACATGGAAAGGTAAACCTATCCCTGTAATAGTCAACAAGTTTCCCTAGACCTCTTCCATACATACCTAACAAAGCAAGTATTCGCTGAGGTTATATTACAAGAGTGTCCAACAAGCACATCAGACAAAAGATAAGATCATTGCCCCATTCCTATTTCTCTAAATCCGCTATTTTGGGATATCATCAAGACATCCTTGGAATGAGCACAAAATAAGATAAGTCCAAAGATAAAGACCAAGTAAACAAACAAACTGATGCTCTTCAATACCGCTAATGGAAAAAGGATGTGTTTTCTAAGATGATAACCGAAACTTATTGCCAAAAGATAATGCCTATTGTAGGAAGGATTCATCCTAGGACATGTTAGTGGATGGTGGCATGTCATTTTGTTTATAAGGGATGATTGATATGAGACCAAATGGATGATGAGTTACCAATACAAAGAGATAACCAACTTGCTTACTCACTGACTTAGACGTAAGACTTGACATTTTGAGTTTTCAATTTTAAAGCTGTTAGACTTGTTTCTGACTGTTTCACCAAAGGTTGATAATGATGATTAGTTTATTATGAGTGGTGTTTATTGCGGGTGCAAGTGAGATGAGACAAATGGATTTTTCAAATATTTGGATGTTTTTGCAATTTTTGAGGCTATTTTTGGTATTTTCGAGATTTTCAAATGTTTTGGTTTTTTATTTTTTGATCTTTTTGGGTTTTCTAAGATTTTGACCAGGGGACTAACCTAAAGACCGATCCTAGGGGTCTTGAGGGCTGGTCAATAGACTAGCCTTGCCTACGTTATACACGCAGAGACCACGTAGTTCGACTGACGACTTGACCGATTTACAAATGATGATATACATGATGAGATGTCATTTTATTATGACGGACTCCTATAGGACTAACCTAAATGTCTCGGGGGATGATCAAAGATCAACCTTTCCTACATTCAAGCTCAGAGACGACGTAGTTCGACAAGAGGACCTTATTTTTGGCTTTTGATATGTTTTGATGTTTTTGGATTTCTAATTTTTTGATGTTTTTGGATTTTCTAATTTTGAGGACTTTTAAGATCGTACACGAATCTGATCCGTTGAGAACATGCCCCCGCGCGATGCAATAGACTACTCCAATAAAGGCAAGACAAACTGACCTTGAGGATGGGCTGAGTAGTACTAGGAGGGATCACAATATGAAAATAAGACCAAGCTATGGTGTGGATGCGAGTGGATGTGTGATGGATGGAGACCTGAATGCGATGGATGATGCAAGAGAAATGGATGGATGATGCAGATCAAGCCATAAAGATCCTGGTGGATGGAAAATGCTTATTTACGCAAGGTGCCTGTTTGCCAGGTTTTCACCAAGGTACTTGCCCAAAGTGCCACCAAAGTGGTTTTCACTATAGGATAATTTTTTTGATCCTTTTTTAATTTTTTTTGGATTTTTTGCTCTTTTTTTTTTTGCTTGTTACCAAGATGCCTGTTTACCAGGTTTTTTCCAAAGTAACCATTTTTTCAAAACTTTTTCTGATTTTTTTTGGATTTTTGGTTTTATACCCTGGAAGAATTAGGCATAAAACTTTTTGAGATGGGAGCTATTCATGGGCTCCTGCAGAGGTTCCCCTTCAGGTGTTGATAGCTGATATGCCCCTGACTTATAACTTGCTGTGATGACAAAAGGTCCTAACCAATTGGATTCAAACTTTCCTTTGCTGCTGGGATTTGGGACATTCTTCTCATTTTCTTTTAAGACCAATTCTTTAACTTGGAAAGTTCTGCTTCTGATTTTCTTGTTGTAGCTCTGTTTGAGTCTATTTTGATATACTTGCAGATGATTCAAAGTGTCTATGTGTCTCTCATCCAGTAGCTCCAGCTCGTTTAATCTTGACACCTGGTAGTCCTCATCAGTAATGAGATTTTGCAATGATATTCAGAGAGATGGGAGCTCAATCTCAATGGGGAGTACGACTTCTGATCCATAGACCAAGGAGAAAGGGGTGGTGCCTGTGGGTGTGCGGATGCTGGTTCGATAAGCCCAGAGGGCAGGATTAAGATGCAAGTGCTAGTCACGACCTACGTCATTGACTGTTTTCTTGAGGATTTTGAGGATGGTTTTGTTCATAGCCTCTGCTTGGCCATTGCCTTGGGGATAGTATGGGGTGGAGAAGTGATGTTGGATTTTGAATTTCTCGCACAAGTCATGAACCTCCTAGTTCTTGAATGGTGTCCCATTATCTGAGATAATGGCTTGTGGGACACTATAACAATAGATGAGATAGTTCAAGATGAATTTTGAGATCTACTTCCCAGTGATATATGTCATGGGTATGGCTTCCACCCACTTTGTGAAGTACTCAGTTGCAGTTATGATGAAGTTATGGCCATTGGATGAGGTGGGTGTGATTTTTCCAATGAGATCAAGTCCCCACTGTGAAAAGGGCCATGGTGTGATAATCAGGTGAAGTTCTTGAGCTGGAGCATGGATGAGGTCCCCATGCTACTGACATTGGAAACACCTTTTAGCATGATCATGCGCTTCTCTTTCTATTGTGGGCCAATAATACCCCATCCTCAGCAGTTTCCTAGCGATGGTCATTCCACTCGAGTGTGAGCTACAGATACCGTTATGAACCTCGGTTAGGGAATTTAATGCCTCCTCAGCATTTAGACAACATAGCAAGGTACCTTCTATGCTTCTACGGTATAAAGTATCAACTAGGATGAAAAATCTGGATGCCTTTTTAATAAAGGTTCATTTTAGGTTTGATGGGAGGTCAGCGGGTATGACTCCTATGCGAAGATATATGTTGATGTCATGGTACCAAGGATCACCAAGACCAACGATTTCACACACATATTCCAATTCTGGTACCTCGAATGTGGCGACAAGAAGCTGCTCAATCAGAAATTCATATTTCGGCACATTATGAGGGATGTCTAATAGAGACCCAATTGTAGCCATGGTGTCTACTGCTCTATTGTTGGTTCTCAGAATCTAGTCGAATGTTATGTCAATGAAGTTTTCTTTTAGAGTCTCCACCAATTTCTTGTATGGAGTGAGCTTATCATCCTTAGTCTGATATTCATTATTGACCTGATTTATGTTCAACTGAGAGTCTCCATATACCTTTAGAGCTATGATATTCCATTGTACTGCTATCCTGAGACCTATAGTCAAAGCCTCATATTTTTCTATGTTGTTAGTGCAAGGAAATGCTAGTTTGTATGACTTCAGTATGCAATCCCCTTGTGGGGTGATGAAGAAGATACCAACTCCTGATCCATGTTGTGTGTATGAACCATCGAAGTATAGTTTCCAATGGTCAGTTACATTGAGGTTAAAGATGGATTCATCTGGGAATTCTAAGACAAGAGGATTCTCAGAATACATAGGTGCTTTTGCAAGTTGATCTGCAATAACCTGACCTTTAATTTCTTTTCACTCCACATACTCGATGTCATACTCTGATAATATCATTACCCATTTTTCCATTCTACCGGTTAACATTGCCTTTGATAATAGATACTAGAGGGGATCAATTTTCGCAATGAGCTTTATCTTGTGTGCCAACATGTAATGTCTGAATTTTTGGGATGCAAACACTACTGCGAGGCAAGCTTTCTTAATGAATGAGTAATTTATCTCGTGACCGACCATTGTCCTGCTGATATAGTAGATGGCCCTCTTTGTTCCGTTTTCATCATGTTGAGCTAGGAGAGCTCCAAGGGCTGCTATTGTTGCTGACACATATAAGATCAATGGCTTTCTTGGGATAGGTGGCATTAAAACTGGTGGTGTTAGTAGATATTCCTTGATTTTGTTAAATGCCTCTTCACATTTTGTATCCCATTTATACGCTACCTCCTTGTGAAGTAAGTGAGAATATGGGTTCTGCTTGTCTGCCAATTGTGCTATGAACCGTCAGATGGATTGAAGTCGGCCTTGGAGGCCTCTCAGTTGTTTTAATGTCTTTGGTGCTTCCATCTCAAGGATTTTCTTCACTTTCATTGGATCCACCTCGATACCCCTCATGGAGACTATGTATCCTAGCAGTTTACCTGATTGTACGCTGAAGATGCACTTCTTGGGATTTAGTCTAACTTTGTATTCCTCCAGTCTGTCAAAGATAGCACTTAGGGTTGCTATATGATCTTGTCTTTTCCTTGACTTAGCTAGAATTTCGTCGACATAGTCTTCGACTTTTTTATGAATCATGTTGTGGAATATCAGTGTCATGTCCCTTTGATAAGTTGCTCCTGCATTCTTTAGGCCTAATGGCATCATGTTCCAGCAATAGGCCCCCCATGGACAAGTGAAAGCCGTCTTGTGTTGATCTTCTTTTGCTGTCATGATCTGGTTGTATCCTGAAAATCCGTCCATTAGTGATAGCATCTTGTGCCCCATTATCATGTCTACTATCATGTCGATGTCTGGAAGTGGGAAATCATCCTTGGGACATGCTTTGTTTAGATATCTAAAGTCTGTTCAGATTCTGATGATTCCATCAGGTTTTGAAACGGGTACCAAATTTGATACCCATTCTGGATAATCAATTGGTCATATGAATCCTGCATCTAGCAACTTTTAGAGCTTCATTTTGACTAACAAAGTGATTTGAGGATGCATTTTTTCAAGCTTTTGTTTGACCGGCTTTGCTTCTGGATATACTACTAAATGATGAACCACAGTCTCTAGATCTAGCCCTGGCATGTCAGCATAACTCCATGCGAAGTTTATTTGTCTTTCCTTTAGGAATGCTGCTAGGAGTTCTTACTCTTTTGATAATAGTGATTCTGCATAAAATGTGATATGTGGGGTCTCCTCTGTTCCTAGGTTGACTGGATTGCACTTTTCGTCCAATACTCTTGACTTCTCCTGATGAATAGCTCTTAAGAGAAGATTGAATCCTTCATCCTCGGGCACCTTAGAGAGGTTTTCACCGTTGGATACATCCTTTATTTTTACTATTTTCTTGTTAGAGAGTGCCACTGTGTGGTTTTCACTCAAGGACCTGGATATGATTCTTAGTTTCTCACTTTTGCGACTGAAGGATTCAATCGTTTCCCCGTAATAGGTGTGTGTGTCTAGCTCCATTATAAAGCCTGCTTTGTGATCTCCATCTGGAATGTTATCCCTCAATCCCATGAATTCTGAGAACACCTCATCATTTTTGAATGTATTGATAACTTGTGGTCCTTGTTGGTCATAGTCGATCAGTTGGGGGTACACTAAATAGATCTCATGATTTTGATGATCGGATTCAAAGGATAGGGTACTAATCATACACAGGGTGGTGTCCTCGAATAACCTAGGTAGATTGGTCAAGGTATCTTTGTCATCGCTACTAATATAGGGCTCAATTATAAAATTATGTGTGTCCCTACCTATGACTATTGGTGAGTGTACCTGTACTAGTACTAGCTGAGGAGAAACATTAGCCATTCTAACTGGAGGACTTCAGCCATGTATGGTTATTCTTGGAGGGGTACATCCAAGACCAACATTTGTTATGGGTCGCGTCTCTAGCATGATAGGTATTATGAGCCCATTTTCATTTTGTCCCAGTCATTGATTTCTATTGTAGCCCATTGCAAGCATCATGTGTAGGCCCTTGCTTCTTTCATCCATTGGTAAATTAGCTACCGGTCTGTCATCTTGATACAACATGTGAGATGGATCTGCTTCAATGACCTCATGGCCAAGGTCTTCCCATCTTGTGAATTCGGGATAGTTTTCAGGATAGGTTTGTGATGTGGAAGCTTGATTTTCTTGTGGACGTCCCCATGATCTAGGAGATTGTGGTAACTCTCCTATCACAAAAGCATTGTTAGGGAGTTTTTAGCTTCCACAACCGTCCTCCTAGATGATGAGCTTGATATCAGAGATGGTGGGGATGGTGGGGATGGTGGGTGTCTCTGTCGCAAAAGTGGACACAAGAGTGGCAGGGTCGATATATGATGTGGATGGTCCCTCATCATTCTTTGGTACTTGGGGAATTTTGTAATACTTGGCTTCAAGATTTTTGCAATATGAGAAAGGTTCGGGATCTCCATGGACAATAACTTTTTGTCCATTATGTGTAAATTTCGCACATTGGTGGAAGGTTGATGCTACGACTTTCATTGCATGCATCCATGGGCGTCCCAAGAGGATATTATATGGTAATTCGAGGTCCAATCCCTAACAAGTAGTTTCCATGAGTGTTGGCCCTAATTGGATAGGGAGTTTAATCATGCCCTGAGACACTCTTTCTTGGTCATCGTATGCTCTGATTGTGATGCCCTTTCCTTTGTCAATGGAATCTTCTGATATTTTCAACTGCTTGATGAGGCTAAGAGAATATATGTTCAAACCTGCACCTCCATCCACCAAGACCCTTTTGATTTTTCTCTTGTTGACAATAGCTTCCAAGTGAAGTGCATGGTTGTGGGATGGTTGGGCGGAGAAATCTTGGTTAGAGAATGTGAGGAGATTAGGTGTTATGATATTTCTGACCATAGCTTGGAATTTGTCCACATCGAGATCTACGGGGACAGTGGATGAGGCTAATGCTTCCTCGAGAATCTTTTTATGCGCTGATGAGATTTTTAACAACTCCATGATGGAGATGTGTGCTAGCATTCTCTTGAGTTTTTCTACAACATTGTAGCTATGTGGAATGGCTCTAGATGAAGGGATTCTATTAGGTTGGGATGATCATGTAATGGTGACTTTGCCACCTCGTGTGGTGACTCTACAATCTTCAACATGGGCACCCTTGATGGTGATGACCATGTAGTCTTCATTTAGGGAGGCAATGACTATTTCATACACATGATTTACACTACCCTTCCCTTTATTATTTTTATTCCCTTTGTTGCCATGATTTGGCATCGGATTTGTGTAGATTTTAAGATCCTGATTTCCCGTGGGTTGTTCCACGTTTATGATTTTCTTATTGATAAGATCTTGGATGATATTTTTAAGTCTCATGTAGTTGTTTGTGGTGTGACTTTTGATTTTGTGAAATTTGCAAATTTGATTCTCATTATACTAAGGAGGTTTGACATCGGGTTCTTGGTAGTTCTCGAATGTAGGAGGTTTGATAAGTTTTTCGTTGATCAACTTTTTCATTATGTCTTCCAATGGTTCCCCCAAGATAGCGTATTTGTGTTTTGGATAACTTATGTGCTAGGGTGGTCCTCTTTGATCATTGAGGTTATTGATGGTAGGGTTGTTGTTGGCTTGGTATGTGGTGTGATGAGTGTTTTAGCATTGATTTTGGATTTGCGGTGCGGGTGTATGTTGGCGTGGATCACTAATGACCACCTTGCTATCAATGACACCATCATTAGTAGCGTTCTTGTTTCTTTCCCATGTTCAAGGTTTATCATTGTAATTTGATGGTGGGTGATTGTTTTGTTGTTCATGATATGATGTTGATTCAGCGGGTTGGGTCAAAAGGGCTCTTTCGATGCTGAGCGCCTTGGAGACCAATTGTTCATATGTAGTGATACCCTGAACCTTGAGATGGAATGCTAAATGGCTTTCAAGGTTGGTGATGATTGTGTAGACTTGTTGTTCTTCTGGCATGGTCCACTTGCTCCAATTTTCCTTGGATTGCCATTGTTGAAGGAATGAAGCAAAAGATTCATTCTTTCCTTGTTTTAGAGCGTATAGTTCTTCAAGACTGACATCAATTGCAATGTTACATGCGTAGTTCCTAATGAATGCGTCTCTTATTTCTTGGAATGTTCTAATACCTGAAGGTAAGCGAGAGAGCCATTCTATAGAGGGACCTACCAAGCTCCTAGGGAATAGCCACATCAGATAAGTATTGTCATATGCGACTTCCATACAATGAACTTGGAATTCCCTGATGTGATCTTCAGGGTTTCGCATCCCTCGATATTTGTCAAATTTTTGGATTTCAAATCCCTTGGGGAATGGTTTCATGTCTAGGCTCCTATCAAATGGATAGGGACACAAGTTGCTTGGCATTTTGGTTGTTCACCCTAATTGAAGATCGAGCACTTGTTGTGAGAGCAACCTGAGTTGTGTTGTCACATCACTTTGTGGATCAGGTGGTGGGATGAAAGTGTTTTAGGGCATTTGAATCATTGGTTGGATGGGTGGATTGGTTGGTACATTGTTTGATGGTATCTGCATGTTCTAGGGAGTGCAGTAGGCTTCTACTTGCTTTTGTATGAATGATGCTTGTTGTTGATCTTATTGTTACGCTAGGATTTGTGCTTGTTGTTGCACTTGTTGCTATTCCAACAATGCTTGTTGTTGTGCTTGATGTTGTTCCCACAACGCTTGTTGTTGGGCTGCCAATTCTACTGATTCTTGCTACTCTTGGTATTGCTTTAGTGCTTGCTGATATGCTTGCACTTGTGCTGCTTGTGCAAGAAGTTGTGCTTGTGCTTGTGCTTGAGCTTGTGCTTGAGCTTCTTATTGTTGCAATAAAAGTTGTGCTTGAGCAACCCTTTGTGCTTTCAATGCTTGTGTGGCTTGGGCAGCTTGTTGTTGTTGTTGTTGTTGCAATAAAGCTTGTGCTTGTTGCACTTGTTGCGCTTGTAATGCTACTTGTGCAGCTTGGGCAGCTTGTGTGGCTTGAGTAGCTTGTTGCATGGATTTTTGTTTCTAAACTTGTTGGTATCCTCTTTGAAAAGCAACTTCTAATGCTGTGTCATATTGGCTTGATGTGGTGAAAGTTGGTGGTGGTGGGGGTGGTGGTGGATTTGGAATGGTGGTAAGTGATGATGTTGTGTTGATGTTTTGGGTGTTGGATAGTGGTATTGATGTGATTGGTCCTTGAGAGACCATGCTTTGTGATGTTAGGGGTATGTTTGATGATATTACCATTGTTTTTGCATTTATCATTTGTTGTTGCGATATCAACGACATATTTTGTGTGTTTGGTGCAATGCTTTGATTGATGGTTGGGATGTAGGTTTGATTGATACTTGGTAAGGGAGGAATCCCTAAACCAAGGAGCAGTGTGGATGATAATGGCAATGGTGGAAGAGGTGGAAAGGTGAGGGGCATGAGTTGTTGTGAGAACTTTGTGGTGTCAAATAAGCCCCCTAGTCCGGACATATCTCCCTCTTCTTGTGAATTTGTGAGAAGAGGTTTTTGAGGAGTTGCGTGAAAGAATGATGACGATGGATGATGATGGAATGTGAGAGGAACATTTTTGTGTAATGTATTTTCGGGTATTTTTTGTTCCAATGCAGTGTTTGCGTCCATGTTTTGATTATTAACAAGGGGATGTGATTGAAGAGCACTGAGGAATGTGTTTCCCTTGTTGACATTTGGTTGAGTTGGAGCAAATGATGTGATTTGCGGAATGTTTTGTTTGATGTTTTAGATGGGGGTGTAGATGAGATGGGTATGGTGGATGAGATTGGGGGAAATGATGTGCCCATGATAATACTCACATCAAAATCCAAAGGCAACTTGGCCCCTTATTTTGCTAATTCAAGCATGTATAACGAAGGGTTAAGTCTCATCATGATGTTGATGATTCTATGGTTGTCCGGATTTTGAAGCATTTCTGTCATTTCCTCACGAGACATTCTGAAAGTGAGGTCCTCTCCTTGATTTTCTTCTTGGGGATTTTGCGATGATGAGAGGGTCAATGGATTATTGGGTTCTGCTGGATTCATTTCTGCGTTGGTTTGGCTAAGATCACTTGAAGCGAGTGTTTCTTTGTTGGCTTCCATACTCTTCTTGTATTGAGATCTCATTTGAACCATAAAACAAGGATCAATATTTGAGAATATGGGAGATGAATCTCTTGATTCTTTGGATCAATCGTTATTTTATGTCCCAAAGTATAAAGTTTTAGGATGCTTTTGAGGATCAAAGGTGATGATGTTTAAGGATGGATGATATGGATGTTTTTTTCTTTTGATAAATCTTGAATGAGACACTAGGCTTTTAGGACTTGTGGATTTTGATTCTTGATTTTGGATTTTGAGATTTGAGATTTTGTCTTTGATTTTGATTTTTGATTTTGATTTGGATTTTTGAACAAAAAGACCCTGAGATGTTGGATGATGATCTAAGGGATAGCTTTGTTCAAAGGATGATAATTTGGATATGTGTGAGGAGAAGGATGCATCTACCCACACCTATTCAAACAAAGTGATTATTTCACTAAGCATATGAAGAAGGATTCATCTACATATGCTAAGCCAGACAAGATGATTTTGATAACTTTGACTAAGTATATGCAAAAGGATGCATTTACACATACCTAGCCAAAGGTGTTTTGATAAATGTTCTCAAGGATTTTGTCTCAATGATATTGATGGATTTGATTTTTCCACAAAGCCTAGTATCAAGGATGATTTTTCAAGATTTTCCCAAAAGGTGATGATGAGATGGATTTTGTTTTGATGTTTTGATGGATGGATGAAAAATATTTTGATATGTATTAATCCTAAGATGAACCTAAAAATATACACTTTGTTTTCTTAGACCTAGGTATTGAAGAGCATGCAAATGCTTCCTAATGACCTTTGTAACCAAGAAATTGTTTCATTTGAACATTCATTTTCAGATTTCCAATTAATGATTTGTGCTTTGGGATTTGGAGTCTTCAACACATATGAAAGTTCATTTTGCTTAGCTTTGCTTAATGTCTTTATTTTACCAAAAACACTTTCTTCAATTAGGTTTTCAAACTAAGATGTCCAATGTCTTAATTTCTTCAAACCCCACAAGATATTTTATGTGGAAATTTAATGAACTTAAGGCAAGGGTTTTCCCATTGTTTACTTAAGAAGACAAATTGAGATATAATCCAATGCTTAGAAACCTCTAAGGATGTGAATCCCAAGGGAAAGCAATAACATATGGATTGAGTCAATTGTATTTGTCCTTAAAAGGGTTTGAAATTTGGATGATGTTAAATGTTTGTTTTTGAGATGTTTTCGAGCAAACAATGCATTTTGTGACCCAAGAACAAGTATAATCCTATGGATGTGTAAGATAATATTTGTTGGATTCCCACCTGGACAAGTCTAGCTACGCTTATCTCTAGCGAATGATTAGATGCTTGACCCCACTAGCTCCCCTCCACAGCTCATTAATGTCAATTGGGGAAGCCAAGCATCAACACCCATGAAAATACCATGACATGCTTTCCATTTCTACTAGAAGACTGTAAAAGTGTGGGGTGGCTTCAAAATGACCATTCTTGCACCAACAAATAGATAAAAGGATTTTGGAAAATTCTAGCACATGGATTTTAGTAAGGACTTTCCATTCATAGGAGTTGACCCAACATGGCAAGAGTCCCCTTTCGGATCCATCTTGTCGGAGTCAACCGCGTGATATTGGCGTTTCATCCAATATCCACATTTATATCCCAGCTGGAAATACTCTTGGCTTTAGAGTGTTACCGGTTGAGTCGTTCCATTGGGTGAGTACTTTTTCCCCAAGGCAGGCCCTCTAGGATAAACAAAAGTTAATGAAGAACAATATTCGTAACTCGATCAATCCTTGTTTGCAAACAAGAAGAGAGAATATACGCAACAAAGTCCCCACTCACACTCGCATAATAGTTTGTTCAATTTTAAGCCCAAATCAAAGTGTGGAGGTGATTTCTTTGTCTCATCTCAAAGTCATGGAAAAGGCTTTTTGATTCTCAAGATCTCTATAAAGCGTGAGAGAAGCGCATATGTCCTTTTCCAATGCCTTTAGTCTAAGTAAGCCCTCACGAAAAACACAACTACACTTGTTCTTTTTAAATCCTCAAAGCAATATGTGAGTTCATTTTAGAGCACCAAAAAGACAAGTGATAAACATTTGTTCAATTTGTTAATCCCATAAACAAAATCTAGTAAGTTGTTGATCCTATTGCTTGTTTTAACCTTTGCAAGAAATGGAATTGAAAGGTACTTTTTAAACCCAAATGAAAACTAGTGTTCTAAGAAAGAGGAGATAAAAAATTTCTTAAAGAAGTGTTAAACTCGTGAAGGTGTCACCATTTTTCCCTCCCAGCGTTGCTCTTACAACGCCGCTTACCAGTTCGCGACACTCTGTGTCAGGACAAAGAGCATGATTGCGTTGGTGTTTCGCCCAACATCGCAGTTTCTACCAGTGTTGGAGTTTAGGATTTTTTGAAACTTCTGCAGATCAGCGAGTCTAATGGAAAAGTTAAAAATTTGAATTTTTTGGTGGGATGAGTCCAGCGGTGCTAAAACAACGACGTTGACGAGCCCGTGGTGCTAAAACAGCGACGCTGACGAGCCTGCAGCATGAAAATGACGACGCTGACGAGCCCGCGGTGCGAAAACAATGATGCTGACGAGCTCGTGTTGGAATTTCCTGTGTGTCAAGAAAACACAGAAATTTCAAGGAAAAGTTAAAAATAATGATGTCAAGCCCTCCTTCTAGCACCAAATGTGTGAACCATTTTCCTAGTACTTGTAAAACAACATGAATAAATGAGTTAGACAAGGAATTACAAGCTAAAAGAAGGATTCTCCATGAAATCCATTTACAAATCAAACTAGAAATGAAAATAATGAAGAACACAAAGAAAATGATAAAAACTAGATTTAATCCTAATTTAATTAGCAAACACTTGATCCCATGGGGGAATTGGTGCCAATTTGATGTGAAAATTGGCCCTTTCCCAATCCCTATGATGAAATATTGATGTGTTGAAGATGATGTTGATCCACTTTGACAAAAGATGAGAACTCCAAGCCAAATCTACAAAAAGCCTAGCTAGGAATTTGAATGATGGATAGAAATGGCTAAGTATTTTAGCATGGTAACTTTGCTTGGATTGTGGATGATAAAATTAGGAGAGGAGCTCTTCATTTATAGATTCAAGATGGATGAATGTCCAAATTTGAGCAATGTGGGACTAACATTCATCCAATGATATGGTGCCACTTGTCAAGCTATGAATGGATGATGGTTGTGCAAGATTTGGGGTTTGTGCCAATAAATGCCAATATTTGAAATTCAAATTTGTTGAAATGACATGTAAGAGAGGAAGGGAAAATGCAATAAATGCCACTTGGCTCAAGGCAAAGGACATGGAAGAGGTTTTAAATGCCTTGTTGGATGTACATGTTGACTTGGAATTTTTGAATTCAAATTGAGAGAATATTCCAAAAGATGCCTTGTGAGGAAAATAGAGATTTAATAAATGAATTAAATCTATTTTCATGTGCAACTTGCATTATCTAGAGGATGTGACATGAGATGAGGTTAAATTAATCAAGGGTTAATTAATTTAACAAGAGATTAGATGATGTGACTTATTTGGACTTAGATTTATGGATTTATTTAAATCAAATAAGAGAGGAATATGATAAGAGGCTAATTAAATAATGATTTTGATTTATTTAATTAAAAGGGATGGTGTTAGATCAAATCAAATAAGGTTTTAATTTATTTAATTTAATGGACATAATTTAGAGATTTAATCAAATAAATTGATTATTTAATTAAATAGGGATAATTAGATCAGATGGATTGATTTAATTAACAAGAGAAATGACTTGATTCAGATAAAGTGATTTATTTAATCAAGAGAGGATATTGATGAATTTAATCAGATAGGGGAATTTGATTAAACGGTTAGACTGAGGGATGATTTAGGAAGAAACGACGTTAGTAAGTCAGGATCATATGCACGATGTCAATCAGTATATTTTTGATGTCTACAGGTAGCATGCCATTTGATTAAAGATATGATAATTCTCCTTTAAGACCTCTTCAATGAACCCATTGTACACTTAAGGAGACAAAGATAAATATAGGGAAGAAAATATAGAGAGAGAGGGAGATAATGACAAACATACAAATAAAAAGGGAGACAAAGAGATAGAGAGAGGTAGAGAGATAAAGAGATAAGGATGAATAAATAGAGATATAGGGAGGGTGATTGATATATCTCTCCCTCTCCCCCCTTTCTCTCTCATTCACTCCATCTCTCCCTCCATCTCTCCTACTCTATATCTCTATCTCTATTTCTCTTTTTATCTCCCTCTCATTCCTCTCTCTAACTCTTTCTATCTATATCCCTTTCTCTCCCTCCCCCTCTCTATCTCCCCCTCTCTATCTCTCAAAATCTCTCCCTCCCTATCCTCCTTATCCATCGACTCTCTATCTCCACCTCTCTTCCTTTCTCTTCCCATATATCTCCATCTCTCTTTCTCTTCCCTTATATCTCTATCTCTCTCTCTTTCTCTCCCCATCTATCTCTATCTCCCCATATATTAACTAAGAATCCATGCAAGCATACAATAGTATATGTTGGTAAAACTATAATAGTGTTTTATTAAACTATAAGTAACACTTATCTTTGTAATGTCAAGCCTTCTGATAAAAATAGTGTTTTATTAAACTATAAGTAGATTATTGTGACCACTCTTCATTCAACATGAAATAAAGTATGTAGTAATTTTTTTGATGCTTTTATCAAGTTTCATTAACCAAGATATTTATTCGGTTGAATAAAGTTGTGTTATGACCCTTCATCTCTTTAAAATAATTACACAATATTAGCAAGATCAGGAAGGGGAGAAAAATAAACTCTTTCAAAATAGGGGTAGTTGTGGCTTTGTTGGTTTTCTTTGTATACTATATACTTAGTTCCTCTAGGATAAATAAGTCATTTTAGATCATTTTCTTAGTTATGTATCCTAACTAATATAGAGTAAGCTTTTTCATTTTAATTAACTACTACATTATAGTTTATGTGTTGAAAGAATTGTTTCCATTATTTATAGTTTTTACATTGGAATACAAATCATATTTAATTTCATTCCAATATACTTCTTTCATAAAGATATTTGTTTGAAATAAGTGCTTCATAACTCATCTAATCAAATCATAATTAACCTATAAAAAAGGCAATAGGAATTTTCTAAAGAAAAGAACACTTGACCCAATCATAAGTGTATGGCCTTCGTAGAAAGGAGTGATCCACCTTAGCAATAACAACTACCTGATTTAGACCTAGGTATGTGCAGGACCATGATGGGCCAAAAAGTGGCAACATGAAAATAGTAGCGTTTTGAACTTGCCAAAAAATGTGAAAATCCCGAGTTGACTTTTTTTTGGGGTTGGGTGTCAGTACATTGCTCCATAGCAATGCCCAAGCCAAAGTACTCCAAATTGGATATCCAATTTATTTTAGATATCCAATTTGTTTCTAATATCTAATTTGAAAAAAAAATTAAAATTTAATATTTTGGTGTTATAAATCAGATATCCGATCAAAATTGGATATTTGATTTTTGCACACATATACCCAATAGTAAGTAGGAGGTGAGGGGTGGGAAAGAGAGAGATAGTGATGGAGAGTGAGGGAAAGGGAGAGAGAGAAAGAGGGAAAGGGAGAGACAGAGAGACAGAGAGACAGGGGGAGAGAGAATTAGGAGGGGGAAGGGAGAGAGAAAGATAGAGAGAGAGGGGGAAAGGGATAGGGAAAATGAGAGAGATTGTGGGGGAAAGGGAGAGAGAGAGATATATAGAGAAAGAATTAGGAGGGGGAAGGGAGAGGGGAAGAGGGGAAGAAGGGGAGAGGTAGAGAGAGATAATTAGGATGGGGAAGGGAGAGGGGAAGAGTGTTGAGGGTAGAGGATAGAAGGTTTAAGTGTTTAGGGTTTAAGGTTTATGGTTGATGGTTTAGGGGTGAGGGGGTAGGAGGGAGAGACTTGAGAGAGAGAGAGAGGGGGGGAGTGGGAGAGAGACAAAGGAAGGGAGGGTTAAGGGTAAGGGGAGTGAGGGTTTAAGGGTTTAGGGTTTCAGGGTTTAGGGGAGAGAATGAAGGGGAGTGAGGTGAGAGAGACCTAAGAGAGGGGGAGATGGGGTAGGATATTGAAGATACTTGAAGGGAGAGAGAGAGAGGGAGGGTGGGAGAGAGACCAGGGACAAGTTAAAAGGGTGGGGGTATATGGTTTAAGGGTTTAGGGTTAGGGTGGAGGGGAGAGAGAGATAGAGGGAGTGAGTGAATGAGAGAGAAAGAGACCCTAAGAGGAGGAGGAGAAGGGGGTAGGGAGGGAGAGACTTGAGATAGAGTGGTGAGTGAGAGAGATACCCTAAGAGATGGGTGGTGCTAGGAGGGAGGATGCTTGAGAGAGAGATAAAAGGAAGAGGGTTAGAATTAGAGGTAGAGGGTTTAGGGTTTTGGGGTTGGTTAAGGGAGATAGAGGGGGTGAGGAGTGGTGAGAGATACCTAAGAGAGGGAGAGGGGGGGTAGGATGGAGATACTTGAGGGAGAGGGAGGGAGTGGAAGAGATATAGAGGGATGGGGGTTAAGGGTAGAGGGTAGATGGTTTAAGGGTTAAGGGTTTAGGGTTTTGGGTTAAGGGTAGAGGGAAGAGAGATAGAGGGAGTGAGTGAGTGAGAGAGAGACCTAAGAGAGGGATCAGGGGTAGGAGGGAGAGATTTGAGATTGAGTGAGTGAGTGAGTGAGAGAGAGAGACTTGAGAGAGTGAGTGGTGCTAGGAGGGAGAGACTTGATAGAGAGTGAGGGAGGGATTGGGAGAGAGATAGAGGGAGACAGGGTTAAGGGTAGAGGGTAGATGGTTTAAGGGTTTATGGTTTAAGAGTTAAGGGTTTATGGTTTAGGGTTTAAGGGTAGAGGGGAGAGACATAGAGGGAGTGAGTGAGAGAGAGAATAAGAGAGGGAGAGAGAGAGGGTAGGAGGAGAAGACTTGAGAGAGAGGGTGATTAGAGGGTAGAGGGTTTAAGGGTTTTGGGTTTAGAAATTGTTAGAAAGGTTTGGGTTATGGGTAGAGGGAGGGAGAGGCCAGGATTTGAGTGAAAGAGAGGGAGGGAGTGGGGGAGAGATAGAGAGTAGAGGATTAAAAAGGGTGGGGTAGAAGGTAGAGGGTTAAGGGTAGAGGAGGGAATGTAGTGAGCAGGCAGAGGAGTAGGAGGAGTGGGGCTGAGAGAGGGAAAGAGGGAGGGAGTGGGAGAGAGATAAAGGGGTAGAGGGTTAGCAGTAGAGGGTAAGAGGGTTTAAGGTTAGAGGTTTAGGGTGGGGAGAGATAGAGGAGTAGAGACACGAAGGGAGGAGAGAGGGTAGGATGGAGACTTAGAGAGAGATTAGAGGGTTTAAGGGTTAATGGTTTAGGGTTTAGGGTTATGGGTAGTGATGGAACTTCACAGTTTTGTTCTCTGTGTTCTATTTTATCCTACCTTGTGTCTCTGTCTCTGATCATCTATGGTGTTTGGGAAAAGCCTAAGGCTGGGGTTTTACCTTCATCCTCATGTAAAACCCTAGTGTTCATCTTACACCTTGGATGGGATCTATTTGGCCGTTACTTTTTGGAAAGGTTTTAAAATGACTTAAGCCCCTTCGCTTCATCTAGGATGGGCCCCCTTTTGTTTTATCATTTTATTTCCTTCACCTGACTTTATTTTTCCTAAGTCTTTTATTGGTCATGTGTTCCCTCATTAAAACAACTTATGTCATTGTTTGTTGTCGGCCTAGTGATGTCCCCTTATTCCTTTGATAATTTTTTTTATTTTGTAGAGGGACAAGTTTGCATGGCCATAGATCAATCATCGTGTGATCTCAGTCGTTCCTCACCATTCTGCGATGACCCCATCACACTATCTTTATTGATCACGATATCATAGGTGAGTGCCACATGTATCATTCAGTGAAGCTGAAGGAATGATGAATAATTTGATGTGTCTTTAATACATTATGTCGCGGGTTACTAAAGTAGTTATAAGATGCAAGTGTTTTAAATCAACAGAGATGTTATAATCTCATTAGCAAGGTGCTCGATGGTTAATAACAAGGTTAGCAACTATGTTGAACGAACAAGATTTACAATGGTTCAAATCCACGATTGCCCGCCATCGTGTGATCAAAATTAGCAAGGTCTTTATTGATTGCGATAACAAGGGCGGGCCCCACATGGATCTTCTTGGAAACGAGTAGTATGGTGGGCCCCTTATTGCCACGATGGAGACTATGTTAGTTTTCTTTGAAGGCAGTCGTCCAATGATCTGACCAAGGTGAAGGATTGATGGCTAATATTTGAATTTTCATCAAATGTGATTACAAGGTTCTATAAGAAGGATTTCAAGGCCGGAAGTATAGGTTAGCAAGTGAGATATTTTTTGGTCAAGTCTAGATGAAGTGTAGAGCAAATTGTAAAGATTGATGATTTTAGGGAAAATACAATTTAGGTTTTGAGTCATTCTGTAGTAGGTTTTGAATTCATGAGGATTTGATGTTTTATGACAGTACTGGAATTTGAATTGAAATGATTAATTCAAACTCATGTCTCTCCATTGTACATGCCTATCTAAATTTTTAATAAGATGATCAAGGGTTATCCCATTCTTCTCACTGTTGTGGTGTGTATGATTCTTGTTTTAGCTTTAATTCAAGGAATTAATTAAAATACTTAAATGGGGATTGTAGGTTGATATGTTCTGTATGAGGATTTGATAAGTAGTATTGGGTTAGGATACATGTTGAGGAGATCATAAAGCAATGTTCTCAAGGATCTTATATGTTATGTGTTAAATTTTTCATAAACCCTTAAATGCTTATGAATTTGACTCCCCCAATAGATATATGGCACTGATCTAAGTTGTACTAATTCTTATGGTTTAGTATTTGTTTGTCTTTACCTAGAGATTGCTACAAATTGCAAATCAATGACTATCTTATATTGTGAAAATGTGTTCTAGTTATCTCATGTTCCAAATAGTTGATATTATTGATGAAAAACCAGTTCTATTGGGTATCATCCTATTATGTGTAGCTATTTAAATGAGATTATCTGTTGTTGTTAATTTCATTTATGATAATGGTGCAAAGGTTGTAAATGCATTAAGGGATCACCCTCCCGAGTCTTGCATAGCCCAAAGTGTAGGAGGTCTTT